>OY756249.1:26771493-27371493 GCA_963576845.1 Megachile leachella
TCAATAGAACTGTAATAAATATACGTATTACTTTTATTATCATCAATATAACATGCATTATTACCCATATTATGCAGTTATTATCGATAGAACTGAAATAAAGATACTTACTACTTTTACTATTATCAATATAACATGCACTCTTAGCCATATTTTACTATTATTATCGCTAGAACTATAATAATTATACTTATTACTCCCGATATTATCAATATAACATGCATTATTACCCATATAATGCAGTTATTATCTCTAGAACTGTAATAATTATACTTATTACTAATATTATTATCAATGTAACATGCATTATTACCCATATAATGCAGTTATTATCGACAGAAGTATAATAAATATACTTATTACTTTTATTATTATCAATATAACAGGCACTATTAGCTATATTTTACTATTATTATCGCTAGAACTATAATAATTATACTTATTACTCCCGATATTATCAGTATAACATGCCTTATTACGCATATAATGCAATTATTATCGCTAGAACTGTAATAATTATACTTATTACTTATATTATTAGCAATATAACGTGCATTATTACCCATATAATGCAGTTATTATCGCTAGAACTGTAATAATTATACTTATTACTTATATTATTATCAATATAACATGCATTATTACCCATATAATGGAGTTATTTTCGCTAGAACTGTAATAAATATACGTATTACTTTTATTATCATCAATATAACATGCATTATTACCCATATAACGCAGTTATTACCGCTAGAACTGTAATAA
Organism: Megachile leachella; assembly: GCA_963576845.1. Lineage (NCBI taxonomy): Eukaryota > Metazoa > Arthropoda > Insecta > Hymenoptera > Megachilidae > Megachile > Megachile leachella. The sequence goes on from OY756249.1 coordinate 26,772,259, forward strand.
TTATACTCATTACTTATATTATTAGCAATATAACGTGCATTATTACCCATATTATGCAATTATTATCGCTAGAACAGTAATAATTATACTTATTACTTATATTATTATCAATATCACATGCATTATTACCCATATTATGCAGTTATTATCGATAGAACTGTAATAAATATACTTATTACTTTTATTATTATCAATATAACATTCACTATTAGCCATATTTTACTATTATTATCGCTAGAACTATAATAATTATACTTACTACTCCCGATATTATCAATACAACATGCATTATTACCCATATAATGCAGTTATTATCGCTAGAACTGTAATAATTATACTTATTACTTATATTATTATCAATATAACATGCATTATTACCCATATTATGCAGTTATTATCGCAAGAACTGTAATGAATATACTTATTACTCCCAATATTATCAATATAACATGCATTATTACCCATGTAATGCAGTTATTATCTCTAGAACTGTAATAATTATACTTGTTACTAATAATATTATCAATGTAACATGCATTATTACCCATATAATGGAGTTATTATCGCTAGAACTGTAATAATTATACTTATTACTCCCGATATTATCAGTATAACATGCCTTATTACGCATATAATGCAATTATTATCGCTAGAACTGTAATAATTATACTTATTACTTATATTATTAGCAATATAACGTGCATTATTACCCATATAATGGAGTTATTTTCGCTAGAACTGTAATAAATATACGTATTACTTTTATTATCATCAATATAACATGCATTATTACCCATATAACGCAGTTATTACCGCTAGAACTGTAATAATTATACTCATTACTTATATTATTAGCAATATAACATTCACTATTAGCCATATTTTACTATTATTATCGCTAGAACTATAATAATTATACTTACTACTCCCGATATTATCAATACAACATGCATTATTACCCATATAATGCAGTTATTATCGCTAGAACTGTAATAATTATACTTATTACTTATATTATTATCAATATAACATGCATTATTACCCATATTATGCAGTTATTATCGCAAGAACTGTAATGAATATACTTATTACTCCCAATATTATCAATATAACATGCATTATTACCCATGTAATGCAGTTATTATCTCTAGAACTGTAATAATTATACTTGTTACTAATAATATTATCAATGTAACATGCATTATTACCCATATAATGGAGTTATTATCGCTAGAACTGTAATAATTATACATATTACTTATATTAATATCAATATAACATGCATTATTACCCATATAATGGAGTTATTATCAATAGAACTGTAATAAATATACGTATTACTTTTATTATCATCAATATAACATGCATTATTACCCATATTATGCAGTTATTATCGATAGAACTGAAATAAAGATACTTACTACTTTTACTATTATCAATATAACATGCACTCTTAGCCATATTTTACTATTATTATCGCTAGAACTATAATAATTATACTTATTACTCCCGATATTATCAATATAACATGCATTATTACCCATATAATGCAGTTATTATCGCTAGAACTGTAATAATTATACTTATTACTTATATTATTATCAATATAACATGCATTATTACCCATATTATGCAGTTATTATCGCTAGAACTATAATAAATATACTTATTACTCCCAATATTATCAATATAACATGCATTATTACCCACATAATGCAGTTACTATCGCTAGAACTGTAATAATTATACTTATTACTTATATTATTAGCAATATAACGTGCATTATTACCCATGTAGTGCAGTTATTATCTCTAGAACTGTAATAATTATACTTATTACTTATATTATTATCAATATAACATGCATTATTACCCATATTATGCAGTTATTATCGATAGAACTGTAATAATTATACTCATTACTTATATTATTAGCAATATAACGTGCATTATTACCCATGTAGTGCAGTTATTATCTCTAGAACTATAATAAATATACTTATTACTCCCAATATTATCAATATAACATGCATTATTACCCACATAATGCAGTTATTATCGCTAGAACTGTAATAATTATACTTATTACTTATATTATTAGCAATATAACGTGCATTATTACCCATATAATGCAGTTATTTTTGCTAGAACTGTAATAATTATACTTATTACTTATATTATTATCAATATAACATGCATTATTACCCATATTATGCAGTTATTATCGCTAGAACTATAATAAATATACTTATTACTCCCAATATTATAAATATAACATGCATTATTACCCACATAATGCAGTTATTATCGCTAGAACTGTAATAATTATACTTATTACTTATATTATTAGCAATATAACGTGCATTATTACCCATGTAGTGCAGTTATTATCTCCAGAACTGCAATAATTATACTTATTACTTATATTATTATCAATATAACATGCATTATTACCCATATTATGCAGTTATTATCGCTAGAACTGTAATAATTATACTTATTACTTATATTATTAGCAATATAACGTGCATTATTACCCATATAATGCAGTTATTATCGCTAGAACTATAATAAATATACTTATTACTTCCAATATTATCAATATAACATGCATTATTACGCATTAAATGCAGTTATTATCGCTAGAACTGTAATAATTATACTTATTACTTATATTATTAGCAATATAACGTGCATTATTACCCATATAATGCAGTTATTATCGCTAGAACTGTAATAATTATACTTATTACTTATATTATTATCAATATAACATGCATTATTACCTATATAATGGAGTTATTATCACTAGAACTGTAATAATTATACTTATTACTTATATTATTATCAATATAACATGCATTATTACCCATATTATGCAGTTATTATCGATAGAACTGTAATAAATATACTTATTACTTTTATTATTATCAATATAACATGCACTATTTGCCATATTTTACTATTATTATCGCTAGCACTATAATAATTATACCTATTACTCCCGATATTATCAATACAACATGCACTATTACCCATATAATGCAGTTATTATCGCTAGGGCTGTAATAATTATACTTATTACTTATATTATTATCAATATAACATGCATTATTACCCATATTATGCAGTTATTATCGCAAGAACTATAATGAATATACTTATTACTTTTATTATTATCAATATAACAGGCACTATTAGCCATATTTTACTATTATTATCGCTAGAACTATAATAATTATACTTATTACTCCCGATATTATCAATATAACATGCCTTATTACGCATATAATGCAATTATTATCGCTGGAACTGTAATAATTATACTTATTACTTATATTATTATCAATATAACATGCATTATTACCCATATTATGCAGTTATTATCGCTAGAACTATAATAAATATACTTATTACTGCCAATATTATCAATATAACATGCATAATTACCCATATAATGCAGTTATTATCGCTAGAACTGTAATAATTATACTTATTACTTGTATTACTAGCAATATAACGTGCATTATTACCCATATAATGCAGTTATTATCTCTAGAACTGTAATAATTATACTCATTACTAATATTATTATCAATATAACATGCATTATTACCCATACAATGGAGTTATTATCGCTAGAACTGTAATAATTATACTTATTACTTATATTATTATCAATATAACATGCATTATTACCCATATAATGCAGTTATCATCGCTAGAACTGTAATAATTATACTTACTACTTATATTATTAGCAGTATAACGTGCATTATTACCCATATAACGCAGTTATTATCTCTAGAACTGTAATAATTATACTTATTACTTATATTATTATCAATATAACATGCATTATTACCCATATAATGCAGTTATTATCGCTAGAACTGTAATAATTATACTTATTACTTATATTATTATCAATATAACATGCATTATTACCCATATTATGCAGTTATTATCGATAGAACTGTAATAAATATACTGATAACGTTTATTATTATCAATATAACAAGCTCTAATAGCCATATTTTACTATTATTATCGCTAGAACTATAATAATTATACTTATTACTCCCGATATTATCAATATAACATGCATTATTACCCATATAATGCAGTTATTATCGCTAGAACTGTAATAATTATACTTATTACTTATATTATTATCAATATAACATGCATTATTACCCATATTATGCAGTTATTATCGCTAGAACTATAATAAATATACTTATTACTCCCAATATTATAAATATAACATGCATTATTACCCACATAATGCAGTTATTATCGCTAGAACTGTAATAATTATACTTATTACTTATATTATTAGCAATATAACGTGCATTATTACCCATGTAGTGCAGTTATTATCTCTAGAACTGTAATAATTATACTTATTACTTATATTATTATCAATATAACATGCATTATTACCCATATAATGCAGTTATTATCGCTAGAACTATAATAAATATACTTATTACTTCCAATATTATCAATATAACATGCATTATTACGCATTAAATGCAGTTATTATCGCTAGAACTGTAATAATTATACTTATTACTTATATTATTAGCAATATAACGTGCATTATTACCCATGTAGTGCAGTTATTATCTCTAGAACTGCAATAATTATACTTATTACTTATATTATTATCAATATAACATGCATTATTACCCATATTATGCAGTTATTATCGCTAGAACTGTAATAATTATACTTATTACTTATATTATTAGCAATATAACGTGCATTATTACCCATATAATGCAGTTATTATCGCTAGAACTATAATAAATATACTTATTACTTCCAATATTATCAATATAACATGCATTATTACGCATTAAATGCAGTTATTATCGCTAGAACTGTAATAATTATACTTATTACTTATATTATTAGCAATATAACGTGCATTATTACCCATATAATGCAGTTATTATCGCTAGAACTGTAATAATTATACTTATTACTTATATTATTATCAATATAACATGCATTATTACCTATATAATGGAGTTATTATCACTAGAACTGTAATAATTATACTTATTACTTATATTATTATCAATATAACATGCATTATTACCCATATTATGCAGTTATTATCGATAGAACTGTAATAAATATACTTATTACTTTTATTATTATCAATATAACATGCACTATTTGCCATATTTTACTATTATTATCGCTAGCACTATAATAATTATACCTATTACTCCCGATATTATCAATACAACATGCACTATTACCCATATAATGCAGTTATTATCGCTAGGGCTGTAATAATTATACTTATTACTTATATTATTATCAATATAACATGCATTATTACCCATATTATGCAGTTATTATCGCAAGAACTATAATGAATATACTTATTACTTTTATTATTATCAATATAACAGGCACTATTAGCCATATTTTACTATTATTATCGCTAGAACTATAATAATTATACTTATTACTCCCGATATTATCAATATAACATGCCTTATTACGCATATAATGCAATTATTATCGCTGGAACTGTAATAATTATACTTATTACTTATATTATTATCAATATAACATGCATTATTACCCATATTATGCAGTTATTATCGCTAGAACTATAATAAATATACTTATTACTGCCAATATTATCAATATAACATGCATAATTACCCATATAATGCAGTTATTATCGCTAGAACTGTAATAATTATACTTATTACTTGTATTACTAGCAATATAACGTGCATTATTACCCATATAATGCAGTTATTATCTCTAGAACTGTAATAATTATACTCATTACTAATATTATTATCAATATAACATGCATTATTACCCATACAATGGAGTTATTATCGCTAGAACTGTAATAATTATACTTATTACTTATATTATTATCAATATAACATGCATTATTACCCATATAATGCAGTTATCATCGCTAGAACTGTAATAATTATACTTACTACTTATATTATTAGCAGTATAACGTGCATTATTACCCATATAACGCAGTTATTATCTCTAGAACTGTAATAATTATACTTATTACTTATATTATTATCAATATAACATGCATTATTACCCATATAATGCAGTTATTATCGCTAGAACTGTAATAATTATACTTATTACTTATAATATTATCAATATAACATGCATTATTACCCATATTATGCAGTTATTATCGATAGAACTGTAATAAATATACTGATAACGTTTATTATTATCAATATAACGAGCACTAATAGCCATATTTTACTATTATTATCGCTAGAACTGTAATAATTATACTTATTACTTATATTATTAGCAATATAACGTGCATTATTACCCATGTAGTGCAGTTATTATCTCTAGAACTGTAATAATTATACTTATTACTTATATTATTATCAATATAACATGCATTATTACCCATATAATGCAGTTATTATCGCTAGAACTATAATAAATATACTTATTACTTCCAATATTATCAATATAACATGCATTATTACGCATTAAATGCAGTTATTATCGCTAGAACTGTAATAATTATACTTATTACTTATATTATTAGCAATATAACGTGCATTATTACCCATGTAGTGCAGTTATTATCTCTAGAACTGCAATAATTATACTTATTACTTATATTATTATCAATATAACATGCATTATTACCCATATAATGCAGTTATTATCGCTAGAACTGTAATAATTATACTTATTACTTATATTATTATCAATATAACATGCATTATTACCCATATTATGCAGTTATTATCGCAAGAACTATAATGAATATACTTATTACTTTTATTATTATCAATATAACAGGCACTATTAGCCATATTTTACTATTATTATCGCTAGAACTATAATAATTATACTTATTACTCCCGATATTATCAATATAACATGCCTTATTACGCATATAATGCAATTATTATCGCTGGAACTGTAATAATTATACTTATTACTTATATTATTATCAATATAACATGCATTATTACCCATATTATGCAGTTATTATCGCTAGAACTATAATAAATATACTTATTACTGCCAATATTATCAATATAACATGCATAATTACCCATATAATGCAGTTATTATCGCTAGAACTGTAATAATTATACTTATTACTTGTATTACTAGCAATATAACGTGCATTATTACCCATATAATGCAGTTATTATCTCTAGAACTGTAATAATTATACTCATTACTAATATTATTATCAATATAACATGCATTATTACCCATACAATGGAGTTATTATCGCTAGAACTGTAATAATTATACTTATTACTTATATTATTATCAATATAACATGCATTATTACCCATATAATGCAGTTATCATCGCTAGAACTGTAATAATTATACTTACTACTTATATTATTAGCAGTATAACGTGCATTATTACCCATATAACGCAGTTATTATCTCTAGAACTGTAATAATTATACTTATTACTTATATTATTATCAATATAACATGCATTATTACCCATATAATGCAGTTATTATCGCTAGAACTGTAATAATTATACTTATTACTTATAATATTATCAATATAACATGCATTATTACCCATATTATGCAGTTATTATCGATAGAACTGTAATAAATATACTGATAACGTTTATTATTATCAATATAACGAGCACTAATAGCCATATTTTACTATTATTATCGCTAGAACTGTAATAATTATACTTATTACTTATATTATTAGCAATATAACGTGCATTATTACCCATGTAGTGCAGTTATTATCTCTAGAACTGTAATAATTATACTTATTACTTATATTATTATCAATATAACATGCATTATTACCCATATAATGCAGTTATTATCGCTAGAACTATAATAAATATACTTATTACTTCCAATATTATCAATATAACATGCATTATTACGCATTAAATGCAGTTATTATCGCTAGAACTGTAATAATTATACTTATTACTTATATTATTAGCAATATAACGTGCATTATTACCCATGTAGTGCAGTTATTATCTCTAGAACTGCAATAATTATACTTATTACTTATATTATTATCAATATAACATGCATTATTACCCATATTATGCAGTTATTATCGCTAGAACTGTAATAATTATACTTATTACTTATATTATTAGCAATATAACGTGCATTATTACCCATATAATGCAGTTATTATCGCTAGAACTATAATAAATATACTTATTACTTCCAATATTATCAATATAACATGCATTATTACGCATTAAATGCAGTTATTATCGCTAGAACTGTAATAATTATACTTATTACTTATATTATTAGCAATATAACGTGCATTATTACCCATATAATGCAGTTATTATCGCTAGAACTGTAATAATTATACTTATTACTTATATTATTACCAATATAACATGCATTATTACCTATATAATGGAGTTATTATCACTAGAACTGTAATAATTATACTTATTACTTATATTATTATCAATATAACATGCATTATTACCCATATTATGCAGTTATTATCGATAGAACTGTAATAAATATACTTATTACTTTTATTATTATCAATATAACATGCACTATTTGCCATATTTTACTATTATTATCGCTAGCACTATAATAATTATACCTATTACTCCCGATATTATCAATACAACATGCACTATTACCCATATAATGCAGTTATTATCGCTAGGGCTGTAATAATTATACTTATTACTTATATTATTATCAATATAACATGCATTATTACCCATATTATGCAGTTATTATCGCTAGAACTATAATAAATATACTTATTACTGCCAATATTATCAATATAACATGCATAATTACCCATATAATGCAGTTATTATCGCTAGAACTGTAATAATTATACTTATTACTTGTATTACTAGCAATATAACGTGCATTATTACCCATATAATGCAGTTATTATCTCTAGAACTGTAATAATTATACTCATTACTAATATTATTATCAATATAACATGCATTATTACCCATACAATGGAGTTATTATCGCTAGAACTGTAATAACTATACTTATTACTTATATTATTATCAATATAACATGCATTATTACCCATATAATGCAGTTATCATCGCTAGAACTGTAATAATTATACTTACTACTTATATTATTAGCAGTATAACGTGCATTATTACCCATATAACGCAGTTATTATCTCTAGAACTGTAATAATTATACTTATTACTTATATTATTATCAATATAACATGCATTATTACCCATATAATGCAGTTATTATCGCTAGAACTGTAATAATTATACTTATTACTTATATTATTATCAATATAACATGCATTATTACCCATATTATGCAGTTATTATCGATAGAACTGTAATAAATATACTGATAACGTTTATTATTATCAATATAACAAGCACTAATAGCCATATTTTACTATTATTATCGCTAGAACTATAATAATTATACTTATTACTCCCGATATTATCAATATAACATGCATTATTACCCATATAATGCAGTTATTATCGCTAGAACTGTAATAATTATACTTATTACTTATATTATTATCAATATAACATGCATTATTACCCATATTATGCAGTTATTATCGCTAGAACTATAATAAATATACTTATTACTCCCAATATTATCAATATAACATGCATTATTACCCACATAATGCAGTTATTATCGCTAGAACTGTAATAATTATACTTATTACTTATATTATTATCAATATAACATGCATTATTACCCATATTATGCAGTTATTATCGCTAGAACTATAATAAATATACTTATTACTCCCAATATTATAAATATAACATGCATTATTACCCACATAATGCAGTTATTATCGCTAGAACTGTAATAATTATACTTATTACTTATATTATTAGCAATATAACATGCATTATTACCCATACAATGCAGTTATTATCGCTAGAACTGTAATAATTATACTTATTACTTATATTATTAGCAATATAACGTGCATTATTACCCATATAATGCAGTTATTATCGCTAGAACTATAATAAATATACTTATTACTTCCAATATTATCAATATAACATGCATTATTACGCATTAAATGCAGTTATTATCGCTAGAACTGTAATAATTATACTTATTACTTATATTATTAGCAATATAACGTGCATTATTACCCATATAATGCAGTTATTATCGCTAGAACTGTAATAATTATACTCATTACTTATATTATTATCAATATAACATGCATTATTACCTATATTATGCAGTTATTATCGATAGAACTGTAATAAATATACTTATTACTTTTATTATTATCAATATAACATGCACTATTTGCCATATTTTACTATTATTATCGCTAGCACTATAATAATTATACCTATTACTCCCGATATTATCAATACAACATGCACTATTACCCATATAATGCAGTTATTATCGCTAGGGCTGTAATAATTATACTTATTACTTATATTATTATCAATATAACATGCATTATTACCCATATTATGCAGTTATTATCGCAAGAACTATAATGAATATACTGATTACCTTTATTATTATCAATATAACAGGCACTATTAGCCATATTTTACTATTATTATCGCTAGAACTATAATAATTATACTTATTACTCCCGATATTATCAATATAACATGCCTTATTACGCATATAATGCAATTATTATCGCTGGAACTCTAATAATTATACTTATTACTTATATTATTATCAATATAACATGCATTATTACCCATATTATGCAGTTATTATCGCTAGAACTATAATAAATATACTTATTACTGCCAATATTATCAATATAACATGCATAATTACCCATATAATGCAGTTATTATCGCTAGAACTGTAATAATTATACTTATTACTTGTATTACTAGCAATATAACGTGCATTATTACCCATATAATGCAGTTATTATCTCTAGAACTGTAATAATTATACTCATTACTAATATTATTATCAATATAACATGCATTATTACCCATACAATGGAGTTATTATCGCTAGAACTGTAATAATTATACTTATTACTTATATTATTATCAATATAACATGCATTATTACCCATATAATGCAGTTATCATCGCTAGAACTGTAATAATTATACTTACTACTTATATTATTAGCAGTATAACGTGCATTATTACCCATATAACGCAGTTATTATCTCTAGAACTGTAATAATTACACTTATTACTTATATTATTATCAATATAACATGCATTATTACCCATATAATGCAGTTATTATCGCTAGAACTGTAATAATTATACTTATTACTTATATTATTATCAATATAACATGCATTATTACCCATATTATGCAGTTATTATCGATAGAACTGTAATAAATATACTTATTACTTTTATTATTATCAATATAACATGCACTATTTGCCATATTTTACTATTATTATCGCTAGAACTATAATAATTATACTTATTACTCCCGATATTATCAATACAACGTGCATTATTACCCATACAATGCAGTTATTATCGCTAGAACTGTAATAATTATACTTATTACTTATATTATTAGCAATATAACGTGCATTATTACCCATATAATGCAGTTATTATCGCTAGAACTATAATAAATATACTTATTACTTCCAATATTATCAATATAACATGCATTATTACGCATTAAATGCAGTTATTATCGCTAGAACTGTAATAATTATACTTATTACTTATATTATTAGCAATATAACGTGCATTATTACCCATATAATGCAGTTATTATCGCTAGAACTGTAATAATTATACTTATTACTTATATTATTATCAATATAACATGCATTATTACCCATATAATGCAGTTATTATCGCTAGAACTGTAATAATTATACTTATTACTTATATTATTATCAATATAACATGCATTATTACCCATATTATGCAGTTATTATCGATAGAACTGTAATAAATATACTTATTACTTTTATTATTATCAATATAACATGCACTATTTGCCATATTTTACTATTATTATCGCTAGAACTATAATAATTATACTTATTACTCCCGATATTATCAATACAACGTGCATTATTACCCATACAATGCAGTTATTATCGCTAGAACTGTAATAATTATACTTATTACTTATATTATTAGCAATATAACGTGCATTATTACCCATATAATGCAGTTATTATCGCTAGAACTATAATAAATATACTTATTACTTCCAATATTATCAATATAACATGCATTATTACGCATTAAATGCAGTTATTATCGCTAGAACTGTAATAATTATACTTATTACTTATATTATTAGCAATATAACGTGCATTATTACCCATATAATGCAGTTATTATCGCTAGAACTGTAATAATTATACTTATTACTTATATTATTATCAATATAACATGCATTATTACCTATATAATGGAGTTATTATCACTAGAACTGTAATAATTATACTTATTACTTATATTATTATCAATATAACATGCATTATTACCCATATTATGCAGTTATTATCGCAAGAACTATAATGAATATACTTATTACTTTTATTATTATCAATATAACAGGCACTATTAGCCATATTTTACTATTATTATCGCTAGAACTATAATAATTATACTTATTACTCCCGATATTATGAATATAACATGCCTTATTACGCATATAATGCAATTATTATCGCTGGAACTGTAATAATTATACTTATTACTTATATTATTATCAATATAACATGCATTATTACCCATATTATGCAGTTATTATCGCTAGAACTATAATAAATATACTTATTACTGCCAATATTATCAATATAACATGCATAATTACCCATATAATGCAGTTATTATCGCTAGAACTGTAATAATTATACTTATTACTTGTATTACTAGCAATATAACGTGCATTATTACCCATATAATGCAGTTATTATCTCTAGAACTGTAATAATTATACTCATTACTAATATTATTATCAATATAACATGCATTATTACCCATACAATGGAGTTATTATCGCTAGAACTGTAATAATTATACTTATTACTTATATTATTATCAATATAACATGCATTATTACCCATATAATGCAGTTATCATCGCTAGAACTGTAATAATTATACTTACTACTTATATTATTAGCAGTATAACGTGCATTATTACCCATATAACGCAGTTATTATCTCTAGAACTGTAATAATTATACTTATTACTTATATTATTATCAATATAACATGCATTATTACCCATATAATGCAGTTATTATCGCTAGAACTGTAATAATTATACTTATTACTTATATTATTATCAATATAACATGCATTATTACCCATATTATGCAGTTATTATCGATAGAACTGTAATAAATATACTGATAACGTTTATTATTATCAATATAACAAGCACTAATAGCCATATTTTACTATTATTATCGCTAGAACTATAATAATTATACTTATTACTCCCGATATTATCAATATAACATGCATTATTACCCATATAATGCAGTTATTATCGCTAGAACTGTAATAATTGTGCTTATTACTTATACTATTATCAATATAACATGCATTACTACCCATATTATGCAGTTATTATCGCTAGAACAGTAATAATTATACTTATTACTTATATTATTATCAATATAACATGCATTATTACCCGTATTATGCAGTTATTATGGCTAGCACTTTAATAAATATACGTATTAATTTTAGTGTCATCAATATAACATGCATTATTACCCATATTATGCAGTTATTATCGCTAGAACTGTAATAATTATACTTATTACTTATATTATTATCAATACAACATGCATTATTACCCATATTATGCAGTTATTATCGCTAGAACAGTAATAATTATACTTATTACTTATATTATTATCAATATAACATGCATTATTACCCGTATTATGCAGTTATTATCGCTAGAACTTTAATAAATATACGTATTACTTTTAGTGTCATCAATATAACATGCATTATTACCCATATTATGCAGTTATTATCGCAAGAACTATAATGAATATACTTATTACTTTTATTATTATCAATATAACAGGCACTATTAGCCATATTTTACTATTATTATCGCTAGAACTATAATAATTATACTTATTACTCCCGATATTATCAATATAACATGCCTTATTACGCATATAATGCAATTATTATCGCTGGAACTGTAATAATTATACTTATTACTTATATTATTATCAATATAACATGCATTATTACCCATATTATGCAGTTATTATCGCTAGAACTATAATAAATATACTTATTACTGCCAATATTATCAATATAACATGCATAATTACCCATATAATGCAGTTATTATCGCTAGAACTGTAATAATTATACTTATTACTTGTATTACTAGCAATATAACGTGCATTATTACCCATATAATGCAGTTATTATCTCTAGAACTGTAATAATTATACTCATTACTAATATTATTATCAATATAACATGCATTATTACCCATACAATGGAGTTATTATCGCTAGAACTGTAATAATTATACTTATTACTTATATTATTATCAATATAACATGCATTATTACCCATATAATGCAGTTATCATCGCTAGAAGTGTAATAATTATACTTACTACTTATATTATTAGCAGTATAACGTGCATTATTACCCATATAACGCAGTTATTATCTCTAGAACTGTAATAATTATACTTATTACTTATATTATTATCAATATAACATGCATTATTACCCATATAATGCAGTTATTATCGCTAGAACTGTAATAATTATACTTATTACTTATATTATTATCAATATAACATGCATTATTACCCATATTATGCAGTTATTATCGATAGAACTGTAATAAATATACTGATAACGTTTATTATTATCAATATAACAAGCACTAATAGGCATATTTTACTATTATTATCGCTAGAACTACAATAATTATACTTATTACTCCCGATATTATCAATATAACATGCATTATTACCCATATAATGCAGTTATTATCGCTAGAACTGTAATAATTATACTTATTACTTATATTATTATCAATATAACATGCATTATTACCCATATTATGCAGTTATTATCGCTAGAACTATAATAAATATACTTATTACTCCCAATATTATAAATATAACATGCATTATTACCCACATAATGCAGTTATTATCGCTAGAACTGTAATAATTATACTTATTACTTATATTATTAGCAATATAACGTGCATTATTACCCATGTAGTGCAGTTATTATCTCTAGAACTGTAATAATTATACTTATTACTTATATTATTGTCAATATAACATGCATTATTACCCATATTATGCAGTTATTATCGATAGAACTGTAATAAATATACTTATTACTTTTATTATTATCAATATAACATGCACTATTTGCCATATTTTACTATTATTATCGCTAGAACTATAATAATTATACTTATTACTCCCGATATTATCAATACAACGTGCATTATTACCCATACAATGCAGTTATTATCGCTAGAACTGTAATAATTATACTTATTACTTATATTATTAGCAATATAACGTGCATTATTACCCATATAATGCAGTTATTATCGCTAGAACTATAATAAATATACTTATTACTTCCAATATTATCAATATAACATGCATTATTACGCATTAAATGCAGTTATTATCGCTAGAACTGTAATAATTATACTTATTACTTATATTATTAGCAATATAACGTGCATTATTACCCATATAATGCAGTTATTATCGCTAGAACTGTAATAATTATACTTATTACTTATATTATTATCAATATAACATGCATTATTACCTATATAATGGAGTTATTATCACTAGAACTGTAATAATTATACTTATTACTTATATTATTATCAATATAACATGCATTATTACCCATATTATGCAGTTATTATCGATAGAACTGTAATAAATATACTTATTACTTTTATTATTATCAATATAACATGCACTATTTGCCATATTTTACTATTATTATCGCTAGCACTATAATAATTATACCTATTACTCCCGATATTATCAATACAACATGCACTATTACCCATATAATGCAGTTATTATCGCTAGGGCTGTAATAATTATACTTATTACTTATATTATTATCAATATAACATGCATTATTACCCATATTATGCAGTTATTATCGCAAGAACTGTAATAAATATACTTATTACTTTTATTATTATCAATATAACATGCACTATTTGCCATATTTTACTATTATTATCGCTAGCACTATAATAATTATACCTATTACTCCCGATATTATCAATACAACATGCACTATTACCCATATAATGCAGTTATTATCGCTAGGGCTGTAATAATTATACTTATTACTTATATTATTATCAATATAACATGCATTATTACCCATATTATGCAGTTATTATCGCAAGAACTATAATGAATATACTTATTACTTTTATTATTATCAATATAACAGGCACTATTAGCCATATTTTACTATTATTATCGCTAGAACTACAATAATTATACTTATTACTCCCGATATTATCAATATAACATGCATTACTACCCATATTATGCAGTTATTATCGCTAGAACAGTAATAATTATACTTATTACTTATATTATTATCAATATAACATGCATTATTACCCGTATTATGCAGTTATTATGGCTAGCACTTTAATAAATATACGTATTAATTTTAGTGTCATCAATATAACATGCATTATTACCCATATTATGCAGTTATTATCGCTAGAACTGTAATAATTATACTTATTACTTATATTATTATCAATACAACATGCATTATTACCCATATTATGCAGTTATTATCGCTAGAACTGTAATAATTATACTTATTACTTGTATTACTAGCAATATAACGTGCATTATTACCCATATAATGCAGTTATTATCTCTAGAACTGTAATAATTATACTCATTACTAATATTATTATCAATATAACATGCATTATTACCCATACAATGGAGTTATTATCGCTAGAACTGTAATAATTATACTTATTACTTATATTATTATCAATATAACATGCATTATTACCCATATAATGCAGTTATCATCGCTAGAACTGTAATAATTATACTTACTACTTATATTATTAGCAGTATAACGTGCATTATTACCCATATAACGCAGTTATTATCTCTAGAACTGTAATAATTATACTTATTACTTATATTATTATCAATATAACATGCATTATTACCCATATAATGCAGTTATTATCGCTAGAACTGTAATAATTATACTTATTACTTATATTATTATCAATATAACATGCATTATTACCCATATTATGCAGTTATTATCGATAGAACTGTAATAAATATACTGATAACGTTTATTATTATCAATATAACAAGCACTAATAGCCATATTTTACTATTATTATCGCTAGAACTATAATAATTATACTTATTACTCCCGATATTATCAATATAACATGCATTATTACCCATATAATGCAGTTATTATCGCTAGAACTGTAATAATTGTGCTTATTACTTATACTATTATCAATATAACATGCATTACTACCCATATTATGCAGTTATTATCGCTAGAACAGTAATAATTATACTTATTACTTATATTATTATCAATATAACATGCATTATTACCCGTATTATGCAGTTATTATGGCTAGCACTTTAATAAATATACGTATTAATTTTAGTGTCATCAATATAACATGCATTATTACCCATATTATGCAGTTATTATCGCTAGAACTGTAATAATTATACTTATTACTTATATTATTATCAATACAACATGCATTATTACCCATATTATGCAGTTATTATCGCTAGAACAGTAATAATTATACTTATTACTTATATTATTATCAATATAACATGCATTATTACCCGTATTATGCAGTTATTATCGCTAGAACTTTAATAAATATACGTATTACTTTTAGTGTCATCAATATAACATGCATTATTACCCATATTATGCAGTTATTATCGCAAGAACTATAATGAATATACTTATTACTTTTATTATTATCAATATAACAGGCACTATTAGCCATATTTTACTATTATTATCGCTAGAACTATAATAATTATACTTATTACTCCCGATATTATCAATATAACATGCCTTATTACGCATATAATGCAATTATTATCGCTGGAACTGTAATAATTATACTTATTACTTATATTATTATCAATATAACATGCATTATTACCCATATTATGCAGTTATTATCGCTAGAACTATAATAAATATACTTATTACTGCCAATATTATCAATATAACATGCATAATTACCCATATAATGCAGTTATTATCGCTAGAACTGTAATAATTATACTTATTACTTGTATTACTAGCAATATAACGTGCATTATTACCCATATAATGCAGTTATTATCTCTAGAACTGTAATAATTATACTCATTACTAATATTATTATCAATATAACATGCATTATTACCCATACAATGGAGTTATTATCGCTAGAACTGTAATAATTATACTTATTACTTATATTATTATCAATATAACATGCATTATTACCCATATAATGCAGTTATCATCGCTAGAACTGTAATAATTATACTTACTACTTATATTATTAGCAGTATAACGTGCATTATTACCCATATAACGCAGTTATTATCTCTAGAACTGTAATAATTATACTTATTACTTATATTATTATCAATATAACATGCATTATTACCCATATAATGCAGTTATTATCGCTAGAACTGTAATAATTATACTTATTACTTATATTATTATCAATATAACATGCATTATTACCCATATTATGCAGTTATTATCGATAGAACTGTAATAAATATACTGATAACGTTTATTATTATCAATATAACAAGCACTAATAGCCATATTTTACTATTATTATCGCTAGAACTACAATAATTATACTTATTACTCCCGATATTATCAATATAACATGCATTATTACCCATATAATGCAGTTATTATCGCTAGAACTGTAATAATTATACTTATTACTTATATTATTATCAATATAACATGCATTATTACCCATATTATGCAGTTATTATCGCTAGAACTATAATAAATATACTTATTACTCCCAATATTATAAATATAACATGCATTATTACCCACATAATGCAGTTATTATCGCTAGAACTGTAATAATTATACTTATTACTTATATTATTAGCAATATAACGTGCATTATTACCCATGTAGTGCAGTTATTATCTCTAGAACTGTAATAATTATACTTATTACTTATATTATTGTCAATATAACATGCATTATTACCCATATTATGCAGTTATTATCGATAGAACTGTAATAAATATACTTATTACTTTTATTATTATCAATATAACATGCACTATTTGCCATATTTTACTATTATTATCGCTAGAACTATAATAATTATACTTATTACTCCCGATATTATCAATACAACGTGCATTATTACCCATACAATGCAGTTATTATCGCTAGAACTGTAATAATTATACTTATTACTTATATTATTAGCAATATAACGTGCATTATTACCCATATAATGCAGTTATTATCGCTAGAACTATAATAAATATACTTATTACTTCCAATATTATCAATATAACATGCATTATTACGCATTAAATGCAGTTATTATCGCTAGAACTGTAATAATTATACTTATTACTTATATTATTAGCAATATAACGTGCATTATTACCCATATAATGCAGTTATTATCGCTAGAACTGTAATAATTATACTTATTACTTATATTATTATCAATATAACATGCATTATTACCTATATAATGGAGTTATTATCACTAGAACTGTAATAATTATACCTATTACTTATATTATTATCAATATAACATGCATTATTACCCATATTATGCAGTTATTATCGATAGAACTGTAATAAATATACTTATTACTTTTATTATTATCAATATAACATGCACTATTTGCCATATTTTACTATTATTATCGCTAGCACTATAATAATTATACCTATTACTCCCGATATTATCAATACAACATGCACTATTACCCATATAATGCAGTTATTATCGCTAGGGCTGTAATAATTATACTTATTACTTATATTATTATCAATATAACATGCATTATTACCCATATTATGCAGTTATTATCGCAAGAACTGTAATAAATATACTTATTACTTTTATTATTATCAATATAACATGCACTATTTGCCATATTTTACTATTATTATCGCTAGCACTATAATAATTATACCTATTACTCCCGATATTATCAATACAACATGCACTATTACCCATATAATGCAGTTATTATCGCTAGGGCTGTAATAATTATACTTATTACTTATATTATTATCAATATAACATGCATTATTACCCATATTATGCAGTTATTATCGCAAGAACTATAATGAATATACTTATTACTTTTATTATTATCAATATAACAGGCACTATTAGCCATATTTTACTATTATTATCGCTAGAACTACAATAATTATACTTATTACTCCCGATATTATCAATATAACATGCATTACTACCCATATTATGCAGTTATTATCGCTAGAACAGTAATAATTATACTTATTACTTATATTATTATCAATATAACATGCATTATTACCCGTATTATGCAGTTATTATGGCTAGCACTTTAATAAATATACGTATTAATTTTAGTGTCATCAATATAACATGCATTATTACCCATATTATGCAGTTATTATCGCTAGAACTGTAATAATTATACTTATTACTTATATTATTATCAATACAACATGCATTATTACCCATATTATGCAGTTATTATCGCTAGAACAGTAATAATTATACTTATTACTTATATTATTATCAATATAACATGCATTATTACCCGTATTATGCAGTTATTATCGCTAGAACTTTAATAAATATACGTATTACTTTTAGTGTCATCAATATAACATGCATTTTTACCCATATTATGCAGTTATTATCGCAAGAACTATAATGAATATACTTATTACTTTTATTATTATCAATATAACAGGCACTATTAGCCATATTTTACTATTATTATCGCTAGAACTATAATAATTATACTTATTACTCCCGATATTATCAATATAACATGCCTTATTACGCATATAATGCAATTATTATCGCTGGAACTGTAATAATTATACTTATTACTTATATTATTATCAATATAACATGCATTATTACCCATATTATGCAGTTATTATCGCTAGAACTATAATAAATATACTTATTACTGCCAATATTATCAATATAACATGCATAATTACCCATATAATGCAGTTATTATCGCTAGAACTGTAATAATTATACTTATTACTTGTATTACTAGCAATATAACGTGCATTATTACCCATGTAGTGCAGTTATTATCTCTAGAACTGTAATAATTATACTTATTACTTATATTATTATCAATATAACATGCATTATTACCCATATTATGCAGTTATTATCGATAGAACTGTAATAATTATACTCATTACTTATATTATTAGCAATATAACGTGCATTATTACCCATGTAGTGCAGTTATTATCTCTAGAACTATAATAAATATACTTATTACTCCCAATATTATCAATATAACATGCATTATTACCCACATAATGCAGTTAATATCGCTAGAACTGTAATAATTATACTTATTACTTATATTATTAGCAATATAACGTGCATTATTACCCATATAATGCAGTTATTATCGCTAGAACTGTAATAATTATACTTATTACTTATATTATTATCAATATAACATGCATTATTACCCATATTATGCAGTTATTATCGCTGGAACTATAATAAATATACTTATTACTCCCAATATTATAAATATAACATGCATTATTACCCACATAATGCAGTTATTATCGCTAGAACTGTAATAATTATACTTATTACTTATATTATTAGCAATATAACGTGCATTATTACCCATGTAGTGCAGTTATTATCTCTAGAACTGTAATAATTATACTTATTACTTTTATTATTATCAATATAACATGCACTATTTGCCATATTTTACTATTATTATCGCTAGAACTATAATAATTATACTTATTACTCCCGATATTATCAATACAACGTGCATTATTACCCATACAATGCAGTTATTATCGCTAGAACTGTAATAATTATACTTATTACTTATATTATTAGCAATATAACGTGCATTATTACCCATATAATGCAGTTATTATCGCTAGAACTATAATAAATATACTTATTACTTCCAATATTATCAATATAACATGCATTATTACGCATTAAATGCAGTTATTATCGCTAGAACTGTAATAATTATACTTATTACTTATATTATTAGCAATATAACGTGCATTATTACCCATATAATGCAGTTATTATCGCTAGAACTGTAATAATTATACTTATTACTTATATTATTATCAATATAACATGCATTATTACCTATATAATGGAGTTATTATCACTAGAACTGTAATAATTATACTTATTACTTATATTATTATCAATATAACATGCATTATTACCCATATTATGCAGTTATTATCGATAGAACTGTAATAAATATACTTATTACTTTTATTATTATCAATATAACATGCACTATTTGCCATATTTTACAATTATTATCGCTAGCACTATAATAATTATACCTATTACTCCCGATATTATCAATACAACATGCACTATTACCCATATAATGCAGTTATTATCGCTAGGGCTGTAATAATTATACTTATTACTTATATTATTATCAATATAACATGCATTATTACCCATATTATGCAGTTATTATCGCAAGAACTATAATGAATATACTTATTACTTTTATTATTATCAATATAACAGGCACTATTAGCCATATTTTACTATTATTATCGCTAGAACTATAATAATTATACTTATTACTCCCGATATTATCAATATAACATGCCTTATTACGCATATAATGCAATTATTATCGCTGGAACTCTAATAATTATACTTATTACTTATATTATTATCAATATAACATGCATTATTACCCATATTATGCAGTTATTATCGCTAGAACTATAATAAATATACTTATTACTGCCAATATTATCAATATAACATGCATAATTACCCATATAATGCAGTTATTATCGCTAGAACTGTAATAATTATACTTATTACTTGTATTACTAGCAATATAACGTGCATTATTACCCATATAATGCAGTTATTATCTCTAGAACTGTAATAATTATACTCATTACTAATATTATTATCAATATAACATGCATTATTACCCATACAATGGAGTTATTATGGCTAGAACTGTAATAATTATACTTATTACTTATATTATTATCAATATAACATGCATTATTACCCATATAATGCAGTTATCATCGCTAGAACTGTAATAATTATACTTACTACTTATATTATTAGCAGTATAACGTGCATTATTACCCATATAACGCAGTTATTATCTCTAGAACTGTAATAATTATACTTATTACTTATATTATTATCAATATAACATGCATTATTACCCATACAATGCAGTTATTATCGCTAGAACTGTAATAATTATACTTATTACTTATATTATTATCAATATAACATGCATTATTACCCATATTATGCAGTTATTATCGATAGAACTGTAATAAATATACTTATTACTTTTATTATTATCAATATAACATGCACTATTTGCCATATTTTACTATTATTATCGCTAGAACTATAATAATTATACTTATTACTCCCGATATTATCAATACAACGTGCATTATTACCCATACAATGCAGTTATTATCGCTAGAACTGTAATAATTATACTTATTACTTATATTATTAGCAATATAACGTGCATTATTACCCATATAATGCAGTTATTATCGCTAGAACAGTAATAATTATACTTATTACTTATATTATTATCAATATAACATGCATTATTACCCGTATTATGCAGTTATTATGGCTAGCACTTTAATAAATATACGTATTAATTTTAGTGTCATCAATATAACATGCATTATTACCCATATTATGCAGTTATTATCGCTAGAACTGTAATAATTATACTTATTACTTATATTATTATCAATACAACATGCATTATTACCCATATTATGCAGTTATTATCGCTAGAACTGTAATAATTATACTTATTACTTGTATTACTAGCAATATAACGTGCATTATTACCCATATAATGCAGTTATTATCTCTAGAACTGTAATAATTATACTCATTACTAATATTATTATCAATATAACATGCATTATTACCCATACAATGGAGTTATTATCGCTAGAACTGTAATAATTATACTTATTACTTATATTATTATCAATATAACATGCATTATTACCCATATAATGCAGTTATCATCGCTAGAACTGTAATAATTATACTTACTACTTATATTATTAGCAGTATAACGTGCATTATTACCCATATAACGCAGTTATTATCTCTAGAACTGTAATAATTATACTTATTACTTATATTATTATCAATATAACATGCATTATTACCCATATAATGCAGTTATTATCGCTAGAACTGTAATAATTATACTTATTACTTATATTATTATCAATATAACATGCATTATTACCCATATTATGCAGTTATTATCGATAGAACTGTAATAAATATACTGATAACGTTTATTATTATCAATATAACAAGCACTAATAGCCATATTTTACTATTATTATCGCTAGAACTATAATAATTATACTTATTACTCCCGATATTATCAATATAACATGCATTATTACCCATATAATGCAGTTATTATCGCTAGAACTGTAATAATTGTGCTTATTACTTATACTATTATCAATATAACATGCATTACTACCCATATTATGCAGTTATTATCGCTAGAACAGTAATAATTATACTTATTACTTATATTATTATCAATATAACATGCATTATTACCCGTATTATGCAGTTATTATGGCTAGCACTTTAATAAATATACGTATTAATTTTAGTGTCATCAATATAACATGCATTATTACCCATATTATGCAGTTATTATCGCTAGAACTGTAATAATTATACTTATTACTTATATTATTATCAATACAACATGCATTATTACCCATATTATGCAGTTATTATCGCTAGAACAGTAATAATTATACTTATTACTTATATTATTATCAATATAACATGCATTATTACCCGTATTATGCAGTTATTATCGCTAGAACTTTAATAAATATACGTATTACTTTTAGTGTCATCAATATAACATGCATTATTACCCATATTATGCAGTTATTATCGCAAGAACTATAATGAATATACTTATTACTTTTATTATTATCAATATAACAGGCACTATTAGCCATATTTTACTATTATTATCGCTAGAACTATAATAATTATACTTATTACTCCCGATATTATCAATATAACATGCCTTATTACGCATATAATGCAATTATTATCGCTGGAACTGTAATAATTATACTTATTACTTATATTATTATCAATATAACATGCATTATTACCCATATTATGCAGTTATTATCGCTAGAACTATAATAAATATACTTATTACTGCCAATATTATCAATATAACATGCATAATTACCCATATAATGCAGTTATTATCGCTAGAACTGTAATAATTATACTTATTACTTGTATTACTAGCAATATAACGTGCATTATTACCCATATAATGCAGTTATTATCTCTAGAACTGTAATAATTATACTCATTACTAATATTATTATCAATATAACATGCATTATTACCCATACAATGGAGTTATTATCGCTAGAACTGTAATAATTATACTTATTACTTATATTATTATCAATATAACATGCATTATTACCCATATAATGCAGTTATCATCGCTAGAACTGTAATAATTATACTTACTACTTATATTATTAGCAGTATAACGTGCATTATTACCCATATAACGCAGTTATTATCTCTAGAACTGTAATAATTATACTTATTACTTATATTATTATCAATATAACATGCATTATTACCCATATAATGCAGTTATTATCGCTAGAACTGTAATAATTATACTTATTACTTATATTATTATCAATATAACATGCATTATTACCCATATTATGCAGTTATTATCGATAGAACTGTAATAAATATACTGATAACGTTTATTATTATCAATATAACAAGCACTAATAGCCATATTTTACTATTATTATCGCTAGAACTACAATAATTATACTTATTACTCCCGATATTATCAATATAACATGCATTATTACCCATATAATGCAGTTATTATCGCTAGAACTGTAATAATTATACTTATTACTTATATTATTATCAATATAACATGCATTATTACCCATATTATGCAGTTATTATCGCTAGAACTATAATAAATATACTTATTACTCCCAATATTATAAATATAACATGCATTATTACCCACATAATGCAGTTATTATCGCTAGAACTGTAATAATTATACTTATTACTTATATTATTAGCAATATAACGTGCATTATTACCCATGTAGTGCAGTTATTATCTCTAGAACTGTAATAATTATACTTATTACTTATATTATTGTCAATATAACATGCATTATTACCCATATTATGCAGTTATTATCGATAGAACTGTAATAAATATACTTATTACTTTTATTATTATCAATATAACATGCACTATTTGCCATATTTTACTATTATTATCGCTAGAACTATAATAATTATACTTATTACTCCCGATATTATCAATACAACGTGCATTATTACCCATACAATGCAGTTATTATCGCTAGAACTGTAATAATTATACTTATTACTTATATTATTAGCAATATAACGTGCATTATTACCCATATAATGCAGTTATTATCGCTAGAACTATAATAAATATACTTATTACTTCCAATATTATCAATATAACATGCATTATTACGCATTAAATGCAGTTATTATCGCTAGAACTGTAATAATTATACTTATTACTTATATTATTAGCAATATAACGTGCATTATTACCCATATAATGCAGTTATTATCGCTAGAACTGTAATAATTATA
This sequence comes from Megachile leachella, assembly GCA_963576845.1. Lineage (NCBI taxonomy): Eukaryota > Metazoa > Arthropoda > Insecta > Hymenoptera > Megachilidae > Megachile > Megachile leachella. The sequence continues at coordinate 26,799,322 of OY756249.1, forward strand.
CTTATTACTTATATTATTATCAATATAACATGCATTATTACCTATATAATGGAGTTATTATCACTAGAACTGTAATAATTATACTTATTACTTATATTATTATCAATATAACATGCATTATTACCCATATTATGCAGTTATTATCGATAGAACTGTAATAAATATACTTATTACTTTTATTATTATCAATATAACATGCACTATTTGCCATATTTTACTATTATTATCGCTAGCACTATAATAATTATACCTATTACTCCCGATATTATCAATACAACATGCACTATTACCCATATAATGCAGTTATTATCGCTAGGGCTGTAATAATTATACTTATTACTTATATTATTATCAATATAACATGCATTATTACCCATATTATGCAGTTATTATCGCAAGAACTGTAATAAATATACTTATTACTTTTATTATTATCAATATAACATGCACTATTTGCCATATTTTACTATTATTATCGCTAGCACTATAATAATTATACCTATTACTCCCGATATTATCAATACAACATGCACTATTACCCATATAATGCAGTTATTATCGCTAGGGCTGTAATAATTATACTTATTACTTATATTATTATCAATATAACATGCATTATTACCCATATTATGCAGTTATTATCGCAAGAACTATAATGAATATACTTATTACTTTTATTATTATCAATATAACAGGCACTATTAGCCATATTTTACTATTATTATCGCTAGAACTACAATAATTATACTTATTACTCCCGATATTATCAATATAACATGCATTACTACCCATATTATGCAGTTATTATCGCTAGAACAGTAATAATTATACTTATTACTTATATTATTATCAATATAACATGCATTATTACCCGTATTATGCAGTTATTATGGCTAGCACTTTAATAAATATACGTATTAATTTTAGTGTCATCAATATAACATGCATTATTACCCATATTATGCAGTTATTATCGCTAGAACTGTAATAATTATACTTATTACTTATATTATTATCAATACAACATGCATTATTACCCATATTATGCAGTTATTATCGCTAGAACAGTAATAATTATACTTATTACTTATGTTATTATCAATATAACATGCATTATTACCCGTATTATGCAGTTATTATCGCTAGAACTTTAATAAATATACGTATTACTTTTAGTGTCATCAATATAACATGCATTATTACCCATATTATGCAGTTATTATCGCAAGAACTATAATGAATATACTTATTACTTTTATTATTATCAATATAACAGGCACTATTAGCCATATTTTACTATTATTATCGCTAGAACTATAATAATTATACTTATTACTCCCGATATTATCAATATAACATGCCTTATTACGCATATAATGCAATTATTATCGCTGGAACTGTAATAATTATACTTATTACTTATATTATTATCAATATAACATGCATTATTACCCATATTATGCAGTTATTATCGCTAGAACTATAATAAATATACTTATTACTGCCAATATTATCAATATAACATGCATAATTACCCATATAATGCAGTTATTATCGCTAGAACTGTAATAATTATACTTATTACTTGTATTACTAGCAATATAACGTGCATTATTACCCATATAATGCAGTTATTATCTCTAGAACTGTAATAATTATACTCATTACTAATATTATTATCAATATAACATGCATTATTACCCATACAATGGAGTTATTATCGCTAGAACTGTAATAATTATACTTATTACTTATATTATTATCAATATAACATGCATTATTACCCATATAATGCAGTTATCATCGCTAGAACTGTAATAATTATACTTACTACTTATATTATTAGCAGTATAACGTGCATTATTACCCATATAACGCAGTTATTATCTCTAGAACTGTAATAATTATACTTATTACTTATATTATTATCAATATAACATGCATTATTACCCATATAATGCAGTTATTATCGCTAGAACTGTAATAATTATACTTATTACTTATATTATTATCAATATAACATGCATTATTACCCATATTATGCAGTTATTATCGATAGAACTGTAATAAATATACTGATAACGTTTATTATTATCAATATAACAAGCACTAATAGCCATATTTTACTATTATTATCGCTAGAACTACAATAATTATACTTATTACTCCCGATATTATCAATATAACATGCATTATTACCCATATAATGCAGTTATTATCGCTAGAACTGTAATAATTATACTTATTACTTATATTATTATCAATATAACATGCATTATTACCCATATTATGCAGTTACTATCGCTAGAACTATAATAAATATACTTATTACTCCCAATATTATCAATATAACATGCATTATTACCCACATAATGCAGTTACTATCGCTAGAACTGTAATAATTATACTTATTACTTATATTATTAGCAATATAACGTGCATTATTACCCATGTAGTGCAGTTATTATCTCTAGAACTGTAATAATTATACTTATTACTTATATTATTATCAATATAACATGCATTATTACCCATATTATGCAGTTATTATCGATAGAACTGTAATAATTATACTCATTACTTATATTATTAGCAATATAACGTGCATTATTACCCATGTAGTGCAGTTATTATCTCTAGAACTATAATAAATATACTTATTACTCCCAATATTATCAATATAACATGCATTATTACCCACATAATGCAGTTAATATCGCTAGAACTGTAATAATTATACTTATTACTTATATTATTAGCAATATAACGTGCATTATTACCCATATAATGCAGTTATTATCGCTAGAACTGTAATAATTATACTTATTACTTATATTATTATCAATATAACATGCATTATTACCCATATTATGCAGTTATTATCGCTGGAACTATAATAAATATACTTATTACTCCCAATATTATAAATATAACATGCATTATTACCCACATAATGCAGTTATTATCGCTAGAACTGTAATAATTATACTTATTACTTATATTATTAGCAATATAACGTGCATTATTACCCATGTAGTGCAGTTATTATCTCTAGAACTGTAATAATTATACTTATTACTTATATTATTGTCAATATAACATGCATTATTACCCATATTATGCAGTTATTATCGATAGAACTGTAATAAATATACTTATTACTTTTATTATTATCAATATAACATGCACTATTTGCCATATTTTACTATTATTATCGCTAGAACTATAATAATTATACTTATTACTCCCGATATTATCAATACAACGTGCATTATTACCCATACAATGCAGTTATTATCGCTAGAACTGTAATAATTATACTTATTACTTATATTATTAGCAATATAACGTGCATTATTACCCATATAATGCAGTTATTATCGCTAGACCTATAATAAATATACTTATTACTTCCAATATTATCAATATAACATGCATTATTACGCATTAAATGCAGTTATTATCGCTAGAACTGTAATAATTATACTTATTACTTATATTATTAGCAATATAACGTGCATTATTACCCATATAATGCAGTTATTATCGCTAGAACTGTAATAATTATACTTATTACTTATATTATTATCAATATAACATGCATTATTACCTATATAATGGAGTTATTATCACTAGAACTGTAATAATTATACTTATTACTTATATTATTATCAATATAACATGCATTATTACCCATATTATGCAGTTATTATCGATAGAACTGTAATAAATATACTTATTACTTTTATTATTATCAATATAACATGCACTATTTGCCATATTTTACAATTATTATCGCTAGCACTATAATAATTATACCTATTACTCCCGATATTATCAATACAACATGCACTATTACCCATATAATGCAGTTATTATCGCTAGGGCTGTAATAATTATACTTATTACTTATATTATTATCAATATAACATGCATTATTACCCATATTATGCAGTTATTATCGCAAGAACTATAATGAATATACTTATTACTTTTATTATTATCAATATAACAGGCACTATTAGCCATATTTTACTATTATTATCGCTAGAACTATAATAATTATACTTATTACTCCCGATATTATCAATATAACATGCCTTATTACGCATATAATGCAATTATTATCGCTGGAACTCTAATAATTATACTTATTACTTATATTATTATCAATATAACATGCATTATTACCCATATTATGCAGTTATTATCGCTAGAACTATAATAAATATACTTATTACTGCCAATATTATCAATATAACATGCATAATTACCCATATAATGCAGTTATTATCGCTAGAACTGTAATAATTATACTTATTACTTGTATTACTAGCAATATAACGTGCATTATTACCCATATAATGCAGTTATTATCTCTAGAACTGTAATAATTATACTCATTACTAATATTATTATCAATATAACATGCATTATTACCCATACAATGGAGTTATTATGGCTAGAACTGTAATAATTATACTTATTACTTATATTATTATCAATATAACATGCATTATTACCCATATAATGCAGTTATCATCGCTAGAACTGTAATAATTATACTTACTACTTATATTATTAGCAGTATAACGTGCATTATTACCCATATAACGCAGTTATTATCTCTAGAACTGTAATAATTATACTTATTACTTATATTATTATCAATATAACATGCATTATTACCCATACAATGCAGTTATTATCGCTAGAACTGTAATAATTATACTTATTACTTATATTATTATCAATATAACATGCATTATTACCCATATTATGCAGTTATTATCGATAGAACTGTAATAAATATACTTATTACTTTTATTATTATCAATATAACATGCACTATTTGCCATATTTTACTATTATTATCGCTAGAACTATAATAATTATACTTATTACTCCCGATATTATCAATACAACGTGCATTATTACCCATACAATGCAGTTATTATCGCTAGAACTGTAATAATTATACTTATTACTTATATTATTAGCAATATAACGTGCATTATTACCCATATAATGCAGTTATTATCGCTAGAACTGTAATAAATATACTTATTACTTCCAATATTATCAATATAACATGCATTATTACGCATTAAATGCAGTTATTATCGCTAGAACTGTAATAATTATACTTATTACTTATATTATTAGCAATATAACGTGCATTATTACCCATATAATGCAGTTATTATCGCTAGAACTGTAATAATTATACTTATTACTTATATTATTATCAATATAACATGCATTATTACCCATATTATGCAGTTATTATCGCAAGAACTATAATGAATATACTTATTACTCCCAATATTATCAATATAACATGCATTATTACCCATATAATGCAGTTATTATCTCTAGAACTGTAATAATTATACTTATTACTTATATTATTATCAATATAACATGCATTATTACCCATATTATGCAGTTATTATCGATAGAACTGTAATAAATATACTTATTACTTTTATTTTTATCAATATAACATGCACTATTTGCCATATTTTACTATTATTATCGCTAGCACTATAATAATTATACCTATATCTCCCGATATTATCAATACAACATGCACTATTACCCATATAATGCAGTTATTATCGCTAGAGCTGTAATAATTATACTTATTACTTATATTATTATCAATATAACATGCATTATTACCCATATTATGCAGTTATTATCGAAAGAACTATAATGAATATACTTATTACTCCCAATATTATCAATATAACATGCATTATTACCCATATAATGCAGTTATTATCTCTAGAACTGTAATAATTATACTTATTACTTATATTATTATCAATATAACGTGCATTATTACCCATATAATGCAGTTATTATCGACAGAAGTATAATAAATATACTTATTACTTTTATTATTATCAATATAACAGGCACTATTAGCTATATTTTACTATTATTATCGCTAGAACTATAATAGTTATACTTATTACTCCCGATATTATCAATATAACATGCCTTATTACGCATATAATGCAATTATTATCGCTAGAACTGTAATAATTATACTTATTACTTATATTATTAGCAATATAACGTGCATTATTACCTATATAATGCAGTTATTATCGCTAGAACTGTAATAATTATACTTATTACTTATATTATTATCAATATAGCATGCATTATTACCCATATAATGGAGTTATTATCGCAAGAACTATAATGAATATACTTATTACTCCCAATATTATCAATATAACATGCATTATTACCCATATAATGCAGTTATTATCTCTAGAACTGTAATAATTATACTTATTACTAATATTATTATCAATGTAACATGCATTATTACCCATATAATGGAGTTATTATCGCTAGAACTGTAATAATTATACTTATTACTTGTATTATTAGCAATATAACGTGCATTATTACCCATATAATGCAGTTATTATCTCTAGAACTGTAATAATTATACTCATTACTAATATTATTATCAATATAACATGCATTATTACCCATACAATGGAGTTATTATCGCTAGAACTGTAATAATTATACTTATTACTTATATTATTATCAATATAACATGCATTATTACCCATATTATGCAGTTATTATCGCTGGAACTGTAATAATTATACTTATTATTTATATTATTATCAATATAACATGCATTATTACCCATATTATGCAGTTATTATCGCTAGAACTATAATAATTATACTTATTACTCCCGATATTATCAATATAACATGCATTATTACCCATATAATGCAGTTATTACCGCTAGAACTGTAATAATTATACTCATTACTTATATTATTAGCAATATAACGTACATTATTACCCATATTATGCAGTTATTATCGCTAGAACTGTAATAATTTTACTTATTACTTATATTATTATCAATATAACATGCATTATTACCCATATAATGGAGTTATTATCGCTAGAACTGTAATAATTATACTTATTACATATACTATGAGCAATGTAACGTGCATTATTACCCATATAATGCAGTTATTGTAGCCAGAACTGTAATAATTATACTTACTACTTATATTATTCTCAATATAACATGCATTATTACCCATATTGTGCAGTTATTATCGCTAGAACTATAATAAATATGCGTATTACTTTTATTGTCATCAATATAACATGCATTATTACCCATATTATGCAGTTATTATCGCTAGAACTATAATAATTATACTTATTACTCCCGATATTATCAATATAACATGCATTATTACCCATATAATGCAGTTATTACCGCTAGAACTGTAATAATTATACTCATTACTTATATTATTAGCAATATAACGTACATTATTACCCATATTATGCAGTTATTATCGCTAGAACTGTAATAATTTTACTTATTACTTATATTATTATCAATATAACATGCATTATTACCCATGTAATGGAGTTATTATCGCTAGAACTGTAATAATTATACTTATTACATATACTATGAGCAATATAACGTGCATTATTACCCATATAATGCAGCTATTGTAGCCAGAACTGTAATAATTATACTTACTACTTATATTATTCTCAATATAACATGCATTATTACCCATATTATGCAGTTATTATCGCTAGAACTATAATAAATATGCGTATTACTTTTATTGTCATCAATATAACATGCATTATTACCCATATTATGCAGTTATTATCGCTAGAACTGTAATAATTATACTTATTACTTATATTATTAGCAATAGAACATGCATTATTAACCATATAATGCAGTTATTATCCCTAGAACTGTAATAATTTTACTTATTACTTATATTATTATCAATATAACATGCATTATTACCCATATTATGCAGTTATCATCGATAGAACTATAATAAATGTACGTATTACTTCTATTATCATCAATATAACATGCATTATTACCCATATAATGGAGTTATTATTGCTAGAACTGTAATAATTATACTTATCACATATACTATTAGCAATATAACGTGCATTATTACCCATATAATGCAGTTATTATAGCCAGAGCTGTAATAATTATACTTACTACTTATATTATTCTCAATATAACATGCATTATTACCCATATTATGCAGTTATCATCGATAGAACTATAATAAATATACGTATTACTTTTATTGTCATCAATATAACATGCATTATTACCCATATTATGCAGTTATCATCGATAGAACTATAATAAATATACGTATTACTTCTATTATCATCAATATAACATGCATTATTACCCATATAATGGAGTTATTATTGCTAGAACTGTAATAATTATACTTATTACTTACATTATTCTCAATACAACATGCATTATTACCCATATTATGCAGTTATTATCGCTAGAACTATAATAAATATACGTATTACTTTTATTATCATCAATATAACAAGCATTATTACCCATATTATGCAGTTATTATCTATAGAACTGTAATAAATATACTTATAACTTTTATTATTGTCAATATAACATGCACTATTAGCCATATTTTACTATTATTATCGCTAGAACTATAATAATTACACTTATTACTCCCAATATTATCAATATAACATGCATTATTACCCATATAATGCAGTTATTACCGCTAGAACTGTAATAATTATACTCATTACTTATATTATTAGCAATATAACGTACATTATTACCCATATTATGCAGTTATTATCGCTAGAACTGTAATAATTTTACTTATTACTTATATTATTATCAATATAACATGCATTATTACCCATATAATGGAGTTATTATCGCTAGAACTGTAATAATTATACTTATTACATATACTATGAGCAATATAACGTGCATTATTACCCATATAATGCAGTTATTGTAGCCAGAACTGTAATAATTATACTTACTACTTATATTATTCTCAATATAACATGCATTATTACCCATATTATGCAGTTATTATCGCTAGAACTATAATAAATATGCGTATTACTTTTATTGTCATCAATATAACATGCATTATTACCCATATTATGCAGTTATTATCGCTAGAACTGTAATAATTATACTTATTACTTATATTATTAGCAATAGAACATGCATTATTAACCATATAATGGAGTTATTATCGCAAGAACTATAATGAATATACTTATTACTCCCAATATTATCAATATAACATGCCTTATTACGCATATAATGCAATTATTATCGCTAGAACTGTAATAATTATACTTATTACTTATATTATTAGCAATATAACGTGCATTATTACCTATATAATGCAGTTATTATCGCTAGAACTGTAATAATTATACTTATTACTTATATTATTATCAATATAGCATGCATTATTACCCATATAATGGAGTTATTATCGCAAGAACTATAATGAATATACTTATTACTCCCAATATTATCAATATAACATGCATTATTACCCATATAATGCAGTTATTATCTCTAGAACTGTAATAATTATACTTATTACTAATATTATTATCAATGTAACATGCATTATTACCCATATAATGGAGTTATTATCGCTAGAACTGTAATAATTATACTTATTACTTGTATTATTAGCAATATAACGTGCATTATTACCCATATAATGCAGTTATTATCTCTAGAACTGTAATAATTATACTCATTACTAATATTATTATCAATATAACATGCATTATTACCCATACAATGGAGTTATTATCGCTAGAACTGTAATAATTATACTTATTACTTATATTATTATCAATATAACATGCATTATTACCCATATTATGCAGTTATTATCGCTGGAACTGTAATAATTATACTTATTACTTATATTATTATCAATATAACATGCATTATTACCCATATTATGCAGTTATTATCGCTAGAACTATAATAATTATACTTATTACTCCCGATATTATCAATATAACATGCATTATTACCCATATAATGCAGTTATTACCGCTAGAACTGTAATAATTATACTCATTACTTATATTATTAGCAATATAACGTACATTATTACCCATATAAGGCAGTTATTATCGCTAGAACTGTAATAATTTTACTTATTACTTATATTATTATCAATATAACATGCATTATTACCCATATAATGGAGTTATTATCGCTAGAACTGTAATAATTATACTTATTACATATACTATGAGCAATATAACGTGCATTATTACCCATATAATGCAGTTATTGTAGCCAGAACTGTAATAATTATACTTACTACTTATATTATTCTCAATATAACATGCATTATTACCCATATTATGCAGTTATTATCTTTAGAACTATAATAAATATGCGTATTACTTTTATTGTCATCAATATAACATGCATTATTACCCATATTATGCAGTTATTATCGCTAGAACTATAATAATTATACTTATTACTCCCGATATTATCAATATAACATGCATTATTACCCATATAATGCAGTTATTACCGCTAGAACTGTAATAATTATACTCATTACTTATATTATTAGCAATATAACGTACATTATTACCCATATTATGCAGTTATTATCGCTAGAACTGTAATAATTTTACTTATTACTTATATTATTATCAATATAACATGCATTATTACCCATATAATGGAGTTATTATCGCTAGAACTGTAATAATTATACTTATTACATATACTATGAGCAATATAACGTGCATTATTACCCATATAATGCAGTTATTGTAGCCAGAACTGTAATAATTATACTTACTACTTATATTATTCTCAATATAACATGCATTATTACCCATATTATGCAGTTATTATCGCTAGAACTATAATAAATATGCGTATTACTTTTATTGTCATCAATATAACATGCATTATTACCCATATTATGCAGTTATTATCGCTAGAACTGTAATAATTATACTTATTACTTATATTATTAGCAATAGAACATGCATTATTAACCATATAATGCAGTTATTATCCCTAGAACTGTAATAATTTTACTTATTACTTATATTATTATCAATATAACATGCATTATTACCCATATTATGCAGTTATTATCGATAGAACTATAATAAATGTACGTATTACTTCTATTATCATCAATATAACATGCATTATTACCCATATAATGGAGTTATTATTGCTAGAACTGTAATAATTATACTTATCACATATACTATTAGCAATATAACGTGCATTATTACCCATATAATGCAGTTATTATAGCCAGAGCTGTAATAATTATACTTACTACTTATATTATTAGCAATATAACGTGCATTACTACGCATATTATACAGTTATAATCGCTAGAACTATAATAAATATACTTAGTACTTTTATTATCATCAATATAACATGCATTATTAGCAATATAACATGCATTATTGCCCATATTATGCAGTTATTATCGCTAGAACCATAATAAATATACGTATTACTTTTATTATCATCAACATAACATGCATTATGACCCATATTATGCAGTTATTATCGCTAGAACTGTAATAATTATACTTATTACTTATATTATTAGCAATAGAACATGCATTATTACCCATATAATGGAGTTATTATCGCTAGAACTGTAATAATTATACTTATTACGTATATTATTATCAATATAACATGCATTATTACCCATATAATGCAGTTATTATCGACAGAAGTATAATAAATATACTTATTACTTTTATTATTATCAATATAACAGGCACTGTTAGCCATATTTTACTATTATTATCGCTAGAACTATAATAATTATACTTATTACTCCCGATATTATCAATATAACATGCCTTATTACGCATATAATGCAATTATTATCGCTAGAACTGTAATAATTATACTTATTACTTACATTATTCTCAATATAACATGCATTATTACCCATATTATGCAGTTATTATCGCTAGAACTATAATAAATATACTTATTACTTACATTATTCTCAATATAACATGCATTATTACCCATATTATGCAGTTATTATCGCTAGAACTATAATAAATATACGTATTACTTTTATTGTCATCAATATAACATGCATTATTACCCATATTATGCAGTTATTATCGATAGAACTGTAATAAATATACTTATAACTTTTATTATTATCAATATAACATGCACTATTAGCCATATTTTACTATTATTATCGCTAGAACTATAATAATTACACTTATTACTCCCAATATTATCAATATAACATGCATTATTACCCATATAATGCAGTTATTATCCCTAGAACTGTAATAATTTTACTTATTACTTATATTATTATCAATATAACATGCATTATTACCCATATTATGCAGTTATCATCGATAGAACTATAATAAATATACGTATTACTTCTATTATCATCAATATAACATGCATTATTACCCATATAATGGAGTTATTATTGCTAGAACTGTAATAATTATACTTATCACATATACTATTAGCAATATAACGTGCATTATTACCCATATAATGCAGTTATTATCGCTAGAACTGTAATAATTATACTTATTACTTACATTATTCTCAATACAACATGCATTATTACCCATATTATGCAGTTATTATCGCTAGAACTATAATAAATATACGTATTACTTTTATTATCATCAATATAACATGCATTATTACCCATATTATGCAGTTATTATCGATAGAAATGTAATAAAGATACTTATTACTTTTACTATTATCAATATAACATGCACTATTCGCCATATTTTACTAGTATTATCGCTAGAACTATAATAATAATACCTATTACTCCCGATATTATCAATATAACATGCCTTATTACGCATATAATGCAGTTATTATCGCTAGAACTGTAATAATTATACTTATTACTTATATTATTAGCAATATAACGTGCATTATTACAAATATAATGCAGTTATTATAACTAGAACTGTAATAATTATGCTTATTACTTATATTATCATCAATATAGCATGCATTATTACCCATATTATGCAGTTATTATCGATAGAACTGTAATAAATATACTTACTACGTTGATTATCATCAATATAACATCCATTATTACCCATATAATGCAGTTATTATCGCTATAACTGTAATAATTATACTTATTTCTTATATTGTTAGCAATATAACGTGCATTATTACCCATATAATGCAGTTATTATCGCTAGAACTATATTAAATATACTTATTACTCCCAATATTATCAATATAACATGCATTATTACCCATATAATGGAGTTATTATCGTTAGAACTGTAATAATTATACTTATTACATATACTATTAGCAATGTAACGTGCATTATTACCCATATAATGCAGTTATTATGGCCAGAACTGTAATAATTATACTTACTACTTATATTATTCTCAATATAACATGCATTATTACCCATATTATGCAGTTATTATCGATAGAACTGTAATAAAGATACATATTACTTTTACTATTATCAATATAACATGCACTATTAGTCATACTTTACTATTATTATCGCTAGAACTATAATAATTATACTTATTACTCCCGATATTATCAATATAACATGCCTTATTACGCATATAATGCAGTTATTATCGCTAGAACTGTAATAATTATACTTATTACTTATATTATTAGCAATATAACATGCATTATTACCAATATAATGCAGTTATTATCGCTAGAACTGTAATAATTATACTTATTACTTATATTATTAGCAATATAACGTGCATTATTACCCATATAATGCAGTTATTATCTCTAGAACTATAATAAATATACTTAGTACTTTTATTATTATCATTATAACATGCATTATTACCCATATAATGCAGTTATTATCGCTAGAACTGTAATAATTATACTTATTACTTATATTATTAGCAATATAACGTGCATTATTACAAATATAATGCAGTTATTATAACTAGAACTGTAATAATTATGCTTATTACTTATATTATCATCAATATAGCATGCATTATTACCCATATTATGCAGTTATTATCGATAGAACTGTAATAAATATACTTACTACGTTCATTATCATCAATATAACATCCATTATTACCCATATAATGCAGTTATTATCGCTATAACTGTAATAATTATACTTATTTCTTATATTGTTAGCAATATAACGTGCATTATTACCCATATAATGCAGTTATTATCGCTAGAACTATATTAAATATACTTATTACTCCCAATATTATCAATATAACATGCATTATTACCCATATAATGGAGTTATTATCGTTAGAACTGTAATAATTATACTTATTACATATACTATTAGCAATGTAACGTGCATTATTACCCATATAATGCAGTTATTATGGCCAGAACTGTAATAATTATACTTACTACTTATATTATTCTCAATATAACATGCATTATTACCCATATTATGCAGTTATTATCTATAGAACTGTAATAAAGATACATATTACTTTTACTATTATCAATATAACATGCACTATTAGTCATACTTTACTATTATTATCGCTAGAACTATAATAATTATACTTATTACTCCCGATATTATCAATATAACATGCCTTATTACGCATATAATACAGTTATTATCGCTAGAACTGTAATAATTATACTTATTACTTATATTATTAGCAATATAACGTGCATTATTACCCATATAATGCAGTTATTATCTCTAGAACTGTAATAATTATACTTATTACTTATATTATTAGCTATATAACGTGCATTATTACCCATATAATGCAGTTATTATCTCTAGAACTGTAATAATTATACTTATTACTTATATTATTATCAATATAACATGCATTATTGCCCATATAATGGAGTTATTATCGCTAGAACTGTAATAATTATACTTATTACTTATATTATTAGCAATATAACGTGCATTATTACCCATATAGTGCAGTTATTATCGCCAGAACTGTAATGATTATACGTATTACTTATATTATTATCAATACAACATGCATTATTACGCATATTATGCAGTTATAATTGCTAGAACTATAATAAATATACTTAGTACTTTTATTATCATCAATATAACATGCATTATTAGCAATATAACATGCATTATTGCCCATATTATGCAGTTATTATCGCTAGAACCATAATAAATATACGTATTACTTTAATTATCATCAACATAACATGCATTATGACCCATATTATGCAGTTATTATCGCTAGAACTGTAATCATTATACTTATTACTTATATTATTAGCAATATAACATGCATTATTACCCATATTATGCAGTTATTATCGATAGAACTATAATAAATATACTTATTACTTATATTATTATCAATATAACATGCACTATTACCCATATAATGCAGTTATTATCGCTAGAATTGTAATAATTATACTTATTACTTATATTATTATCAATATAACATGCATTATTACGCATATTATGCATTTATAATCGCTAGAACTATAATAAATATACGTAGTACTTTTATTATTATCAATATAACATGCATTATTACCCATATTATGCAGTTATTATCTTTAGAACTATAATAAATATGCGTATTACTTTTATTGTCATCAATATAACATGCATTATTACCCATATTATGCAGTTATTATCGCTAGAACTATAATAATTATACTTATTACTCCCGATATTATCAATATAACATGCATTATTACCCATATAATGCAGTTATTACCGCTAGAACTGTAATAATTATACTCATTACTTATATTATTAGCAATATAACGTACATTATTACCCATATTATGCAGTTATTATCGCTAGAACTGTAATAATTTTACTTATTACTTATATTATTATCAATATAACATGCATTATTACCCATATAATGGAGTTATTATCGCTAGAACTGTAATAATTATACTTATTACATATACTATGAGCAATATAACGTGCATTATTACCCATATAATGCAGTTATTGTAGCCAGAACTGTAATAATTATACTTACTACTTATATTATTCTCAATATAACATGCATTATTACCCATATTATGCAGTTATTATCGCTAGAACTATAATAAATATGCGTATTACTTTTATTGTCATCAATATAACATGCATTATTACCCATATTATGCAGTTATTATCGCTAGAACTGTAATAATTATACTTATTACTTATATTATTAGCAATAGAACATGCATTATTAACCATATAATGCAGTTATTATCCCTAGAACTGTAATAATTTTACTTATTACTTATATTATTATCAATATAACATGCATTATTACCCATATTATGCAGTTATTATCGATAGAACTATAATAAATGTACGTATTACTTCTATTATCATCAATATAACATGCATTATTACCCATATAATGGAGTTATTATTGCTAGAACTGTAATAATTATACTTATCACATATACTATTAGCAATATAACGTGCATTATTACCCATATAATGCAGTTATTATAGCCAGAGCTGTAATAATTATACTTACTACTTATATTATTAGCAATATAACGTGCATTACTACGCATATTATACAGTTATAATCGCTAGAACTATAATAAATATACTTAGTACTTTTATTATCATCAATATAACATGCATTATTAGCAATATAACATGCATTATTGCCCATATTATGCAGTTATTATCGCTAGAACCATAATAAATATACGTATTACTTTTATTATCATCAACATAACATGCATTATGACCCATATTATGCAGTTATTATCGCTAGAACTGTAATAATTATACTTATTACTTATATTATTAGCAATAGAACATGCATTATTACCCATATAATGGAGTTATTATCGCTAGAACTGTAATAATTATACTTATTACGTATATTATTATCAATATAACATGCATTATTACCCATATAATGCAGTTATTATCGACAGAAGTATAATAAATATACTTATTACTTTTATTATTATCAATATAACAGGCACTGTTAGCCATATTTTACTATTATTATCGCTAGAACTATAATAATTATACTTATTACTCCCGATATTATCAATATAACATGCCTTATTACGCATATAATGCAATTATTATCGCTAGAACTGTAATAATTATACTTATTACTTACATTATTCTCAATATAACATGCATTATTACCCATATTATGCAGTTATTATCGCTAGAACTATAATAAATATACTTATTACTTACATTATTCTCAATATAACATGCATTATTACCCATATTATGCAGTTATTATCGCTAGAACTATAATAAATATACGTATTACTTTTATTGTCATCAATATAACATGCATTATTACCCATATTATGCAGTTATTATCGATAGAACTGTAATAAATATACTTATAACTTTTATTATTATCAATATAACATGCACTATTAGCCATATTTTACTATTATTATCGCTAGAACTATAATAATTACACTTATTACTCCCAATATTATCAATATAACATGCATTATTACCCATATAATGCAGTTATTATCCCTAGAACTGTAATAATTTTACTTATTACTTATATTATTATCAATATAACATGCATTATTACCCATATTATGCAGTTATCATCGATAGAACTATAATAAATATACGTATTACTTCTATTATCATCAATATAACATGCATTATTACCCATATAATGGAGTTATTATCGATAGAAATGTAATAAAGATACTTATTACTTTTACTATTATCAATATAACATGCACTATTCGCCATATTTTACTAGTATTATCGCTAGAACTATAATAATAATACCTATTACTCCCGATATTATCAATATAACATGCCTTATTACGCATATAATGCAGTTATTATCGCTAGAACTGTAATAATTATACTTATTACTTATATTATTAGCAATATAACGTGCATTATTACAAATATAATGCAGTTATTATAACTAGAACTGTAATAATTATGCTTATTACTTATATTATCATCAATATAGCATGCATTATTACCCATATTATGCAGTTATTATCGATAGAACTGTAATAAATATACTTACTACGTTGATTATCATCAATATAACATCCATTATTACCCATATAATGCAGTTATTATCGCTATAACTGTAATAATTATACTTATTTCTTATATTGTTAGCAATATAACGTGCATTATTACCCATATAATGCAGTTATTATCGCTAGAACTATATTAAATATACTTATTACTCCCAATATTATCAATATAACATGCATTATTACCCATATAATGGAGTTATTATCGTTAGAACTGTAATAATTATACTTATTACATATACTATTAGCAATGTAACGTGCATTATTACCCATATAATGCAGTTATTATGGCCAGAACTGTAATAATTATACTTACTACTTATATTATTCTCAATATAACATGCATTATTACCCATATTATGCAGTTATTATCGATAGAACTGTAATAAAGATACATATTACTTTTACTATTATCAATATAACATGCACTATTAGTCATACTTTACTATTATTATCGCTAGAACTATAATAATTATACTTATTACTCCCGATATTATCAATATAACATGCCTTATTACGCATATAATGCAGTTATTATCGCTAGAACTGTAATAATTATACTTATTACTTATATTATTAGCAATATAACATGCATTATTACCAATATAATGCAGTTATTATCGCTAGAACTGTAATAATTATACTTATTACTTATATTATTAGCAATATAACGTGCATTATTACCCATATAATGCAGTTATTATCTCTAGAACTATAATAAATATACTTAGTACTTTTATTATTATCATTATAACATGCATTATTACCCATATAATGCAGTTATTATCGCTAGAACTGTAATAATTATACTTATTACTTATATTATTAGCAATATAACGTGCATTATTACAAATATAATGCAGTTATTATAACTAGAACTGTAATAATTATGCTTATTACTTATATTATCATCAATATAGCATGCATTATTACCCATATTATGCAGTTATTATCGATAGAACTGTAATAAATATACTTACTACGTTCATTATCATCAATATAACATCCATTATTACCCATATAATGCAGTTATTATCGCTATAACTGTAATAATTATACTTATTTCTTATATTGTTAGCAATATAACGTGCATTATTACCCATATAATGCAGTTATTATCGCTAGAACTATATTAAATATACTTATTACTCCCAATATTATCAATATAACATGCATTATTACCCATATAATGGAGTTATTATCGTTAGAACTGTAATAATTATACTTATTACATATACTATTAGCAATGTAACGTGCATTATTACCCATATAATGCAGTTATTATGGCCAGAACTGTAATAATTATACTTACTACTT
The DNA here is from genome assembly GCA_963576845.1 of Megachile leachella. Classification (NCBI taxonomy): domain Eukaryota; kingdom Metazoa; phylum Arthropoda; class Insecta; order Hymenoptera; family Megachilidae; genus Megachile; species Megachile leachella. Next base: position 26,818,568 of record OY756249.1, read on the forward strand.
ATATTATTCTCAATATAACATGCATTATTACCCATATTATGCAGTTATTATCTATAGAACTGTAATAAAGATACATATTACTTTTACTATTATCAATATAACATGCACTATTAGTCATACTTTACTATTATTATCGCTAGAACTATAATAATTATACTTATTACTCCCGATATTATCAATATAACATGCCTTATTACGCATATAATACAGTTATTATCGCTAGAACTGTAATAATTATACTTATTACTTATATTATTAGCAATATAACGTGCATTATTACCCATATAATGCAGTTATTATCTCTAGAACTGTAATAATTATACTTATTACTTATATTATTAGCTATATAACGTGCATTATTACCCATATAATGCAGTTATTATCTCTAGAACTGTAATAATTATACTTATTACTTATATTATTATCAATATAACATGCATTATTGCCCATATAATGGAGTTATTATCGCTAGAACTGTAATAATTATACTTATTACTTATATTATTAGCAATATAACGTGCATTATTACCCATATAGTGCAGTTATTATCGCCAGAACTGTAATGATTATACGTATTACTTATATTATTATCAATACAACATGCATTATTACGCATATTATGCAGTTATAATTGCTAGAACTATAATAAATATACTTAGTACTTTTATTATCATCAATATAACATGCATTATTAGCAATATAACATGCATTATTGCCCATATTATGCAGTTATTATCGCTAGAACCATAATAAATATACGTATTACTTTAATTATCATCAACATAACATGCATTATGACCCATATTATGCAGTTATTATCGCTAGAACTGTAATCATTATACTTATTACTTATATTATTAGCAATATAACATGCATTATTACCCATATTATGCAGTTATTATCGATAGAACTATAATAAATATACTTATTACTTATATTATTATCAATATAACATGCACTATTACCCATATAATGCAGTTATTATCGCTAGAATTGTAATAATTATACTTATTACTTATATTATTATCAATATAACATGCATTATTACGCATATTATGCATTTATAATCGCTAGAACTATAATAAATATACGTAGTACTTTTATTATTATCAATATAACATGCATTATTACCCATATATAGCAGTTATTATCGACAGAAGTATAATAAATATACTTATTACATTTATTATTATCAATATAACAGGCACTATTAGCCATATTTTACTATTATTATCGCTAGAACTATAATAATTATACTTATTACTCCCGATATTATCAATATAACATGCCTTATTACGCATATAATGCAATTATTATCGCTAGAACTGTAATAATTATACTTATAACTTATATTATTCTCAATATAACATGCATTATTACCCATATTATGCAGTTATTATCGCTAGAACTATAATAAATAGACGTATTACTTTTATTATCATCAATATAACATGCATTATTTCCCATATTATGCAGTTATTATCGATAGAACTGTAATAATTATACTTATTACTTATATTATTAGCAATATAACATGCATTATTACCCATATAATGGAGTTATTATCGCTAGAACTGTAATAATTATACTTATTACATATACTATTAGCAATATAACATGCATTATTACGCATATTATGCAGTTATAATCGCTAGAACTATAATAAATATACTTAGTACCTTTATTATCATCAATATAACATGCATTATTACCCATATTATGCAGTTATAATCGATAGAACTATAATAAATATACTTATTACTTATATTATTATCAATATAACATGCACTATTACCCATATAATGCAGTTACTATCGCTAGAATTGTAATAATTATACTTATTACTTACATTATTAGCAATATAACGTGCATTATTACCCATATAATGCAGTTATTATCTCTAGAACTGTAATAATTATACTTATTACTTATATTATTATCAATATAACATGCATTATTACCCATATAATGGAGTTATTATCGCTAGAACTGTAATAATTATACTTATTACTTATATTGTTATCAATATAACATGCATTATTACCCATATAATGCAGTTATTATCGATAGAAGTATAATAAATATACTTATTACTTTTATTATTATCAATATAACAGGCACTGTTAGCCATATTTTACTATTATTATCGCTAGAACTATAATAATTATACATATTACTCCCGATATTATCAATATAACATGCCTTATTACGCATATAATGCAATTATTATCGCTAGAACTATAATAAATATACGTATTACTTTTATTATCATCAATATAACATGCATTATTACCCATATTATGCAGTTATTATCGATAGAACTGTAATAAAGATACTTATTACTTTTACTATTATCAATATAACATGCACTATTAGCCATATTTTACTATTATTATCGCTGGAACTATAATAATTATACTTATTACTCCCGATATTATCAATATAACATGCCTTATTACGCATATAATGCAATTATTATCGCTAGAACTGTAATAATTATACTTATTACTTATATTATTCTCAATATAACATGCATTATTACCCATATTATGCAGTTATTATCGCTAGAACTATAATAATTATACTTATTACTCCCGATATTATCAATATAACATGCCTTATTACGCATATAATGCAATTATTATCGCTAGAACTGTAATAATTATACTTATTACTTATATTATTCTCAATATAACATGCATTATTACCCATATTATGCAGTTATTATCGCTAGAACTATAATAAATATACGTATTACTTTTATTGTCATCAATATAACATGCATTATTACCCATATTATGCAGTTATTATCGATAGAACTGTAATAAATATACTTATAACTTTTATTATTATCAATATAACATGCACTATTAGCAATATTTTACTGTTATTATCGCTAGAACTATAATAATTACACTTATTACTCCCAATATTATCAATATAACATGCATTATTACCCATATAATGCAGTTATTATCCCTAGAACTGTAATAATTTTACTTATTACTTATATTATTATCAATATAACATGCATTATTACCCATATTATGCAGTTATCATCGATAGAACTATAATAAATATACGTATTACTTCTATTATCATCAATATAACATGCATTATTACCCATATAATGGAGTTATTATTGCTAGAACTGTAATAATTATACTTATCACATATACTATTAGCAATATAACGTGCATTATTACCCATATAATGCAGTTATTATCGCTAGAACTGTAATAATTATACTTATTACTTACATTATTCTCAATACAACATGCATTATTACCCATATTATGCAGTTATTATCGCTAGAACTATAATAAATATACGTATTACTTTTATTACCATCAATATAACATGCATTATTACCCATATTATGCAGTTATTATCGATAGAACTGTAATAAAGATACTTATTACTTTTACTATTATCAATATAACATGCACTATTAGCCATATTTTACTATTATTATCGCTAGAACTATAATAATTATACTTATTACTCCCGATATTATCAATATAACATGCCTTATTACGCATATAATGCAATTATTATCGCTAGAACTGTAATAATTATACTTATTACTTTTATTATCATCAATATAACATGCATTATTACCCATATTATGCAGTTATTATCGATAGAACTATAATAAATGTACTTATTACTTATATTATTATCAATACAACATGCATTATTACCCATATAATGGAGTTATTATCGCTAGAACTGTAATAATTATACTTATTACTTATATTATTAGCAATATAACATGCATTATTACCCATATAATGCAGTCATTATAGCCAGAACTGTAATAATTATACTTACTACTTATATTATTAGCAATATAACGTGCATTGTTACCCGTATAATGCAGTTATTATCTCTAGAACTGTAATAATTATACTTATTACTTATATTATTAGCAATATAACGTGCATTATTACTCATATAATGCAGTTATTATCTCTAGAACTGTAATAATTATACTTATTACTTATATTATTATCAATATAACATGCATTATTACCCATATAATGGAGTTATTATCGCTAGAACTGTAATAATTATACTTATTACTTATATTATTAGCAATATAACATGCATTATTACCCATATAATGCAGTCATTATAGCCAGAACTGTAATAATTATACTTACTACTTATATTATTCTCAATATAACACGCATTATTACCCATATTATGCAGTTATTATAGCTAGAACTATAATAAATAGACGTATTACTTTTATTATCATCAATATAACAAGCATTATTACCCATATTATGCAGTTATTATCGATAGAACTGTAATAAAGATACTTATTACTTTTACAATTATCAATATAACATGCACTATTAGCCATATTTTACTATTAATATCGCTAGAACTATAATAATTATACTTATTACTCCCGATATTATCAATATAACATGCCTTATTACGCATGTAATGCAGTTATTATCGTTAGAACTGTAATAATTATACTTATTACATATACTATTAGCAATATAACGTGCATTATTACCCATATAATGCAGTTATTATAGCCACAACTGTAACAATTATACTTACTACTTATATTATTCTCAATATAACATGCATTATTACCCATATTATGCAGTTATTATCGCTAGAACCATAATAAATATACGTATTACTTTTATTATCATCAACATAACATGCATTATGACCCATATTATGCAGTTATTATCGATAGAACTGTAATAAAGATACTTATTACTTTCACTATTATCAATGTAACATGCACTATTAGCCATATTTTACTATTATTATCGCTAGAACTATAATAATTATACTTATTACTCCCGATATTATCAATATAACATGCCTTATTACGCATATAATGCAGTTATTATCGCTAGAACTGTAATAATTATACTTATTACTTATATTATTAGCAATATAACATGCATTATTACCCATATAATGGAGTTATTATCGCTAGAACTGTAATAATTATACTTATTACATATACCGTTAGCAATATAACGTGCATTTTTACCTATATAATGCAGTTATTAAAGCCAGAACTATAATAATTATACTTACTACTTATATTCTTCTCAATATAACATGCATTATTACCCATATTATGCAGTTATTATCGCTAGAACTATAATAAATATACGTATTACTTTATTATCATCAACATAACATGCATTATGACCCATACTATGCAGTTATTATCGATAGAACTGTAATAAAGATACTTATTACTTTCACTATTATCAATATAACATGCACTATTAGCCATATTTTACTATTATTATCGCTAGAACTATAATAATTATACTTATTACTCCCGATATTATCAATATAACATGCCTTTTTACGCATATAATGCAGTTATTATCGCTAGAACTGTAATAATTATACATATTACTTATATTATTAGCAATATAACATGCATTATTACCCATATATCGGAGTTATTATCGCTAGAACTGTAATAATTATACCTATTACATATACTATTAGCAATATAACGTGCATTATTACCCATATAATGCAGTTATTATAGCCAGAACTGTAATAATTATACTTACTACTTATATTATTCTCAATATAACATGCATTATTACCCATATTATGCAGTTATTATCGCTAGAACTATAATAAATAGACGTATTACTTTTATTATCATCAACATAACATGCATTATGACCCATATTATGCAGTTATTATCGATAGAACTGTAATAAAGATACTTATTACTTTTACTATTATCAATATAACATGCACTATTAGCCATACTTTACTATTATTATCGCTAGAACTATAATAATTATACTTATTACTCCCGATATTATCAATATAACATGCCTTATTACGCATGTAATGCAGTTATTATCGTTAGAACTGTAATAATTATACTTATTACATATACTATTAGCAATATAACGTGCATTATTACCCATATAATGCAGTTATTATAGCCAGAACTGTAATAATTATACTTAGTACTTATATTATTCTCAATATAACATGCATTATTACCCATATTATGCAGTTATTATCGCTAGAACTATAATAAATAGACGTATTACTTTTATTATCATCAACATAACATGCATTATGACCCATATTATGCAGTTATTATCGATAGAACTGTAATAAAGATACTTATTACTTTTACTATTATCAATATAACATGCACTATTAGCCATACTTTACTATTATTATCGCTAGAACTATAATAATTATACTTATTACTCCCGATATTATCAATATAACATGCCTTATTACGCATGTAATGCAGTTATTATCGTTAGAACTGTAATAATTATACTTATTACATATACTATTAGCAATATAACGTGCATTATTACCCATATTATGCAGTTATCATCGATAGAACTATAATAAATATACGTATTACTTCTATTATCATCAATATAACATGCATTATTACCCATATAATGGAGTTATTATTGCTAGAACTGTAATAATTATACTTATCACATATACTATTAGCAATATACCGTGCATTATTACCCATATAATGCAGTTATTATCGCTAGAACTGTAATAATTATACTTATTACTTACATTATTCTCAATACAACATGCATTATTACCCATATTATGCAGTTATTATCGCTAGAACTATAATAAATATACGTATTACTTTTATTACCATCAATATAACATGCATTATTACCCATATTATGCAGTTATTATCGATAGAACTGTAATAAAGATACTTATTACTTTTACTATTATCAATATAACATGCACTATTAGCCATATTTTACTATTATTATCGCTAGAACTATAATAATTATACTTATTACTCCCGATATTATCAATATAACATGCCTTATTACGCATATAATGCAATTATTATCGCTAGAACTGTAATAATTATACTTATTACTTTTATTATCATCAATATAACATGCATTATTACCCATATTATGCAGTTATTATCGATAGAACTATAATAAATGTACTTATTACTTATATTATTATCAATACAACATGCATTATTACCCATATAATGGACTTATTATCGCTAGGACTGTAATAATTATACTTATTACATATATTATTATCAATATAACATGCATTATTACCCATATAATGGAGTTATTATCGCTAGAACTGTAATAATTATACTTATTACTTATATTATTAGCAATATAACATGCATTATTACCCATATAATGCAGTCATTATAGCCAGAACTGTAATAATTATACTTACTACTTATATTATTAGCAATATAACGTGCATTGTTACCCGTATAATGCAGTTATTATCTCTAGAACTGTAATAATTATACTTATTACTTATATTATTAGCAATATAACGTGCATTATTACTCATATAATGCAGTTATTATCTCTAGAACTGTAATAATTATACTTATTACTTTTACTATTATCAATATAACATGCACTATTAGCCATATTTTACTATTATTATCGCTGGAACTATAATAATTATACTTATTACTCCCGATATTATCAATATAACATGCCTTATTACGCATATAATGCAATTATTATCGCTAGAACTGTAATAATTATACTTATTACTTATATTATTCTCAATATAACATGCATTATTACCCATATTATGCAGTTATTATCGCTAGAACTATAATAATTATACTTATTACTCCCGATATTATCAATATAACATGCCTTATTACGCATATAATGCAATTATTATCGCTAGAACTGTAATAATTATACTTATTACTTATATTATTCTCAATATAACATGCATTATTACCCATATTATGCAGTTATTATCGCTAGAACTATAATAAATATACGTATTACTTTTATTGTCATCAATATAACATGCATTATTACCCATATTATGCAGTTATTATCGATAGAACTGTAATAAATATACTTATAACTTTTATTATTATCAATATAACATGCACTATTAGCAATATTTTACTGTTATTATCGCTAGAACTATAATAATTACACTTATTACTCCCAATATTATCAATATAACATGCATTATTACCCATATAATGCAGTTATTATCCCTAGAACTGTAATAATTTTACTTATTACTTATATTATTATCAATATAACATGCATTATTACCCATATTATGCAGTTATCATCGATAGAACTATAATAAATATACGTATTACTTCTATTATCATCAATATAACATGCATTATTACCCATATAATGGAGTTATTATTGCTAGAACTGTAATAATTATACTTATCACATATACTATTAGCAATATAACGTGCATTATTACCCATATAATGCAGTTATTATCGCTAGAACTGTAATAATTATACTTATTACTTACATTATTCTCAATACAACATGCATTATTACCCATATTATGCAGTTATTATCGCTAGAACTATAATAAATATACGTATTACTTTTATTACCATCAATATAACATGCATTATTACCCATATTATGCAGTTATTATCGATAGAACTGTAATAAAGATACTTATTACTTTTACTATTATCAATATAACATGCACTATTAGCCATATTTTACTATTATTATCGCTAGAACTATAATAATTATACTTATTACTCCCGATATTATCAATATAACATGCCTTATTACGCATATAATGCAATTATTATCGCTAGAACTGTAATAATTATACTTATTACTTTTATTATCATCAATATAACATGCATTATTACCCATATTATGCAGTTATTATCGATAGAACTATAATAAATGTACTTATTACTTATATTATTATCAATACAACATGCATTATTACCCATATAATGGAGTTATTATCGCTAGAACTGTAATAATTATACTTATTACTTATATTATTAGCAATATAACATGCATTATTACCCATATAATGCAGTCATTATAGCCAGAACTGTAATAATTATACTTACTACTTATATTATTAGCAATATAACGTGCATTGTTACCCGTATAATGCAGTTATTATCTCTAGAACTGTAATAATTATACTTATTACTTATATTATTAGCAATATAACGTGCATTATTACTCATATAATGCAGTTATTATCTCTAGAACTGTAATAATTATACTTATTACTTATATTATTATCAATATAACATGCATTATTACCCATATAATGGAGTTATTATCGCTAGAACTGTAATAATTATACTTATTACTTATATTATTAGCAATATAACATGCATTATTACCCATATAATGCAGTCATTATAGCCAGAACTGTAATAATTATACTTACTACTTATATTATTCTCAATATAACACGCATTATTACCCATATTATGCAGTTATTATAGCTAGAACTATAATAAATAGACGTATTACTTTTATTATCATCAATATAACAAGCATTATTACCCATATTATGCAGTTATTATCGATAGAACTGTAATAAAGATACTTATTACTTTTACAATTATCAATATAACATGCACTATTAGCCATATTTTACTATTAATATCGCTAGAACTATAATAATTATACTTATTACTCCCGATATTATCAATATAACATGCCTTATTACGCATGTAATGCAGTTATTATCGTTAGAACTGTAATAATTATACTTATTACATATACTATTAGCAATATAACGTGCATTATTACCCATATAATGCAGTTATTATAGCCACAACTGTAACAATTATACTTACTACTTATATTATTCTCAATATAACATGCATTATTACCCATATTATGCAGTTATTATCGCTAGAACCATAATAAATATACGTATTACTTTTATTATCATCAACATAACATGCATTATGACCCATATTATGCAGTTATTATCGATAGAACTGTAATAAAGATACTTATTACTTTCACTATTATCAATGTAACATGCACTATTAGCCATATTTTACTATTATTATCGCTAGAACTATAATAATTATACTTATTACTCCCGATATTATCAATATAACATGCCTTATTACGCATATAATGCAGTTATTATCGCTAGAACTGTAATAATTATACTTATTACTTATATTATTAGCAATATAACATGCATTATTACCCATATAATGGAGTTATTATCGCTAGAACTGTAATAATTATACTTATTACATATACCGTTAGCAATATAACGTGCATTTTTACCTATATAATGCAGTTATTAAAGCCAGAACTATAATAATTATACTTACTACTTATATTCTTCTCAATATAACATGCATTATTACCCATATTATGCAGTTATTATCGCTAGAACTATAATAAATATACGTATTACTTTATTATCATCAACATAACATGCATTATGACCCATACTATGCAGTTATTATCGATAGAACTGTAATAAAGATACTTATTACTTTCACTATTATCAATATAACATGCACTATTAGCCATATTTTACTATTATTATCGCTAGAACTATAATAATTATACTTATTACTCCCGATATTATCAATATAACATGCCTTTTTACGCATATAATGCAGTTATTATCGCTAGAACTGTAATAATTATACATATTACTTATATTATTAGCAATATAACATGCATTATTACCCATATATCGGAGTTATTATCGCTAGAACTGTAATAATTATACCTATTACATATACTATTAGCAATATAACGTGCATTATTACCCATATAATGCAGTTATTATAGCCAGAACTGTAATAATTATACTTACTACTTATATTATTCTCAATATAACATGCATTATTACCCATATTATGCAGTTATTATCGCTAGAACTATAATAAATAGACGTATTACTTTTATTATCATCAACATAACATGCATTATGACCCATATTATGCAGTTATTATCGATAGAACTGTAATAAAGATACTTATTACTTTTACTATTATCAATATAACATGCACTATTAGCCATACTTTACTATTATTATCGCTAGAACTATAATAATTATACTTATTACTCCCGATATTATCAATATAACATGCCTTATTACGCATGTAATGCAGTTATTATCGTTAGAACTGTAATAATTATACTTATTACATATACTATTAGCAATATAACGTGCATTATTACCCATATAATGCAGTTATTATAGCCAGAACTGTAATAATTATACTTAGTACTTATATTATTCTCAATATAACATGCATTATTACCCATATTATGCAGTTATTATCGCTAGAACTATAATAAATAGACGTATTACTTTTATTATCATCAACATAACATGCATTATGACCCATATTATGCAGTTATTATCGATAGAACTGTAATAAAGATACTTATTACTTTTACTATTATCAATATAACATGCACTATTAGCCATACTTTACTATTATTATCGCTAGAACTATAATAATTATACTTATTACTCCCGATATTATCAATATAACATGCCTTATTACGCATGTAATGCAGTTATTATCGTTAGAACTGTAATAATTATACTTATTACATATACTATTAGCAATATAACGTGCATTATTACCCATATTATGCAGTTATCATCGATAGAACTATAATAAATATACGTATTACTTCTATTATCATCAATATAACATGCATTATTACCCATATAATGGAGTTATTATTGCTAGAACTGTAATAATTATACTTATCACATATACTATTAGCAATATACCGTGCATTATTACCCATATAATGCAGTTATTATCGCTAGAACTGTAATAATTATACTTATTACTTACATTATTCTCAATACAACATGCATTATTACCCATATTATGCAGTTATTATCGCTAGAACTATAATAAATATACGTATTACTTTTATTACCATCAATATAACATGCATTATTACCCATATTATGCAGTTATTATCGATAGAACTGTAATAAAGATACTTATTACTTTTACTATTATCAATATAACATGCACTATTAGCCATATTTTACTATTATTATCGCTAGAACTATAATAATTATACTTATTACTCCCGATATTATCAATATAACATGCCTTATTACGCATATAATGCAATTATTATCGCTAGAACTGTAATAATTATACTTATTACTTTTATTATCATCAATATAACATGCATTATTACCCATATTATGCAGTTATTATCGATAGAACTATAATAAATGTACTTATTACTTATATTATTATCAATACAACATGCATTATTACCCATATAATGGACTTATTATCGCTAGGACTGTAATAATTATACTTATTACATATATTATTATCAATATAACATGCATTATTACCCATATAATGGAGTTATTATCGCTAGAACTGTAATAATTATACTTATTACTTATATTATTAGCAATATAACATGCATTATTACCCATATAATGCAGTCATTATAGCCAGAACTGTAATAATTATACTTACTACTTATATTATTAGCAATATAACGTGCATTGTTACCCGTATAATGCAGTTATTATCTCTAGAACTGTAATAATTATACTTATTACTTATATTATTAGCAATATAACGTGCATTATTACTCATATAATGCAGTTATTATCTCTAGAACTGTAATAATTATACTTATTACTTATATTATTATCAATATAACATGCATTATTACCCATATAATGGAGTTATTATCGCTAGAACTGTAATAATTATACTTATTACTTATATTATTAGCAATATAACATGCATTATTACCCATATAATGCAGTCATTATAGCCAGAACTGTAATAATTATACTTACTACTTATATTATTCTCAATATAACACGCATTATTACCCATATTATGCAGTTATTATAGCTAGAACTATAATAAATATACGTATTACTTTTATTATCATCAACATAACATGCATTATGACCCATATTATGCAGTTATTATCGATAGAACTGTAATAAAGATACTTATTACTTTCACTATTATCAATATAACATGCACTATTAGCCATATTTTGCTATTATTATCGCTAGAACTATAATAATTATACTTATTACTCCCGATATTATCAATATAACATGCCTTTTTACGCATATAATGCAGTTATTATCGCTAGAACTGTAATAATTATACATATTACTTATATTATTAGCAATATAACATGCATTATTACCCATATATCGGAGTTATTATCGCTAGAACTGTAATAATTATACCTATTACATATACTATTAGCAATATAACGTGCATTATTACCCATATAATGCAGTTATTATAGCCAGAACTGTAATAATTATACTTACTACTTATATTATTCTCAATATAACATGCATTATTACCCATATTATGCAGTTATTATCGCTAGAACTATAATAAATAGACGTATTACTTTTATTATCATCAACATAACATGCATTATGACCCATATTATGCAGTTATTATCGATAGAACTGTAATAAAGATACTTATTACTTTTACTATTATCAATATAACATGCACTATTAGCCATACTTTACTATTATTATCGCCAGAACTATAATAATTATACTTATTACTCCCGATATTATCAATATAACATGCCTTATTACGCATATAATGCAATTATTATCGCTAGAACTGTAATAATTATACTTATTACTTATATTATTCTCAATATAACATGCATTATTACCCATATTATGCAGTTATTATCGCTAGAACTACAATAATTATACTTATTACTCCCGATATTATCAATATAACATGCCTTATTACGCATATAATGCAATTATTATCGCTAGAACTGTAATAATTATACTTATTACTTATATTATTCTCAATATAACATGCATTATTACCCATATTATGCAGTTATTATCGCTAGAACTACAATAATTATACTTATTACTCCCGATATTATCAATATAACATGCCTTATTACGCATATAATGCAATTATTATCGCTAGAACTGTAATAATTATACTTATTACTTATATTATTCTCAATATAACATGCACTATTACCCATATTATGCAGTTATTATCGCTAGAACTATAATAAATATACGTATTACTTTTATTATCATTAATATAACATGCATTATTACCCATATTATGCAGTTATTATCGATAGAACTATAATAAATGTACTTATTACTTATATTATTATCAATATAACATGCATTATTACCCATATAATGGACTTATTATCGCTAGAACTGTAATAATTATACTTATTACATATATTATTATCAATATAACATGCATTATTACCCATATATAGCAGTTATTATCGACAGAAGTATAATAAATATACTTATTACTTTTATTATTATTAATATAACAGTCACTCTTAGCCATATTTTACTAGTATTATCGCTAGAACTGTAATAATTATACTTGTTACTCCCGATATTATCAATATAACATCCATTATTACCCATGAATTGCAGTTATTATCGCTAGAACTGTAATAATTATACTTATTACTCCCGATATTATCAATATAACATGCATTATTACCCATATAATGCAGTTATTATCGCTAGAACTCTAATAATTATACTTATTACTTATATTATTAGCAATATAACGTGCATTATTACCCATATAATGCAGTTATTATCTCTAGAACTGTAATAATTATACTTATTACTTATATTATTATCAATATAACATGCATTATTACCCATATAATGGAGTTATTATCGCTAGAACTGTAATAATTATACTTACTACTTATATTATTATCAATATAACATGCATTATTACCCATATAATGCATTTATTATCGATAGAAGTATAATAAATATACTTATTACTTTTATTATTATCAATATAACAGGCACTATTAGCCATATTTTCTATTATTATCGCTAGAACTATAATAATTATACTTATTACTCCCGATTTATCAATATAACATGCCTTATTGCGCATATAATGCAGTTATTATCGCTAGAACTGTAATAAATATACTTACTACTTTCATTATCATCAATATAACATGCATTATTACCCATATTATGTTGTTATTATCGATAGAACTATAATAAATATACTTAGTACTTTTATTATTATCAATATAACATGCATTATTACCCATATAATGCAGTTATTATCGCTAGAACTGTAATAATTATACTTATTACTTATATTATTAGCAATATAACGTGCATTATTACCCATATAATGCAGTTATTATCGCTAGAACTGTAATAATTATACTTATTACTTATATTATTAGCAATATAACGTGCATTATTACCCATATAATGCAGTTATTATAACTAGAACTGTAATAATTATACTTATTACTTATATTATTATCGATATAACATGCATTATTACCCATATAATGGAGTTATTATCGCTAGAACTGTAATAAATATACGTATTACTTGTATTAACATCAATAACATGCATTATTACCCATATTATGCAGTTTTTATCGATAGAACTATAATAAATATAAGTATTACTTTTATTATCATCAATATAACATGCATTATTACCCATATTATGCAGTTATTATCGATAGAACTGTAATAAATATACTTACTACGTTCATTATCATCAATATAACATGCATTATTACCCATATTATGCAGTTATTATCTATAGAACTGTAATAAAGATACATATTACTTTTACTATTATCAATATAACATGCACTATTAGTCATACTTTACTATTATTATCGCTAGAACTATAATAATTATACTTATTACTCCCGATATTATCAATATAACATGCCTTATTACGCATATAATACAGTTATTATCGCTAGAACTGTAATAATTATACTTATTACTTATATTATTAGCAATATAACGTGCATTATTACCCATATAATGCAGTTATTATCTCTAGAACTGTAATAATTATACTTATTACTTATATTATTAGCTATATAACGTGCATTATTACCCATATAATGCAGTTATTATCTCTAGAACTGTAATAATTATACTTATTACTTATATTATTATCAATATAACATGCATTATTGCCCATATAATGGAGTTATTATCGCTAGAACTGTAATAATTATACTTATTACTTATATTATTAGCAATATAACGTGCATTATTACCCATATAGTGCAGTTATTATCGCCAGAACTGTAATGATTATACGTATTACTTATATTATTATCAATACAACATGCATTATTACGCATATTATGCAGTTATAATTGCTAGAACTATAATAAATATACTTAGTACTTTTATTATCATCAATATAACATGCATTATTAGCAATATAACATGCATTATTGCCCATATTATGCAGTTATTATCGCTAGAACCATAATAAATATACGTATTACTTTAATTATCATCAACATAACATGCATTATGACCCATATTATGCAGTTATTATCGCTAGAACTGTAATCATTATACTTATTACTTATATTATTAGCAATATAACATGCATTATTACCCATATTATGCAGTTATTATCGATAGAACTATAATAAATATACTTATTACTTATATTATTATCAATATAACATGCACTATTACCCATATAATGCAGTTATTATCGCTAGAATTGTAATAATTATACTTATTACTTATATTATTATCAATATAACATGCATTATTACGCATATTATGCATTTATAATCGCTAGAACTATAATAAATATACGTAGTACTTTTATTATTATCAATATAACATGCATTATTACCCATATATAGCAGTTATTATCGACAGAAGTATAATAAATATACTTATTACATTTATTATTATCAATATAACAGGCACTATTAGCCATATTTTACTATTATTATCGCTAGAACTATAATAATTATACTTATTACTCCCGATATTATCAATATAACATGCCTTATTACGCATATAATGCAATTATTATCGCTAGAACTGTAATAATTATACTTATAACTTATATTATTCTCAATATAACATGCATTATTACCCATATTATGCAGTTATTATCGCTAGAACTATAATAAATAGACGTATTACTTTTATTATCATCAATATAACATGCATTATTTCCCATATTATGCAGTTATTATCGATAGAACTGTAATAATTATACTTATTACTTATATTATTAGCAATATAACATGCATTATTACCCATATAATGGAGTTATTATCGCTAGAACTGTAATAATTATACTTATTACATATACTATTAGCAATATAACATGCATTATTACGCATATTATGCAGTTATAATCGCTAGAACTATAATAAATATACTTAGTACCTTTATTATCATCAATATAACATGCATTATTACCCATATTATGCAGTTATAATCGATAGAACTATAATAAATATACTTATTACTTATATTATTATCAATATAACATGCACTATTACCCATATAATGCAGTTACTATCGCTAGAATTGTAATAATTATACTTATTACTTACATTATTAGCAATATAACGTGCATTATTACCCATATAATGCAGTTATTATCTCTAGAACTGTAATAATTATACTTATTACTTATATTATTATCAATATAACATGCATTATTACCCATATAATGGAGTTATTATCGCTAGAACTGTAATAATTATACTTATTACTTATATTGTTATCAATATAACATGCATTATTACCCATATAATGCAGTTATTATCGATAGAAGTATAATAAATATACTTATTACTTTTATTATTATCAATATAACAGGCACTGTTAGCCATATTTTACTATTATTATCGCTAGAACTATAATAATTATACATATTACTCCCGATATTATCAATATAACATGCCTTATTACGCATATAATGCAATTATTATCGCTAGAACTATAATAAATATACGTATTACTTTTATTATCATCAATATAACATGCATTATTACCCATATTATGCAGTTATTATCGATAGAACTGTAATAAAGATACTTATTACTTTTACTATTATCAATATAACATGCACTATTAGCCATATTTTACTATTATTATCGCTGGAACTATAATAATTATACTTATTACTCCCGATATTATCAATATAACATGCCTTATTACGCATATAATGCAATTATTATCGCTAGAACTGTAATAATTATACTTATTACTTATATTATTCTCAATATAACATGCATTATTACCCATATTATGCAGTTATTATCGCTAGAACTATAATAATTATACTTATTACTCCCGATATTATCAATATAACATGCCTTATTACGCATATAATGCAATTATTATCGCTAGAACTGTAATAATTATACTTATTACTTATATTATTCTCAATATAACATGCATTATTACCCATATTATGCAGTTATTATCGCTAGAACTATAATAAATATACGTATTACTTTTATTGTCATCAATATAACATGCATTATTACCCATATTATGCAGTTATTATCGATAGAACTGTAATAAATATACTTATAACTTTTATTATTATCAATATAACATGCACTATTAGCAATATTTTACTGTTATTATCGCTAGAACTATAATAATTACACTTATTACTCCCAATATTATCAATATAACATGCATTATTACCCATATAATGCAGTTATTATCCCTAGAACTGTAATAATTTTACTTATTACTTATATTATTATCAATATAACATGCATTATTACCCATATTATGCAGTTATCATCGATAGAACTATAATAAATATACGTATTACTTCTATTATCATCAATATAACATGCATTATTACCCATATAATGGAGTTATTATTGCTAGAACTGTAATAATTATACTTATCACATATACTATTAGCAATATAACGTGCATTATTACCCATATAATGCAGTTATTATCGCTAGAACTGTAATAATTATACTTATTACTTACATTATTCTCAATACAACATGCATTATTACCCATATTATGCAGTTATTATCGCTAGAACTATAATAAATATACGTATTACTTTTATTACCATCAATATAACATGCATTATTACCCATATTATGCAGTTATTATCGATAGAACTGTAATAAAGATACTTATTACTTTTACTATTATCAATATAACATGCACTATTAGCCATATTTTACTATTATTATCGCTAGAACTATAATAATTATACTTATTACTCCCGATATTATCAATATAACATGCCTTATTACGCATATAATGCAATTATTATCGCTAGAACTGTAATAATTATACTTATTACTTTTATTATCATCAATATAACATGCATTATTACCCATATTATGCAGTTATTATCGATAGAACTATAATAAATGTACTTATTACTTATATTATTATCAATACAACATGCATTATTACCCATATAATGGAGTTATTATCGCTAGAACTGTAATAATTATACTTATTACTTATATTATTAGCAATATAACATGCATTATTACCCATATAATGCAGTCATTATAGCCAGAACTGTAATAATTATACTTACTACTTATATTATTAGCAATATAACGTGCATTGTTACCCGTATAATGCAGTTATTATCTCTAGAACTGTAATAATTATACTTATTACTTATATTATTAGCAATATAACGTGCATTATTACTCATATAATGCAGTTATTATCTCTAGAACTGTAATAATTATACTTATTACTTATATTATTATCAATATAACATGCATTATTACCCATATAATGGAGTTATTATCGCTAGAACTGTAATAATTATACTTATTACTTATATTATTAGCAATATAACATGCATTATTACCCATATAATGCAGTCATTATAGCCAGAACTGTAATAATTATACTTACTACTTATATTATTCTCAATATAACACGCATTATTACCCATATTATGCAGTTATTATAGCTAGAACTATAATAAATAGACGTATTACTTTTATTATCATCAATATAACAAGCATTATTACCCATATTATGCAGTTATTATCGATAGAACTGTAATAAAGATACTTATTACTTTTACAATTATCAATATAACATGCACTATTAGCCATATTTTACTATTAATATCGCTAGAACTATAATAATTATACTTATTACTCCCGATATTATCAATATAACATGCCTTATTACGCATGTAATGCAGTTATTATCGTTAGAACTGTAATAATTATACTTATTACATATACTATTAGCAATATAACGTGCATTATTACCCATATAATGCAGTTATTATAGCCACAACTGTAACAATTATACTTACTACTTATATTATTCTCAATATAACATGCATTATTACCCATATTATGCAGTTATTATCGCTAGAACCATAATAAATATACGTATTACTTTTATTATCATCAACATAACATGCATTATGACCCATATTATGCAGTTATTATCGATAGAACTGTAATAAAGATACTTATTACTTTCACTATTATCAATGTAACATGCACTATTAGCCATATTTTACTATTATTATCGCTAGAACTATAATAATTATACTTATTACTCCCGATATTATCAATATAACATGCCTTATTACGCATATAATGCAGTTATTATCGCTAGAACTGTAATAATTATACTTATTACTTATATTATTAGCAATATAACATGCATTATTACCCATATAATGGAGTTATTATCGCTAGAACTGTAATAATTATACTTATTACATATACCGT
This sequence comes from Megachile leachella, assembly GCA_963576845.1. Lineage (NCBI taxonomy): Eukaryota > Metazoa > Arthropoda > Insecta > Hymenoptera > Megachilidae > Megachile > Megachile leachella. The sequence continues at coordinate 26,838,946 of OY756249.1, forward strand.
TAGCAATATAACGTGCATTTTTACCTATATAATGCAGTTATTAAAGCCAGAACTATAATAATTATACTTACTACTTATATTCTTCTCAATATAACATGCATTATTACCCATATTATGCAGTTATTATCGCTAGAACTATAATAAATATACGTATTACTTTATTATCATCAACATAACATGCATTATGACCCATACTATGCAGTTATTATCGATAGAACTGTAATAAAGATACTTATTACTTTCACTATTATCAATATAACATGCACTATTAGCCATATTTTACTATTATTATCGCTAGAACTATAATAATTATACTTATTACTCCCGATATTATCAATATAACATGCCTTTTTACGCATATAATGCAGTTATTATCGCTAGAACTGTAATAATTATACATATTACTTATATTATTAGCAATATAACATGCATTATTACCCATATATCGGAGTTATTATCGCTAGAACTGTAATAATTATACCTATTACATATACTATTAGCAATATAACGTGCATTATTACCCATATAATGCAGTTATTATAGCCAGAACTGTAATAATTATACTTACTACTTATATTATTCTCAATATAACATGCATTATTACCCATATTATGCAGTTATTATCGCTAGAACTATAATAAATAGACGTATTACTTTTATTATCATCAACATAACATGCATTATGACCCATATTATGCAGTTATTATCGATAGAACTGTAATAAAGATACTTATTACTTTTACTATTATCAATATAACATGCACTATTAGCCATACTTTACTATTATTATCGCTAGAACTATAATAATTATACTTATTACTCCCGATATTATCAATATAACATGCCTTATTACGCATGTAATGCAGTTATTATCGTTAGAACTGTAATAATTATACTTATTACATATACTATTAGCAATATAACGTGCATTATTACCCATATAATGCAGTTATTATAGCCAGAACTGTAATAATTATACTTAGTACTTATATTATTCTCAATATAACATGCATTATTACCCATATTATGCAGTTATTATCGCTAGAACTATAATAAATAGACGTATTACTTTTATTATCATCAACATAACATGCATTATGACCCATATTATGCAGTTATTATCGATAGAACTGTAATAAAGATACTTATTACTTTTACTATTATCAATATAACATGCACTATTAGCCATACTTTACTATTATTATCGCTAGAACTATAATAATTATACTTATTACTCCCGATATTATCAATATAACATGCCTTATTACGCATGTAATGCAGTTATTATCGTTAGAACTGTAATAATTATACTTATTACATATACTATTAGCAATATAACGTGCATTATTACCCATATTATGCAGTTATCATCGATAGAACTATAATAAATATACGTATTACTTCTATTATCATCAATATAACATGCATTATTACCCATATAATGGAGTTATTATTGCTAGAACTGTAATAATTATACTTATCACATATACTATTAGCAATATACCGTGCATTATTACCCATATAATGCAGTTATTATCGCTAGAACTGTAATAATTATACTTATTACTTACATTATTCTCAATACAACATGCATTATTACCCATATTATGCAGTTATTATCGCTAGAACTATAATAAATATACGTATTACTTTTATTACCATCAATATAACATGCATTATTACCCATATTATGCAGTTATTATCGATAGAACTGTAATAAAGATACTTATTACTTTTACTATTATCAATATAACATGCACTATTAGCCATATTTTACTATTATTATCGCTAGAACTATAATAATTATACTTATTACTCCCGATATTATCAATATAACATGCCTTATTACGCATATAATGCAATTATTATCGCTAGAACTGTAATAATTATACTTATTACTTTTATTATCATCAATATAACATGCATTATTACCCATATTATGCAGTTATTATCGATAGAACTATAATAAATGTACTTATTACTTATATTATTATCAATACAACATGCATTATTACCCATATAATGGACTTATTATCGCTAGGACTGTAATAATTATACTTATTACATATATTATTATCAATATAACATGCATTATTACCCATATAATGGAGTTATTATCGCTAGAACTGTAATAATTATACTTATTACTTATATTATTAGCAATATAACATGCATTATTACCCATATAATGCAGTCATTATAGCCAGAACTGTAATAATTATACTTACTACTTATATTATTAGCAATATAACGTGCATTGTTACCCGTATAATGCAGTTATTATCTCTAGAACTGTAATAATTATACTTATTACTTATATTATTAGCAATATAACGTGCATTATTACTCATATAATGCAGTTATTATCTCTAGAACTGTAATAATTATACTTATTACTTATATTATTATCAATATAACATGCATTATTACCCATATAATGGAGTTATTATCGCTAGAACTGTAATAATTATACTTATTACTTATATTATTAGCAATATAACATGCATTATTACCCATATAATGCAGTCATTATAGCCAGAACTGTAATAATTATACTTACTACTTATATTATTCTCAATATAACACGCATTATTACCCATATTATGCAGTTATTATAGCTAGAACTATAATAAATATACGTATTACTTTTATTATCATCAACATAACATGCATTATGACCCATATTATGCAGTTATTATCGATAGAACTGTAATAAAGATACTTATTACTTTCACTATTATCAATATAACATGCACTATTAGCCATATTTTGCTATTATTATCGCTAGAACTATAATAATTATACTTATTACTCCCGATATTATCAATATAACATGCCTTTTTACGCATATAATGCAGTTATTATCGCTAGAACTGTAATAATTATACATATTACTTATATTATTAGCAATATAACATGCATTATTACCCATATATCGGAGTTATTATCGCTAGAACTGTAATAATTATACCTATTACATATACTATTAGCAATATAACGTGCATTATTACCCATATAATGCAGTTATTATAGCCAGAACTGTAATAATTATACTTACTACTTATATTATTCTCAATATAACATGCATTATTACCCATATTATGCAGTTATTATCGCTAGAACTATAATAAATATACGTATTACTTTTATTACCATCAATATAACATGCATTATTACCCATATTATGCAGTTATTATCGATAGAACTGTAATAAAGATACTTATTACTTTTACTATTATCAATATAACATGCACTATTAGCCATATTTTACTATTATTATCGCTAGAACTATAATAATTATACTTATTACTCCCGATATTATCAATATAACATGCCTTATTACGCATATAATGCAATTATTATCGCTAGAACTGTAATAATTATACTTATTACTTTTATTATCATCAATATAACATGCATTATTACCCATATTATGCAGTTATTATCGATAGAACTATAATAAATGTACTTATTACTTATATTATTATCAATACAACATGCATTATTACCCATATAATGGACTTATTATCGCTAGGACTGTAATAATTATACTTATTACATATATTATTATCAATATAACATGCATTATTACCCATATAATGGAGTTATTATCGCTAGAACTGTAATAATTATACTTATTACTTATATTATTAGCAATATAACATGCATTATTACCCATATAATGCAGTCATTATAGCCAGAACTGTAATAATTATACTTACTACTTATATTATTAGCAATATAACGTGCATTGTTACCCGTATAATGCAGTTATTATCTCTAGAACTGTAATAATTATACTTATTACTTATATTATTAGCAATATAACGTGCATTATTACTCATATAATGCAGTTATTATCTCTAGAACTGTAATAATTATACTTATTACTTATATTATTATCAATATAACATGCATTATTACCCATATAATGGAGTTATTATCGCTAGAACTGTAATAATTATACTTATTACTTATATTATTAGCAATATAACATGCATTATTACCCATATAATGCAGTCATTATAGCCAGAACTGTAATAATTATACTTACTACTTATATTATTCTCAATATAACACGCATTATTACCCATATTATGCAGTTATTATAGCTAGAACTATAATAAATATACGTATTACTTTTATTATCATCAACATAACATGCATTATGACCCATATTATGCAGTTATTATCGATAGAACTGTAATAAAGATACTTATTACTTTCACTATTATCAATATAACATGCACTATTAGCCATATTTTGCTATTATTATCGCTAGAACTATAATAATTATACTTATTACTCCCGATATTATCAATATAACATGCCTTTTTACGCATATAATGCAGTTATTATCGCTAGAACTGTAATAATTATACATATTACTTATATTATTAGCAATATAACATGCATTATTACCCATATATCGGAGTTATTATCGCTAGAACTGTAATAATTATACCTATTACATATACTATTAGCAATATAACGTGCATTATTACCCATATAATGCAGTTATTATAGCCAGAACTGTAATAATTATACTTACTACTTATATTATTCTCAATATAACATGCATTATTACCCATATTATGCAGTTATTATCGCTAGAACTATAATAAATAGACGTATTACTTTTATTATCATCAACATAACATGCATTATGACCCATATTATGCAGTTATTATCGATAGAACTGTAATAAAGATACTTATTACTTTTACTATTATCAATATAACATGCACTATTAGCCATACTTTACTATTATTATCGCCAGAACTATAATAATTATACTTATTACTCCCGATATTATCAATATAACATGCCTTATTACGCATATAATGCAATTATTATCGCTAGAACTGTAATAATTATACTTATTACTTATATTATTCTCAATATAACATGCATTATTACCCATATTATGCAGTTATTATCGCTAGAACTACAATAATTATACTTATTACTCCCGATATTATCAATATAACATGCCTTATTACGCATATAATGCAATTATTATCGCTAGAACTGTAATAATTATACTTATTACTTATATTATTCTCAATATAACATGCATTATTACCCATATTATGCAGTTATTATCGCTAGAACTACAATAATTATACTTATTACTCCCGATATTATCAATATAACATGCCTTATTACGCATATAATGCAATTATTATCGCTAGAACTGTAATAATTATACTTATTACTTATATTATTCTCAATATAACATGCACTATTACCCATATTATGCAGTTATTATCGCTAGAACTATAATAAATATACGTATTACTTTTATTATCATTAATATAACATGCATTATTACCCATATTATGCAGTTATTATCGATAGAACTATAATAAATGTACTTATTACTTATATTATTATCAATATAACATGCATTATTACCCATATAATGGACTTATTATCGCTAGAACTGTAATAATTATACTTATTACATATATTATTATCAATATAACATGCATTATTACCCATATATAGCAGTTATTATCGACAGAAGTATAATAAATATACTTATTACTTTTATTATTATTAATATAACAGTCACTCTTAGCCATATTTTACTAGTATTATCGCTAGAACTGTAATAATTATACTTGTTACTCCCGATATTATCAATATAACATCCATTATTACCCATGAATTGCAGTTATTATCGCTAGAACTGTAATAATTATACTTATTACTCCCGATATTATCAATATAACATGCATTATTACCCATATAATGCAGTTATTATCGCTAGAACTCTAATAATTATACTTATTACTTATATTATTAGCAATATAACGTGCATTATTACCCATATAATGCAGTTATTATCTCTAGAACTGTAATAATTATACTTATTACTTATATTATTATCAATATAACATGCATTATTACCCATATAATGCAGTTATTATCGCTAGAACTGTAATAATTATACTTATTACTTATATTATTAGCAATATAACGTGCATTATTACCCATATAATGCAGTTATTATCGCTAGAACTGTAATAATTATACTTATTACTTATATTATTAGCAATATAACGTGCATTATTACCCATATAATGCAGTTATTATAACTAGAACTGTAATAATTATACTTATTACTTATATTATTATCGATATAACATGCATTATTACCCATATAATGGAGTTATTATCGCTAGAACTGTTAAATATACGTATTACTTGTATTAACATCAATAACATGCATTATTACCCATATTATGCAGTTTTTATCGATAGAACTATAATAAATATAAGTATTACTTTTATTATCATCAATATAACATGCATTATTACCCATATTATGCAGTTATTATCGATAGAACTGTAATAAATATACTTACTACGTTCATTATCATCAATATAACATGCATTATTACCCATATAATGCAGTTATTATCGCTATAACTGTAATAATTATACATATTTCTTATATTGTTAGCAATATGACGTGCATTATTACCCATATAATGCAGTTATTATCGCTAGAACTATAATAAATATACTTATTACTCCCAATATTATCAATATAACATGCATTATTACCCATATAATGGAGTTATTATCGTTAGAACTGTAATAATTATACTTATTACATATACTGTTAGCAATGTAACGTGCATTATTACCCATATAATGCAGTTATTATGGCCAGAACTGTAATAATTATACTTACTACTTATATTATTCTCAATATAACATGCATTATTACCCATATTATGCAGTTATTATCGATAGAACTGTAATAAAGATACATATTACTTTTACTATTATCAATATAACATGCACTATTAGCCATACTTTACTATTATTATCCCTAGAACTATAATAATTATACTTATTACTCCCGATACTATCAATATAACATGCCTTATTACGCATATAATGCAGTTATTATCGCTAGAACTGTAATAATTATACTTATTACTTATATTATTAGCAATATAACGTGCATTGTTACCCATATAATGCAGTTATTATCTCTAGAACTGTAATAATTATACTTATTACTTATATTATTAGCAATATAACGTGCATTATTACTCATATAATGCAGTTATTATCTCTAGAACTGTAATAATTATACTTATTACTTATATTATTATCAATATAACATGCATTATTACCCATATAATGGAGTTATTATCGCTAGAACTGTAATAATTATACTTATTACTTATATTATTAGCAATATAACATGCATTATTACCCATATAATGCAGTCATTATAGCCAGAACTGTAATAATTATACTTACTACTTATATTATTCTCAATATAACACGCATTATTACCCATATTATGCAGTTATTATAGCTAGAACTATAATAAGTAGACGTATTACTTTTATTATCATCAATATAACATGCATTATTACCCATATTATGCAGTTATTATCGATAGAACTGTAATAAAGATACTTATTACTTTTACAATTATCAATATAACATGCACTATTAGCCATATTTTACTATTAATATCGCTAGAACTATAATAATTATACTTATTACTCCCGATATTATCAATATAACATGCCTTATTACGCATGTAATGCAGTTATTATCGTTAGAACTGTAATAATTATACTTATTACATATACTATTAGCAATATAACGTGCATTATTACCCATATAATGCAGTTATTATAGCCACAACTGTAACAATTATACTTACTACTTATATTATTCTCAATATAACATGCATTATTACCCATATTATGCAGTTATTATCGCTAGAACCATAATAAATATACGTATTACTTTTATTATCATCAACATAACATGCATTATGACCCATATTATGCAGTTATTATCGATAGAACTGTAATAATGATACTTATTACTTTCACTATTATCAATATAACATGCACTATTAGCCATATTTTACTATTATTATCGCTAGAACTATAATAATTATACTTATTACTCCCGATATTATCAATATAACATGCCTTTTTACGCATATAATGCAGTTATTATCGCTAGAACTGTAATAATTATACATATTACTTATATTATTAGCAATATAACATGCATTATTACCCATATATCGGAGTTATTATCGCTAGAACTGTAATAATTATACCTATTACATATACTATTAGCAATATAACGTGCATTATTACCCATATAATGCAGTTATTATCGCCAGAACTCTAATAATTATACTTATTACTTATATTATTAGCAATATAACGTGCATTATTACCCATATAATGCAGTTATTATCGCCAGAACTGTAATAATTATACTTATTACTTATATTATTAGCAATATAACGTTTATTATTACCCATATAATGCAGTTATTAGCGCGAGAACTGTAATAATTATACGTATTACTTATATTATTATCAATATAACATGCATTATTACCCATATAATGCAGTTATTATCGACAGAAGTATAATTAATATACTTATTACTTATATTATTAGCAATATAACGTGCATTATTACCCATATAATGCAGTTATTATCTCTAGAACTGTAATAATTATACTTATTACTTATATTATTATCAATATAACATGCATTATTACCCATATAATGGAGTTATTATCGCTAGAACTGTAATAATTATACTTACTACTTATATTATTATCAATATAACATGCATTATTACCCATATAATGCATTTATTATCGATAGAAGTATAATAAATATACTTATTACTTTTATTATTATCAATATAACAGGCACTATTAGCCATATTTTCTATTATTATCGCTAGAACTATAATAATTATACTTATTACTCCCGATTTATCAATATAACATGCCTTATTGCGCATATAATGCAGTTATTATCGCTAGAACTGTAATAAATATACTTACTACTTTCATTATCATCAATATAACATGCATTATTACCCATATTATGTTGTTATTATCGATAGAACTATAATAAATATACTTAGTACTTTTATTATTATCAATATAACATGCATTATTACCCATATAATGCAGTTATTATCGCTAGAACTGTAATAATTATACTTATTACTTATATTATTAGCAATATAACGTGCATTATTACCCATATAATGCAGTTATTATCGCTAGAACTGTAATAATTATACTTATTACTTATATTATTAGCAATATAACGTGCATTATTACCCATATAATGCAGTTATTATAACTAGAACTGTAATAATTATACTTATTACTTATATTATTATCGATATAACATGCATTATTACCCATATAATGGAGTTATTATCGCTAGAACTGTAATAAATATACGTATTACTTGTATTAACATCAATAACATGCATTATTACCCATATTATGCAGTTTTTATCGATAGAACTATAATAAATATAAGTATTACTTTTATTATCATCAATATAACATGCATTATTACCCATATTATGCAGTTATTATCGATAGAACTGTAATAAATATACTTACTACGTTCATTATCATCAATATAACATGCATTATTACCCATATAATGCAGTTATTATCGCTATAACTGTAATAATTATACATATTTCTTATATTGTTAGCAATATGACGTGCATTATTACCCATATAATGCAGTTATTATCGCTAGAACTATAATAAATATACTTATTACTCCCAATATTATCAATATAACATGCATTATTACCCATATAATGGAGTTATTATCGTTAGAACTGTAATAATTATACTTATTACATATACTGTTAGCAATGTAACGTGCATTATTACCCATATAATGCAGTTATTATGGCCAGAACTGTAATAATTATACTTACTACTTATATTATTCTCAATATAACATGCATTATTACCCATATTATGCAGTTATTATCGATAGAACTGTAATAAAGATACATATTACTTTTACTATTATCAATATAACATGCACTATTAGCCATACTTTACTATTATTATCGCTAGAACTATAATAATTATACTTATTACTCCCGATACTATCAATATAACATGCCTTATTACGCATATAATGCAGTTATTATCGCTAGAACTGTAATAATTATACTTATTACTTATATTATTAGCAATATAACGTGCATTGTTACCCATATAATGCAGTTATTATCTCTAGAACTGTAATAATTATACTTATTACTTATATTATTAGCAATATAACGTGCATTATTACTCATATAATGCAGTTATTATCTCTAGAACTGTAATAATTATACTTATTACTTATATTATTATCAATATAACATGCATTATTACCCATATAATGGAGTTATTATCGCTAGAACTGTAATAATTATACTTATTACTTATATTATTAGCAATATAACATGCATTATTACCCATATAATGCAGTCATTATAGCCAGAACTGTAATAATTATACTTACTACTTATATTATTCTCAATATAACACGCATTATTACCCATATTATGCAGTTATTATAGCTAGAACTATAATAAGTAGACGTATTACTTTTATTATCATCAATATAACATGCATTATTACCCATATTATGCAGTTATTATCGATAGAACTGTAATAAAGATACTTATTACTTTTACAATTATCAATATAACATGCACTATTAGCCATATTTTACTATTAATATCGCTAGAACTATAATAATTATACTTATTACTCCCGATATTATCAATATAACATGCCTTATTACGCATGTAATGCAGTTATTATCGTTAGAACTGTAATAATTATACTTATTACATATACTATTAGCAATATAACGTGCATTATTACCCATATAATGCAGTTATTATAGCCACAACTGTAACAATTATACTTACTACTTATATTATTCTCAATATAACATGCATTATTACCCATATTATGCAGTTATTATCGCTAGAACCATAATAAATATACGTATTACTTTTATTATCATCAACATAACATGCATTATGACCCATATTATGCAGTTATTATCGATAGAACTGTAATAATGATACTTATTACTTTCACTATTATCAATATAACATGCACTATTAGCCATATTTTACTATTATTATCGCTAGAACTATAATAATTATACTTATTACTCCCGATATTATCAATATAACATGCCTTTTTACGCATATAATGCAGTTATTATCGCTAGAACTGTAATAATTATACATATTACTTATATTATTAGCAATATAACATGCATTATTACCCATATATCGGAGTTATTATCGCTAGAACTGTAATAATTATACCTATTACATATACTATTAGCAATATAACGTGCATTATTACCCATATAATGCAGTTATTATCGCCAGAACTCTAATAATTATACTTATTACTTATATTATTAGCAATATAACGTGCATTATTACCCATATAATGCAGTTATTATCGCCAGAACTGTAATAATTATACTTATTACTTATATTATTAGCAATATAACGTTTATTATTACCCATATAATGCAGTTATTAGCGCGAGAACTGTAATAATTATACGTATTACTTATATTATTATCAATATAACATGCATTATTACCCATATAATGCAGTTATTATCGACAGAAGTATAATTAATATACTTATTACTTTTAGTATTATCAATATAACTTGCACTATTAGCCATATTTTACTATTATTCTTGTTAGAACTATAATAATTATACTTATTACTCCCGATATTATCAATATAACATGCATTATTACCCATATAATGGAGTTATTATCGCTTGAACTGTAATAATTATACTTATTACTTATATTATTATCAATATAACATGCATTATTACCCATATTATGCAGTCATTATCGATAGAACTGTAATAAAGATACTTATTACTTTCACTATTATCAATATAACATGCACTATTAGCCATATTTTACTATTATTATCGCTAGAACTATAATAATTATACTTATTACTCACGATATTATCAATATAACATGCCTTATTACGCATATAATGCAATTACTATCGCTAGAACTGTAATAATTATACTTATTACTTATATTATTCTCAATATAACATGCATTATTACCCATATTATGCAGTTATTATCGCTAGAACTATAATAAATATACGTATTACTTTTATTATCATGAATATAACATGCATTATTACCCATATTATGCAGTTATTATCGATAGAACTATAATAAATGTACTTATTACTTATATTATTATCAATATAACATGCATTATTACCCATATAGTGGACTTATTATCGCTAGAACTGTAATAATTATACTTATTACATATATTATTATCAATATAACATGCATTATTACCCATATATAGCAGTTATTATCGACAGAAGTATAATAAATATACTTATTACTTTTATTATTATTAATATAACAGTCACTCTTAGCCATATTTTACTAGTATTATCGCTAGAACTGTAATAATTATACTTGTTACTCCCGATATTATCAATATAACATCCATTATTACCCATGAATTGCAGTTATTATCGCTAGAACTGTAATAATTATACTTATTACTCCCGATATTATCAATATAACATGCATTATTACCCATATAATGCAGTTATTATCGCTAGAACTGTAATAATTATACTTATTACTTATATTATTAGCAATATAACGTGCATTATTACCCATATAATGCAGTTATTATCTCTAGAACTGTAATAATTATACTTATTACTTATATTATTATCAATATAACATGCATTATTACCCATATAATGGAGTTATTATCGCTAGAACTGTAATAATTATACTTACTACTTATATTATTATCAATATAACATGCATTATTACCCATATAATGCAGTTATTATCGATAGAAGTATAATAAATATACTTATTACTTTTATTATTATCAATATAACAGGCACTATTAGCCATATTTTCTATTATTATCGCTAGAACTATAATAATTATACTTATTACTCCCGATTTATCAATATAACATGCCTTATTGCGCATATAATGCAGTTATTATCGCTAGAACTGTAATAAATATACTTACTACTTTCATTATCATCAATATAACATGCATTATTACCCATATTATGTTGTCATTATCGATAGAACTATAATAAATATACTTAGTACTTTTATTATTATCAATATAACATGCATTATTACCCATATAATGCAGTTATTATCGCTAGAACTGTAATAATTATACTTATTACTTATATTATTAGCAATATAACGTGCATTATTACCCATATAATGCAGTTATTATCGCTAGAACTGTAATAATTATACTTATTACTTATATTATTAGCAATATAACGTGCATTATTACCCATATAATGCAGTTATTATAACTAGAACTGTAATAATTATACTTATTACTTATATTATTATCGATATAACATGCATTATTACCCATATAATGGAGTTATTATCGCTAGAACTGTAATAAATATACGTATTACTTGTATTAACATCAATAACATGCATTATTACCCATATTATGCAGTTATTATCGATAGAACTATAATAAATATAAGTATTACTTTTATTATCATCAATATAACATGCATTATTACCCATATTATGCAGTTATTATCGATAGAACTGTAATAAATATACTTACTACGTTCATTATCATCAATATAACATGCATTATTACCCATATAATGCAGTTATTATCGCTATAACTGTAATAATTATACATATTTCTTATATTGTTAGCAATATGACGTGCATTATTACCCATATAATGCAGTTATTATCGCTAGAACTATAATAAATATACTTATTACTCCCAATATTATCAATATAACATGCATTATTACCCATATAATGGAGTTATTATCGTTAGAACTGTAATAATTATACTTATTACATATACTGTTAGCAATGTAACGTGCATTATTACCCATATAATGCAGTTATTATGGCCAGAACTGTAATAATTATACTTACTACTTATATTATTCTCAATATAACATGCGTTATTACCCATATTATGCAGTTATTATCGATAGAACTGTAATAAAGATACATATTACTTTTACTATTATCAATATAACATGCACTATTAGCCATACTTTACTATTATTATCGCTAGAACTATAATAATTATACTTATTACTCCCGATACTATCAATATAACATGCCTTATTACGCATATAATGCAGTTATTATCGCTAGAACTGTAATAATTATACTTATTACTTATATTATTAGCAATATAACGTGCATTGTTAGCCATATAATGCAGTTATTATCTCTAGAACTGTAATAATTATACTTATTACTTATATTATTAGCAATATAACGTGCATTATTACTCATATAATGCAGTTATTATCTCTAGAACTGTAATAATTATACTTATTACTTATATTATTATCAATATAACATGCATTATTACCCATATAATGGAGTTATTATCGCTAGAACTATAATAAATATACTTATTACTTATATTATTAGCAATATAACGTGCATTATTACCCACATAATGCAGTTATTATCGCTAGAACTGTAATAATTATACTTATTACTCCCAATATTATCAATATAACATGCATTATTACACATATAATGCAGTTATTATCGCTAGAACTGTAATAATTATACTTATTACTTATATTATTAGCAATATAACGTGCATTATTACCCATATAATGCAGTTATTATCGCTAGAACTGTAATAATTATACTTATTACTTTTATTATTATCAATATAACATGCACTATTAGCCATATTGTACTATTATTATCGCTAGAACTATAATAATTATACTTATTACTCCCGATATTATCAATATAACATGCATTATTACCCATATTATGCAGTTATTATCGCTAGAACTGTAATAAATATACTTATTACTATTATTATTATCAATATAACATGCATTATTACTCATATTATGCAGTTATTATCGCTAGAACTGTAATAATTATACTTATTACTTATATTATTATCAATATAACATGCATTATTACCCATATAATGGAGTTATTGTCGCTAGAACTGTAATAATTATACTTATTACTTATATTATTATCAATATAACATGCATTATTACCCATATAATGGAGTTATTGTCGCTAGAACTGTAATAATTATACATATTACTTATATTATTATCAATATAACATGCATTATTACCCATATAATGCAGTTATTATCGACAGAAGTATAATAAATATACTTATTACTTATATTATTATCAATATAACATGCATTATTACCCATATAATGCAGTTATTATCGCTAGAACTGTAATAATTATACTTATTACTTATATTATTAGCAATATAACGTGCAATATTACCCATATAATGCAGTTATTATCGCTAGAACTGTAATAATTATACTTATTACTTTTATTATTATCAATATAACATGCACTATTAGCCATATTGTACTATTATTATCGCTAGAACTATAATAATTATACTTATTACTCCCGATATTATCAATATAACATGCATTATTACCTATATAATGCAGTTATTATCGTTAGAACTGTAATAATTATACTCATTACTTATATTATTAGCAATATAACGTGCATTATTACCCATATTATGCAGTTATTATCGCTAGAACTATAATAAATATACGTACTACTTTTATTATCATCAATATAACATGCATTATTACCCATATTATGCAGTTATTATCGCTAGAACTGTAATAATTATACTTATTACTTATATTATTAGCAATATAACGTGCAATATTACCCATATAATGCAGTTATTATCGCTAGAACTGTAATAATTATACGCATTACTTATATTATTAGCAATATAACGTGCATTATTACCCATATTGTGCAGTTATTATCACTAGAACTGTAATAATTATACTTACTACTTATATTATTATCAATATAACATGCCTTATTACGCATGTAATGCAGTTATTATCGTTAGAACTGTAATAATTATACTTATTACATACACTATTAGCAATATAACGTGCATTATTACCCATATAATGCAGTTATTATAGCCACAACTGTAATAATTATACTTACTACTTATATTATTCTCAATATAACATGCATTATTACCCATATTATGCAGTTATTATCGCTAGAACCATAATAAATATACGTATTACTTTTATTATCATCAACATAACATGCATTATGACCCATATTATGCAGTTATTATCGATAGAACTGTAATAAAGATACTTATTACTTTTACTATTATCAATATAACATGCATTATTAGCCATACTTTACTATTATTATCGCTAGAACTATAATAATTATACTTATTACTCCCGATATTATCAATATAACATGACTTATTACGCATGTAATGCAGTTATTATCGTTAGAACTGTAATAATTATACTTATTACTTATATTATTAGCAATATAACATGCATTATTACCCATATAATGCAGTTATTATCGACAGAAGTATAATAAATATACTTATTACTTTTATTATTATCAGTATAACATGTACTATTAGCCATATTTTCCTATTCTTATCGCTAGAACTATAATAATTATACTTATTACTCCCGATATTGTCAATATAACATGCATTATTACCCATATAATGCAGTTATAATCGCTAGAACTATAATAAATATACTTAGTACTTTTATTATTATCAATATAACATGCACTATTACCCATATAATGCAGTTATTATCGCTAGAACTGTAATAAATATACTTATTACTTATATTATTAGCAATATAACGTGCATTATTACCCACATAATGCAGTTATTATCGCTAGAACTGTAATAATTATACTTATTACTCCCGATATTGTCAATATAACATGCATTATTACCCATATAATGCAGTTATAATCGCTAGAACTATAATAAATATACTTAGTACTTTTATTATTATCAATATAACGTGCATTATTACCCATATAATGCAGTTATTATCGCTAGAACTGTAATAATTATACTTATTACTTTTATTATTATCAATATAACATGCACTATTAGCCATATTGTACTATTATTATCGCTAGAACTATAATAATTATACTTATTACTCCCGATATTATCAATATAACATGCATTATTACCCATATAATGCAGTTATTATCGCTGGAACTATAATAAATACACGTATTACTTTTATTATCATCAACATAACATGCATTATTACCCATATTATGCAGTTATTATCGATAGAACTGTAATAATTATACTTATTACATATACTATTAGCAATATAACGTGCATTATTACCCATATTATGCAGTTATTATCGCTAGAACCATAATAAATATACGTATTACTTTTATTATCATCAACATAACATGCATTATGACCCATATTATGCAGTTATTATCGATAGAACTGTAATAAAGATACTTATTACTTTTACTATTATCAATATAACATGCACTATTAGCCATACTTTACTATTATTATCGCTAGAACTATAATAATTATACTTATTACTCCCGATATTATCAATATAACATGCATTATTACCCATATAATGCAGTTATTATCGCTAGAACTGTAATAATTATACGCATTACTTATATTATTAGCAATATAACGTGCATTATTACCCATATTGTGCAGTTATTATCACTAGAACTGTAATAATTATACTTACTACTTATATTATTATCAATATAACATGCCTTATTACGCATGTAATGCAGTTATTATCGTTAGAACTGTAATAATTATACTTATTACATACACTATTAGCAATATAACGTGCATTATTACCCATATAATGCAGTTATTATAGCCACAACTGTAATAATTATACTTACTACTTATATTATTCTCAATATAACATGCATTATTACCCATATTATGCAGTTATTATCGCTAGAACCATAATAAATATACGTATTACTTTTATTATCATCAACATAACATGCATTATGACCCATATTATGCAGTTATTATCGATAGAACTGTAATAAAGATACTTATTACTTTTACTATTATCAATATAACATGCATTATTAGCCATACTTTACTATTATTATCGCTAGAACTATAATAATTATACTTATTACTCCCGATATTATCAATATAACATGACTTATTACGCATGTAATGCAGTTATTATCGTTAGAACTGTAATAATTATACTTATTACTTATATTATTAGCAATATAACATGCATTATTACCCATATAATGCAGTTATTATCGACAGAAGTATAATAAATATACTTATTACTTTTATTATTATCAGTACAACATGTACTATTAGCCATATTTTCCTATTCTTATCGCTAGAACTATAATAATTATACTTATTACTCCCGATATTGTCAATATAACATGCATTATTACCCATATAATGCAGTTATAATCGCTAGAACTATAATAAATATACTTAGTACTTTTATTATTATCAATATAACATGCACTATTACCCATATAATGCAGTTATTATCGCTAGAACTGTAATAAATATACTTATTACTTATATTATTAGCAATATAACGTGCATTATTACCCACATAATGCAGTTATTATCGCTAGAACTGTAATAATTATACTTATTACTCCCGATATTGTCAATATAACATGCATTATTACCCATATAATGCAGTTATAATCGCTAGAACTATAATAAATATACTTAGTACTTTTATTATTATCAATATAACGTGCATTATTACCCATATAATGCAGTTATTATCGCTAGAACTGTAATAATTATACTTATTACTTTTATTATTATCAATATAACATGCACTATTAGCCATATTGTACTATTATTATCGCTAGAACTATAATAATTATACTTATTACTCCCGATATTATCAATATAACATGCATTATTACCCATATAATACAGTTATTATCGCTGGAACTATAATAAATACACGTATTACTTTTATTATCATCAACATAACATGCATTATTACCCATATTATGCAGTTATTATCGATAGAACTGTAATAATTATACTTATTACATATACTATTAGCAATATAACGTGCATTATTACCCATATAATGCAGTTATTATAGCCAGAACTGTAATAAATATACGTACTACTTTTATTATCGTCAATATAACATGCATTATTACCCATATTATGCAGATATTATCGATAGAACTGTAATAAATATACTTATTACTTTTATTGTTATCAATATAACATGCACTATTAGCCATATTGTACTATTATTATCGCTAGAACTATAATAATTATACTTATTACTCCCCAAATTATCAATATAACATGCATTATTACCCATATAATGCAGTTATTATCGCTAGAACTGTAATAATTATACTCATTACTTATATTATTAGCAATATAACGTGCATTATTACCCATATAATGGAGTTATTATCGCTAGAACTGTAATAATTATACTTATTACATATACTATTAGCAGTATAACGTGCATTATTACTAACATAATGCAGTTATTATAGCCAGAACTGTAATAATTATACTTACTACTTATATTATTCTCGATATAACATGCATTATTACCCATATTATGCAGTTATTATCGCTAGAACTATAATAAATATACGTACTACTTTTATTATCATCAATATAACATGCATTATTACCCATATTATGCAGTTATTTTTGATAGAACTGCAATAAATATACTTATTACTTTTATTATTATCAATATTACATGCACTATTTGCCATATTTTACTATTATTATCGCTAGAACTATAATAATTATACTTATAACTCCCAATATTATCAATATAACATGCATTATTACCCATATAATGCGGTTATTATCGCTAGAATTGTAATAATTATACCTATTACTTATATTATTATCAATATAACATGCATTATTCAACATATAATGCAGTTATTATCGCTAGAACTGTAATAATTATACTTATTACTTATATTATTATCAATATAACATGCATTATTACCCATATAATGGAGTTATTATCGCTAGAACTGTAATAATTATACTTATTATTTATATTATTATCAATATAACGTGCATTATTACCCATATAATGCAGTTATTATCGACAGAAGTATAATAAATATACTTATTACTTTTATTATTATCAGTATAACATGTACTATTAGCCATATTTTCCAATTCTTATCGCTAGAACTATAATAATTATACTTATTACTCCCGATATTATCAATATAACATGCATTATTACCCATATAATGCAGTTATAATCGCTAGAACTATAATAAATAAACTTAGTACTTTTATTATTATCAATATAACATGCACTATTACCCATATAATGCAGTTATTATCGCTAGAACTGTAATAAATATACTTATTACTTATATTATTAGCAATATAACGTGCATTATTACCCACATAATGCAGTTATTATCGCTAGAACTGTAATAATTATACTTATTACTCCCAATATTATCAATATAACATGCATTATTACCCATATAATGCAGTTATTATCGCTAGAACTGTAATAATTATACTTATTACTTATATTATTAGCAATATAACGTGCATTATTACCCATATAATGCAGTTATTATCGCTAGAACTGTAATAATTATACTTATTACTTTTATTATTATCAATATAACATGCATTATTACCCATATAATGGAGTTATTATCGCTAGAACTGTAATAATTATACTTATTACATATACTATTAGCAATATAACGTGCATTATTACCCATATAATGCAGTTATTATAGCCAGAACTGTAATAAATATACGTACTACTTTTATTATCGTCAATATAACATGCATTATTACCCATATTATGCAGATATTATCGATAGAACTGTAATAAATATACTTATTACTTTTATTGTAATCAATATAACATGCACTATTAGCCATATTGTACTATTATTATCGCTAGAACTATAATAATTATACTTATTACTCCCGATATTATCAATATAACATGCATTATTACGCATATAATGCAGTTATTATCGCTAGAACTGTAATGAATATACTTACTACTTTCATTATCATCAATATAACATGCATTATTACCTATATAATGCAGTTATTATCGTTAGAACTGTAATAATTATACTCATTACTTATATTATTAGCAATATAACGTGCACTATTACCCATATTATGCAGTTATTATCGCTAGAACTGTAATAATTATACTTATTACTTATATTATTATCAGTATGACATGCATTATTACCCATATAATGGCGTTATTATCGCTAGAACTGTAATAATTATACTTATTACATATACTATTAGCAGTATAACGTGCATTATTACCCACATAATGCAGTTATTATAGCCAGAACTGTAATAATTATACTTACTACTTATATTATTCTCAATATAACATGCATTATTACCCATATTATGCAGTTATTATCGCTAGAACTATAATAAATATACGTACTACTTTTATTATCATCAATATAACATGCATTATTACCCATATTATGCAGTTATTATCGCTAGAACTGTAATAATTATACGCATTACTTATATTATTAGCAATATAACGTGCATTATTACCCATATTGTGCAGTTATTATCACTAGAACTGTAATAATTATACTTACTGCTTATATTATTATCAATATAACATGCCTTATTACGCATGTAATGCAGTTATTATCGTTAGAACTGTAATAATTATACTTATTACATACACTATTAGCAATATAACATGCATTATTACCCATATAATGCAGTTATTATAGCCACAACTGTAATAATTAAACTTACTACTTATATTATTCTCAATATAACATGCATTATTACCCATATTATGCAGTTATTATCGCTAGAACCATAATAAATATACGTATTACTTTTATTATCATCAACATAACATGCATTATGACCCATATTATGCAGTTATTATCGATAGAACTGTAATAAAGATACTTATTACTTTTACTATTATCAATATAACATGCACTATTAGCCATACTTTACTATTATTATCGCTAGAACTATAATAATTATACTTATTACTCCCGATATTATCAATATAACATGCATTATTACCCATATAATGCAGTTATTATCGCTAGAACTGTAATAATTATACGCATTACTTATATTATTAGCAATATAACGTGCATTATTACCCATATTGTGCAGTTATTATCACTAGAACTGTAATAATTATACTTACTACTTATATTATTATCAATATAACATGCCTTATTACGCATGTAATGCAGTTATTATCGTTAGAACTGTAATAATTATACTTATTACATACACTATTAGCAATATAACGTGCATTATTACCCATATAATGCAGTTATTATAGCCACAACTGTAATAATTATACTTACTACTTATATTATTCTCAATATAACATGCATTATTACCCATATTATGCAGTTATTATCGCTAGAACCATCATAAATATACGTATTACTTTTATTATCATCAACATAACATGCATTATGACCCATATTATGCAGTTATTATCGATAGAACTGTAATAAAGATACTTATTACTTTTACTATTATCAATATAACATGCATTATTAGCCATACTTTACTATTATTATCGCTAGAACTATAATAATTATACTTATTACTCCCGATATTATCAATATAACATGCCTTATTACGCATGTAATGCAATTATTATCGTTAGAACTGTAATAATTATACTTATTACTTATATTATTAGCAATATAACATGCATTATTACCCATATTATGCAGATATTATCGATAGAACTGTAATAAATATACTTATTACTTTTATTGTTATCAATATAACATGCACTATTAGCCATATTGTACTATTATTATCGCTAGAACTATAATAATTATACTTATTACTCCCGATATTATCAATATAACATGCATTATTACCCATATAATGCAGTTATTATCGCTAGAACTGTAATAATTATACTCATTACTTATATTATTAGCAATATAACGTGCATTATTACCCATATAATGGAGTTATTATCGCTAGAACTGTAATAATTATACTTATTACATATACTATTAGCAGTATAACGTGCATTATTACTAACATAATGCAGTTATTATAGCCAGAACTGTAATAATTATACTTATTACTTATATTATTCTCGATATAACATGCATTATTACCCATATTATGCAGTTATTACCGCTAGAACTATAATAAATATACGTACTACTTTTATTATCATCAATATAACATGCATTATTACCCATATTATGCAGTTATTTTTGATAGAACTGCAATAAATATACTTATTACTTTTATTATTATCAATATTACATGCACTATTTGCCATACTTTACTATTATTATCGCTAGAACTATAATAATTATACTTATTACTCCCGATATTATCAATATAACATGCATTATTACCCATATTATGCAGTTATTATCGCTAGAACTGTAATAATTATACTTATTACTTATATTATTATCAATATAACATGCATTATTACCCATATAATGGAGTTATTATCGCTAGAACTGTAATAATTATACTTATTATTTATATTATTATCAATATAACGTGCATTATTACCCATATAATGCAGTTATTATCGACAGAAGTATAATAAATATACTTATTACTTTTATTATTATCAATATTACATGCACTATTTGCCATATTTTACTATTATTATCGCTAGAACTATAATAATTATACTTATCACTCCCAATATTATCAATATAACATGCATTATTACCCATATAATGCAGTTATTATCGCTAGAATTGTAATAATTATACTTATTACTTATATCATTATCAATATAACATGCATTATTACCCATATAATGGAGGTATTATCGCTAGAACTGTAATAATTATACTTATTACTTAGATTATTATCAATATAACATGCATTATTACCCATATTATGCAGTTATTATCGCGAGAACTATAATAAATATACGTATTACTTTTACTATCATCAATATAACATGCATTATTACCCATATAATGCAGTTATTATCGCTAGAACTGTAATAATTATACTCATTACTTATATTATTAGCAATATAACGTGCATTATTACCCATATTATGCAGTTATTATCGCTAGAACTGTAATAATTATACTTATTACTTATATCATTATCAATATAACATGCATTATTACCCATATAATGGAGGTATTATCGCTAGAACTGTAATAATTATACTTATTACTTAGATTATTATCAATATAACATGCATTATTACCCATATTATGCAGTTATCATCGCTAGAACTATAATAAATATACGTATTACTTTTATTATCATCAATATAACATGCATTATTACCCATATAATGCAGTTATTATCGCTAGAACTGTAATAATTGTACTCATTACTTATATTATTAGCAATATAACGTGCATTATTACCCATATTATGTAGTTATTATCGCTAGAACTGTAATAATTATACTTATTACTTATATCATTATCAATATAACATGCATTATTACCCATATAATGGAGGTATTATCGCTAGAACTGTAATAATTATACTTATTACTTAGATTATTATCAATATAACATGCATTATTACCCATATTATGCAGTTATCATCGCTAGAACTATAATAAATATACGTATTACTTTTATTATCATCAATATAACATGCATTATTACCCATATAATGCAGTTATTATCGCTAGAACTGTAATAATTATACTCATTACTTATATTATTAGCAATATAACGTGCATTATTACCCATATTATGCAGTTATTATCGCTAGAACTGTAATAATTATACTTATTACTTATATCATTATCAATATAACATGCATTATTACCCATATAATGGAGGTATTATCGCTAGAACTGTAATAATTATACTTATTACTTAGATTATTATCAATATATCATGCATTATTACCCATATTATGCAGTTATTATCGCTAGAACTATAATAAATATACGTATTACTTTTATTATCATCAATATAACATGCATTATTACCCATATAATGCAGTTATTATCGCTAGAACTGTAATAATTATACTTATTACTTATACTATTACCAATATAACGTGCATTATTACCCATATAATGCAGTTCTTATCGCTAGAACTGTAATAATTGTACTCATTACTTATATTATTATCAATATAACATGCATTATTACCCATATAATGGAGGTATTATCGCTAGAACTGTAATAATTATACTTATTACTTAGATTATTATCAATATAACATGCATTATTACCCATATTATGCAGTTATCATCGCTAGAACTATAATAAATATACGTATTACTTTTATTATCATCAATATAACATGCATTATTACCCATATAATGGAGGTATTATCGCTAGAACTGTAATAATTATACTTATTACTTAGATTATTATCAATAAAACATGCATTATTACCCATATAATGCAGTTATTATCGCTAGAACTGTAATAATTGTACTCATTACTTATATTATTAGCAATATAACGTGCATTATTACCCATATCATGCAGTTATTATCGCTAGAACTGTAATAATTATACTTATTACTTATATCATTATCAATATAACATGCATTATTACCCATATAATGGAGGTATTATCGCTAGAACTGTAATAATTATACTTATTACTTAGATTATTATCAATATAACATGCATTATTACCCATATTATGCAGTTATCATCGCTAGAACTATAATAAATATACGTATTACTTTTATTATCATCAATATAACATGCATTATTACCCATATAATGCAGTTATTATCGCTAGAACTGTAATAATTATACTCATTACTTATATTATTAGCAATATAACATGCATTATTACCCATATAATGGAGGTATTATCGCTAGAACTGTAATAATTATACTTATTACTTAGATTATTATCAATATAACATGCATTATTACCCATATTATGCAGTTATCATCGCTAGAACTATAATAAATATACGTATTACTTTTATTATCATCAATATAACATGCATTATTACCCATATAATGCAGTTATTATCGCCAGAACTGTAATAATTATACTTATTACTTATATCATTATCAATATAACATGCATTATTACCCATATAATGGAGGTATTATCGCTAGAACTGTAATAATTATACTTATTACTTATATCATTATCAATATAACATGCATTATTACCCATATAATGGAGGTATTATCGCTAGAACTGTAATAATTATACTTATTACTTAGATTATTATCAATATAACATGCATTATTACCCATATTATGCAGTTATTATCGCGAGAACTATAATAAATATACGTATTACTTTTACTATCATCAATATAACATGCATTATTACCCATATAATGCAGTTATTATCGCTAGAACTGTAATAATTATACTCATTACTTATATTATTAGCAATATAACGTGCATTATTACCCATATTATGCAGTTATTATCGCTAGAACTGTAATAATTATACTTATTACTTATATCATTATCAATATAACATGCATTATTACCCATATAATGGAGGTATTATCGCTAGAACTGTAATAATTATACTTATTACTTAGATTATTATCAATATAACATGCATTATTACCCATATTATGCAGTTATCATCGCTAGAACTATAATAAATATACGTATTACTTTTATTATCATCAATATAACATGCATTATTACCCATATAATGCAGTTATTATCGCTAGAACTGTAATAATTATACTCATTACTTATATTATTAGCAATATAACGTGCATTATTACCCATATTATGCAGTTATTATCGCTAGAACTGTAATAATTATACTTATTACTTATATTATTATCAATATAACATGCATTATTACCCATATAATGGAGGTATTATCGCTAGAACTGTAATAATTATACTTATTACTTATACTATTACCAATATAACGTGCATTATTACCCATATAATGCAGTTATTATCGCCAGAACTGTAATAATTATACTTATTACTTATATTATTCTCAATATAACCTGCATTATTACCCATATAATGCAGTTATTATCGCTAGAACTGTAATAATTGTACTCATTACTTATATTATTAGCAATATAACGTGCATTATTACCCATATTATGCAGTTATTATCGCTAGAACTGTAATAAATATACTCATTACTTATATTATTAGCAATATAACGTGCATTATTACCCATATTATGCAGTTATTATCGCTAGAACTGTAATAATTATACTTATTACTTATATCATTATCAATATAACATGCATTATTACCCATATAATGGAGGTATTATCGCTAGAACTGTAATAATTATACTTATTACTTAGATTATTATCAATATATCATGCATTATTACCCATATTATGCAGTTATTATCGCTAGAACTATAATAAATATACGTATTACTTTTATTATCATCAATATAACATGCATTATTACCCATATAATGCAGTTATTATCGCTAGAACTGTAATAATTATACTTATTACTTATACTATTACCAATATAACGTGCATTATTACCCATATAATGCAGTTCTTATCGCTAGAACTGTAATAATTGTACTCATTACTTATATTATTATCAATATAACATGCATTATTACCCATATAATGGAGGTATTATCGCTAGAACTGTAATAATTATACTTATTACTTAGATTATTATCAATATAACATGCATTATTACCCATATTATGCAGTTATCATCGCTAGAACTATAATAAATATACGTATTACTTTTATTATCATCAATATAACATGCATTATTACCCATATAATGGAGGTATTATCGCTAGAACTGTAATAATTATACTTATTACTTAGATTATTATCAATAAAACATGCATTATTACCCATATAATGCAGTTATTATCGCTAGAACTGTAATAATTGTACTCATTACTTATATTATTAGCAATATAACGTGCATTATTACCCATATTATGCAGTTATTATCGCTAGAACTGTAATAATTATACTTATTACTTATATCATTATCAATATAACATGCATTATTACCCATATAATGGAGGTATTATCGCTAGAACTGTAATAATTATACTTATTACTTAGATTATTATCAATATAACATGCATTATTACCCATATTATGCAGTTATCATCGCTAGAACTATAATAAATATACGTATTACTTTTATTATCATCAATATAACATGCATTATTACCCATATAATGGAGGTATTATCGCTAGAACTGTAATAATTATACTTATTACTTAGATTATTATCAATAAAACATGCATTATTACCCATATAATGCAGTTATTATCGCTAGAACTGTAATAATTGTACTCATTACTTATATTATTAGCAATATAACGTGCATTATTACCCATATTATGCAGTTATTATCGCTAGAACTGTAATAATTATACTTATTACTTATATCATTATCAATATAACATGCATTATTACCCATATAATGGAGGTATTATCGCTAGAACTGTAATAATTATACTTATTACTTAGATTATTATCAATATATCATGCATTATTACCCATATTATGCAGTTATTATCGCTAGAACTATAATAAATATACGTATTACTTTTATTATCATCAATATAACATGCATTATTACCCATATAATGCAGTTATTATCGCTAGAACTGTAATAATTATACTTATTACTTATACTATTACCAATATAACGTGCATTATTACCCATATAATGCAGTTCTTATCGCTAGAACTGTAATAATTGTACTCATTACTTATATTATTATCAATAAAACATGCATTATTACCCATATAATGCAGTTATTATCGCTAGAACTGTAATAATTGTACTCATTACTTATATTATTAGCAATATAACGTGCATTATTACCCATATTATGCAGTTATTATCGCTAGAACTGTAATAATTGTACTTATTACTTAGATTATTATCAATATAACATGCATTATTACCCATATAATGCAGTTATTATCGCTAGAACTGTAATAATTATACTTATCACTTATATTGTTAGCAACATAACATGCATTATTACCCATATAATGCAGTTATTATCGCTAGAACTGTAATAATTATACTTATTACTTATATTATTATCAATAAAACATGCATTATTACCCATATAATGCAGTTATTATCGCTAGAACTGTAATAATTGTACTCATTACTTATATTATTAGCAATATAACGTGCATTATTACCCATATTATGCAGTTATTATCGCTAGAACTGTAATAATTATACTTATTACTTATATCATTATCAATATAACATGCATTATTACCCATATAATGGAGGTATTATCGCTAGAACTGTAATAATTATACTTATTACTTAGATTATTATCAATATAACATGCATTATTACCCATATTATGCAGTTATTATCGCGAGAACTATAATAAATATACGTATTACTTTTATTATCATCAATATAACATGCATTATTACCCATATAATGCAGTTATTATCGCTAGAACTGTAATAATTATACTCATTACTTATATTATTAGCAATATAATGTGCATTAATACCCATATTATGCAGTTATTATCGCTAGAACTGTAATAATTATACTTATTACTTATATTATTATTAATATAACATGCATTATTACCCATATAATGGAGGTATTATCGCTAGAACTGTAATAATTATACTTATTACTTATACTATTACCAATATAACGTGCATTATTACCCATATAATGCAGTTATTATCGCCAGAACTGTAATAATTATACTTATTACTTATATTATTCTCAATATAACATGCATTATTACCCATATAATGCAGTTATTATCGCTAGAACTGTAATAATTGTACTCATTACTTATATTATTAGCAATATAACGTGCATTATTACCCATATTATGTAGTTATTATCGCTAGAACTGTAATAATTATACTTATTACTTATATCATTATCAATATAACATGCATTATTACCCATATAATGGAGGTATTATCGCTAGAACTGTAATAATTATACTTATTACTTAGATTATTATCAATATAACATGCATTATTACCCATATTATGCAGTTATCATCGCTAGAACTATAATAAATATACGTATTACTTTTATTATCATCAATATAACATGCATTATTACCCATATAATGCAGTTATTATCGCTAGAACTGTAATAATTATACTCATTACTTATATTATTAGCAATATAACGTGCATTATTACCCATATTATGCAGTTATTATCGCTAGAACTGTAATAATTATACTTATTACTTATATTATTATCAATATAACATGCATTATTACCCATATAATGGAGGTACTATCGCTAGAACTGTAATAATTATACTTATTACTTATACTATTACCAATATAACGTGCATTATTACCCATATAATGCAGTTATTATCGCCAGAACTGTAATAATTATACTTATTACTTATATTATTCTCAATATAACATACATTATTACCCATATAATGCAGTTATTATCGCTAGAACTGTAATAATTGTACTCATTACTTATATTATTAGCAATATAACGTGCATTATTACCCATATTATGTAGTTATTATCGCTAGAACTGTAATAATTATACTTATTACTTATATCATTATCAATATAACATGCATTATTACCCATATAATGGAGGTATTATCGCTAGAACTGAAATAATTATACTTATTACTTAGATTATTATCAATATAACATGCATTATTACCCATATTATGCAGTTATCATCGCTAGAACTATAATAAATATACGTATTACTTTTATTATCATCAATATAACATGCATTATTACCCATATAATGCAGTTATTATCGCTAGAACTGTAATAATTATACTCATTACTTATATTATTAGCAATATAACGTGCATTATTACCCATATTATGCAGTTATTATCGCTAGAACTGTAATAATTATACTTATTACTTATATTATTATCAATATAACATGCATTATTACCCATATAATGGAGGTATTATCGCTAGAACTGTAATAATTATACTTATTACTTATACTATTACCAATATAACGTGCATTATTACCCATATAATGCAGTTATTATCGCCAGAACTGTAATAATTATACTTATTACTTATATTATTCTCAATATAACATGCATTATTACCCATATAATGCAGTTATTATCGCTAGAACTGTAATAATTGTACTCATTACTTATATTATTAGCAATATAACGTGCATTATTACCCATATTATGCAGTTATTATCGCTAGAACTGTAATAAATATACTCATTACTTATATTATTAGCAATATAACGTGCATTATTACCCATATTATGCAGTTATTATCGCTAGAACTGTAATAATTATACTTATTACTTATATCATTATCAATATAACATGCATTATTACCCATATAATGGAGGTATTATCGCTAGAACTGTAATAATTATACTTATTACTTAGATTATTATCAATATATCATGCATTATTACCCATATTATGCAGTTATTATCGCTAGAACTATAATAAATATACGTATTACTTTTATTATCATCAATATAACATGCATTATTACCCATATAATGCAGTTATTATCGCTAGAACTGTAATAATTATACTTATTACTTATATTATTATCAATATAACATGCATTATTACCCGTATAATGGAGGTATTATCGCAAGAACTGTAATAATTATACTTATTACTTATACTATTAGCAATATAACGTGCGTTATTACCCATATAATACAGTTATTATCGCCAGAACTGTAATAATTATACTTATTACTTATATTATTCTCAATATAACATGCATTATTACCTATATTATGCAGTTATTATCGCGAGAACTATAATAAATATACGTATTACTTTCATTATCATCAATATAACATGCATTATTACCCATATAATGGAGGTATTATCGCTAGAACTGTAATAATTATACTTATTACTTATATTATTGTCAATATAACATGCATTATTACCCATATTATGCAGTTATTATCGATAGAACTGTAATAAATACACTTATTACTTTTACTATTATCAATATATCATGCACTATTAGCCATATTTTACTATTATTATCGCTAGAACTATAATAATTATACTTATTACTCCCGATATTATCAATATAACATGCATTATTACCCATATAATGCAGTTATTATCGCTAGAACTGTAATAATTATACTCATTACTTATATTATTAGCAATATAACGTGCATTATTACCCATATTATGCAGTTATTATCGCTAGAACTGTAATAATTATACTTATTACTTATATCATTATCAATATAACATGCATTATTACCCATATAATGGAGGTATTATCGCTAGAACTGTAATAATTATACTTATTACTTAGATTATTATCAATATAACATGCATTATTACCCATATTATGCAGTTATCATCGCTAGAACTATAATAAATGTACGTATTACTTTTATTATCATCAATATAACATGCATTATTACCCATATAATGCAGTTATTATCGCTAGAACTGTAATAATTATACTCATTACTTATATTATTAGCAATATAACATGCATTATTACCCATATAATGGAGGTATTATCGCTAGAACTGTAATAATTATACTTATTACTTAGATTATTATCAATATAACATGCATTATTACCCATATTATGCAGTTATCATCGCTAGAACTATAATAAATATACGTATTACTTTTATTATCATCAATATACATGCATTATTACCCATATAATGCAGTTATTATCGCCAGAACTGTAATAATTATACTTATTACTTATATCATTATCAATATAACATGCATTATTACCCATATAATGGAGGTATTATCGCTAGAACTGTAATAATTATACTTATTACTTATATCATTATCAATATAACATGCATTATTACCCATATAATGGAGGTATTATCGCTAGAACTGTAATAATTATACTTATTACTTAGATTATTATCAATATAGCATGCATTATTACCCATATTATGCAGTTATTATCGCGAGAACTATAATAAATATACGTATTACTTTTACTATCATCAATATAACATGCATTATTACCCATATAATGCAGTTATTATCGCTAGAACTGTAATAATTATACTCATTACTTATATTATTAGCAATATAACGTGCATTATTACCCATATTATGCAGTTATTATCGCTAGAACTGTAATAATTATACTTATTACTTATATCATTATCAATATAACATGCATTATTACCCATATAATGGAGGTATTATCGCTAGAACTGTAATAATTATACTTATTACTTATACTATTACCAATATAACGTGCATTATTACCCATATAATGCAGTTATTATCGCCAGAACTGTAATAATTATACTTATTACTTATATTATTCTCAATATAACATGCATTATTACCCATATAATGCAGTTATTATCGCTAGAACTGTAATAATTGTACTCATTACTTATATTATTAGCAATATAACGTGCATTATTACCCATATTATGTAGTTATTATCGCTAGAACTGTAATAATTATACTTATTACTTATATCATTATCAATATAACATGCATTATTACCCATATAATGGAGGTATTATCGCTAGAACTGTAATAATTATACTTATTACTTAGATTATTATCAATATAACATGCATTATTACCCATATTATGCAGTTATCATCGCTAGAACTATAATAAATATACGTATTACTTTTATTATCATCAATATACATGCATTATTACCCATATAATGCAGTTATTATCGCCAGAACTGTAATAATTATACTTATTACTTATATCATTATCAATATAACATGCATTATTACCCATATAATGGAGGTATTATCGCTAGAACTGTAATAATTATACTTATTACTTATATCATTATCAATATAACATGCATTATTACCCATATAATGGAGGTATTATCGCTAGAACTGTAATAATTATACTTATTACTTATATTATTATCAATATAACATGCATTATTACCCATATAATGGAGGTACTATCGCTAGAACTGTAATAATTATACTTATTACTTATACTATTACCAATATAACGTGCATTATTACCCATATAATGCAGTTATTATCGCCAGAACTGTAATAATTATACTTATTACTTATATTATTCTCAATATAACATACATTATTACCCATATAATGCAGTTATTATCGCTAGAACTGTAATAATTGTACTCATTACTTATATTATTAGCAATATAACGTGCATTATTACCCATATTATGTAGTTATTATCGCTAGAACTGTAATAATTATACTTATTACTTATATCATTATCAATATAACATGCATTATTACCCATATAATGGAGGTATTATCGCTAGAACTGAAATAATTATACTTATTACTTAGATTATTATCAATATAACATGCATTATTACCCATATTATGCAGTTATCATCGCTAGAACTATAATAAATATACGTATTACTTTTATTATCATCAATATAACATGCATTATTACCCATATAATGCAGTTATTATCGCTAGAACTGTAATAATTATACTCATTACTTATATTATTAGCAATATAACGTGCATTATTACCCATATTATGCAGTTATTATCGCTAGAACTGTAATAATTATACTTATTACTTATATTATTCTCAATATAACATGCATTATTACCCATATAATGCAGTTATTATCGCTAGAACTGTAATAATTGTACTCATTACTTATATTATTAGCAATATAACGTGCATTATTACCCATATTATGTAGTTATTATCGCTAGAACTGTAATAATTATACTTATTACTTATATCATTATCAATATAACATGCATTATTACCCATATAATGGAGGTATTATCGCTAGAACTGTAATAATTATACTTATTACTTAGATTATTATCAATATAACATGCATTATTACCCATATTATGCAGTTATCATCGCTAGAACTATAATAAATATACGTATTACTTTTATTATCATCAATATAACATGCATTATTACCCATATAATGCAGTTATTATCGCTAGAACTGTAATAATTATACTCATTACTTATATTATTAGCAATATAACGTGCATTATTACCCATATTATGCAGTTATTATCGCTAGAACTGTAATAATTATACTTATTACTTATATTATTATCAATATAACATGCATTATTACCCATATAATGGAGGTACTATCGCTAGAACTGTAATAATTATACTTATTACTTATACTATTACCAATATAACGTGCATTATTACCCATATAATGCAGTTATTATCGCCAGAACTGTAATAATTATACTTATTACTTATATTATTCTCAATATAACATACATTATTACCCATATAATGCAGTTATTATCGCTAGAACTGTAATAATTGTACTCATTACTTATATTATTAGCAATATAACGTGCATTATTACCCATATTATGTAGTTATTATCGCTAGAACTGTAATAATTATACTTATTACTTATATCATTATCAATATAACATGCATTATTACCCATATAATGGAGGTATTATCGCTAGAACTGTAATAATTATACTTATTACTTAGATTATTATCAATATAACATGCATTATTACCCATATTATGCAGTTATCATCGCTAGAACTATAATAAATATACGTATTACTTTTATTATCATCAATATAACATGCATTATTACCCATATAATGCAGTTATTATCGCTAGAACTGTAATAATTATACTCATTACTTATATTATTAGCAATATAACGTGCATTATTACCCATATTATGCAGTTATTATCGCTAGAACTGTAATAATTATACTTATTACTTATATTATTCTCAATATAACATGCATTATTACCCATATAATGCAGTTATTATCGCTAGAACTGTAATAATTGTACTCATTACTTATATTATTAGCAATATAACGTGCATTATTACCCATATTATGTAGTTATTATCGCTAGAACTGTAATAATTATACTTATTACTTATATCATTATCAATATAACATGCATTATTACCCATATAATGGAGGTATTATCGCTAGAACTGTAATAATTATACTTATTACTTAGATTATTATCAATATAACATGCATTATTACCCATATTATGCAGTTATCATCGCTAGAACTATAATAAATATACGTATTACTTTTATTATCATCAATATAACATGCATTATTACCCATATAATGCAGTTATTATCGCTAGAACTGTAATAATTATACTCATTACTTATATTATTAGCAATATAACGTGCATTATTACCCATATTATGCAGTTATTATCGCTAGAACTGTAATAATTATACTTATTACTTATATTATTATCAATATAACATGCATTATTACCCATATAATGGAGGTACTATCGCTAGAACTGTAATAATTATACTTATTACTTATACTATTACCAATATAACGTGCATTATTACCCATATAATGCAGTTATTATCGCCAGAACTGTAATAATTATACTTATTACTTATATTATTCTCAATATAACATACATTATTACCCATATAATGCAGTTATTATCGCTAGAACTGTAATAATTGTACTCATTACTTATATTATTAGCAATATAACGTGCATTATTACCCATATTATGTAGTTATTATCGCTAGAACTGTAATAATTATACTTATTACTTATATCATTATCAATATAACATGCATTATTACCCATATAATGGAGGTATTATCGCTAGAACTGAAATAATTATACTTATTACTTAGATTATTATCAATATAACATGCATTATTACCCATATTATGCAGTTATCATCGCTAGAACTATAATAAATATACGTATTACTTTTATTATCATCAATATAACATGCATTATTACCCATATAATGCAGTTATTATCGCTAGAACTGTAATAATTATACTCATTACTTATATTATTAGCAATATAACGTGCATTATTACCCATATTATGCAGTTATTATCGCTAGAACTGTAATAATTATACTTATTACTTATATTATTATCAATATAACATGCATTATTACCCATATAATGGAGGTACTATCGCTAGAACTGTAATAATTATACTTATTACTTATACTATTACCAATATAACGTGCATTATTACCCATATAATGCAGTTATTATCGCCAGAACTGTAATAATTATACTTATTACTTATATTATTCTCAATATAACATACATTATTACCCATATAATGCAGTTATTATCGCTAGAACTGTAATAATTGTACTCATTACTTATATTATTAGCAATATAACGTGCATTATTACCCATATTATGTAGTTATTATCGCTAGAACTGTAATAATTATACTTATTACTTATATCATTATCAATATAACATGCATTATTACCCATATAATGGAGGTATTATCGCTAGAACTGTAATAATTATACTTATTACTTAGATTATTATCAATATAACATGCATTATTACCCATATTATGCAGTTATCATCGCTAGAACTATAATAAATATACGTATTACTTTTATTATCATCAATATAACATGCATTATTACCCATATAATGCAGTTATTATCGCTAGAACTGTAATAATTATACTCATTACTTATATTATTAGCAATATAACGTGCATTATTACCCATATTATGCAGTTATTATCGCTAGAACTGTAATAATTATACTTATTACTTATATTATTATCAATATAACATGCATTATTACCCATATAATGGAGGTATTATCGCTAGAACTGTAATAATTATACTTATTACTTATACTATTACCAATATAACGTGCATTATTACCCATATAATGCAGTTATTATCGCCAGAACTGTAATAATTATACTTATTACTTATATTATTCTCAATATAACATGCATTATTACCCATATAATGCAGTTATTATCGCTAGAACTGTAATAATTGTACTTATTACTTATATTATTAGCAATATAACGTGCATTATTACCCATATTATGCAGTTATTATCGCTAGAACTGTAATAAATATACTCATTACTTATATTATTAGCAATATAACGTGCATTATTACCCATATTATGCAGTTATTATCGCTAGAACTGTAATAATTATACTTATTACTTATATCATTATCAATATAACATGCATTATTACCCATATAATGGAGGTATTATCGCTAGAACTGTAATAATTATACTTATTACTTAGATTATTATCAATATATCATGCATTATTACCCATATTATGCAGTTATTATCGCTAGAACTATAATAAATATACGTATTACTTTTATTATCATCAATATAACATGCATTATTACCCATATAATGCAGTTATTATCGCTAGAACTGTAATAATTATACTTATTACTTATACTATTACCAATATAACGTGCATTATTACCCATATAATGCAGTTCTTATCGCTAGAACTGTAATAATTGTACTCATTACTTATATTATTATCAATATAACATGCATTATTACCCATATAATGGAGGTATTATCGCTAGAACTGTAATAATTATACTTATTACTTAGATTATTATCAATATAACATGCATTATTACCCATATTATGCAGTTATCATCGCTAGAACTATAATAAATATACGTATTACTTTTATTATCATCAATATAACATGCATTATTACCCATATAATGGAGGTATTATCGCTAGAACTGTAATAATTATACTTATTACTTAGATTATTATCAATAAAACATGCATTATTACCCATATAATGCAGTTATTATCGCTAGAACTGTAATAATTGTACTCATTACTTATATTATTAGCAATATAACGTGCATTATTACCCATATTATGCAGTTATTATCGCTAGAACTGTAATAATTATACTTATTACTTATATCATTATCAATATAACATGCATTATTACCCATATAATGGAGGTATTATCGCTAGAACTGTAATAATTATACTTATTACTTAGATTATTATCAATATAACATGCATTATTACCCATATTATGCAGTTATCATCGCTAGAACTATAATAAATATACGTATTACTTTTATTATCATCAATATAACATGCATTATTACCCATATAATGCAGTTATTATCGCTAGAACTGTAATAATTATACTCATTACTTATATTATTAGCAATATAACATGCATTATTACCCATATAATGGAGGTATTATCGCTAGAACTGTAATAATTATACTTATTACTTAGATTATTATCAATATAACATGCATTATTACCCATATTATGCAGTTATCATCGCTAGAACTATAATAAATATACGTATTACTTTTATTATCATCAATATAACATGCATTATTACCCATATAATGCAGTTATTATCGCCAGAACTGTAATAATTATACTTATTACTTATATCATTATCAATATAACATGCATTATTACCCATATAATGGAGGTATTATCGCTAGAACTGTAATAATTATACTTATTACTTATATCATTATCAATATAACATGCATTATTACCCATATAATGGAGGTATTATCGCTAGAACTGTAATAATTATACTTATTACTTAGATTATTATCAATATAACATGCATTATTACCCATATTATGCAGTTATTATCGCGAGAACTATAATAAATATACGTATTACTTTTACTATCATCAATATAACATGCATTATTACCCATATAATGCAGTTATTATCGCTAGAACTGTAATAATTATACTCATTACTTATATTATTAGCAATATAACGTGCATTATTACCCATATTATGCAGTTATTATCGCTAGAACTGTAATAATTATACTTATTACTTATATCATTATCAATATAACATGCATTATTACCCATATAATGGAGGTATTATCGCTAGAACTGTAATAATTATACTTATTACTTAGATTATTATCAATATAACATGCATTATTACCCATATTATGCAGTTATCATCACTAGAACTATAATAAATATACGTATTACTTTTATTATCATCAATATAACATGCATTATTACCCATATAATGGAGGTATTATCGCTAGAACTGTAATAATTATACTTATTACTTAGATTATTATCAATAAAACATGCATTATTACCCATATAATGCAGTTATTATCGCTAGAACTGTAATAATTGTACTCATTACTTATATTATTAGCAATATAACGTGCATTATTACCCATATTATGCAGTTATTATCGCTAGAACTGTAATAATTATACTTATTACTTATATCATTATCAATATAACATGCATTATTACCCATATAATGGAGGTATTATCGCTAGAACTGTAATAATTATACTTATTACTTAGATTATTATCAATATAACATGCATTATTACCCATATTATGCAGTTATCATCGCTAGAACTATAATAAATATACGTATTACTTTTATTATCATCAATATAACATGCATTATTACCCATATAATGGAGGTATTATCGCTAGAACTGTAATAATTATACTTATTACTTAGATTATTATCAATAAAACATGCATTATTACCCATATAATGCAGTTATTATCGCTAGAACTGTAATAATTGTACTCATTACTTATATTATTAGCAATATAACGTGCATTATTACCCATATTATGCAGTTATTATCGCTAGAACTGTAATAATTATACTTATTACTTATATCATTATCAATATAACATGCATTATTACCCATATAATGGAGGTATTATCGCTAGAACTGTAATAATTATACTTATTACTTAGATTATTATCAATATATCATGCATTATTACCCATATTATGCAGTTATTATCGCTAGAACTATAATAAATATACGTATTACTTTTATTATCATCAATATAACATGCATTATTACCCATATAATGCAGTTATTATCGCTAGAACTGTAATAATTATACTTATTACTTATACTATTACCAATATAACGTGCATTATTACCCATATAATGCAGTTCTTATCGCTAGAACTGTAATAATTGTACTCATTACTTATATTATTATCAATAAAACATGCATTATTACCCATATAATGCAGTTATTATCGCTAGAACTGTAATAATTGTACTCATTACTTATATTATTAGCAATATAACGTGCATTATTACCCATATTATGCAGTTAT
Organism: Megachile leachella; assembly: GCA_963576845.1. Classification (NCBI taxonomy): domain Eukaryota; kingdom Metazoa; phylum Arthropoda; class Insecta; order Hymenoptera; family Megachilidae; genus Megachile; species Megachile leachella. The sequence goes on from OY756249.1 coordinate 26,879,559, forward strand.
TATCGCTAGAACTGTAATAATTGTACTTATTACTTAGATTATTATCAATATAACATGCATTATTACCCATATAATGCAGTTATTATCGCTAGAACTGTAATAATTATACTTATCACTTATATTGTTAGCAACATAACATGCATTATTACCCATATAATGCAGTTATTATCGCTAGAACTGTAATAATTATACTTATTACTTATATTATTATCAATAAAACATGCATTATTACCCATATAATGCAGTTATTATCGCTAGAACTGTAATAATTGTACTCATTACTTATATTATTAGCAATATAACGTGCATTATTACCCATATTATGCAGTTATTATCGCTAGAACTGTAATAATTATACTTATTACTTATATCATTATCAATATAACATGCATTATTACCCATATAATGGAGGTATTATCGCTAGAACTGTAATAATTATACTTATTACTTAGATTATTATCAATATAACATGCATTATTACCCATATTATGCAGTTATTATCGCGAGAACTATAATAAATATACGTATTACTTTTACTATCATCAATATAACATGCATTATTACCCATATAATGCAGTTATTATCGCTAGAACTGTAATAATTATACTCATTACTTATATTATTAGCAATATAACGTGCATTATTACCCATATTATGCAGTTATTATCGCTAGAACTGTAATAATTATACTTATTACTTATATCATTATCAATATAACATGCATTATTACCCATATAATGGAGGTATTATCGCTAGAACTGTAATAATTATACTTATTACTTAGATTATTATCAATATAACATGCATTATTACCCATATTATGCAGTTATCATCGCTAGAACTATAATAAATATACGTATTACTTTTATGATCATCAATATAACATGCATTATTACCCATATAATGCAGTTATTATCGCTAGAACTGTAATAATTATACTCATTACTTATATTATTAGCAATATAATGTGCATTAATACCCATATTATGCAGTTATTATCGCCAGAACTGTAATAATTATACTTATTACTTATATTATTCTCAATATAACATGCATTATTACCCATATAATGCAGTTATTATCGCCAGAACTGTAATAATTATACTTATTACTTATATTATTCTCAATATAACATGCATTATTACCCATATAATGCAGTTATTATCGCTAGAACTGTAATAATTGTACTCATTACTTATATTATTAGCAATATAACGTGCATTATTACCCATATTATGTAGTTATTATCGCTAGAACTGTAATAATTATACTTATTACTTATATCATTATCAATATAACATGCATTATTACCCATATAATGGAGGTATTATCGCTAGAACTGTAATAATTATACTTATTACTTAGATTATTATCAATATAACATGCATTATTACCCATATTATGCAGTTATCATCGCTAGAACTATAATAAATATACGTATTACTTTTATTATCATCAATATAACATGCATTATTACCCATATAATGCAGTTATTATCGCTAGAACTGTAATAATTATACTCATTACTTTTATTATCATCAATATAACATGCATTATTACCCATATAATGCAGTTATTATCGCTAGAACTGTAATAATTATACTTATTACTTATACTATTACCAATATAACGTGCATTATTACCCATATAATGCAGTTCTTATCGCTAGAACTGTAATAATTGTACTCATTACTTATATTATTATCAATAAAACATGCATTATTACCCATATAATGCAGTTATTATCGCTAGAACTGTAATAATTGTACTCATTACTTATATTATTAGCAATATAACGTGCATTATTACCCATATTATGCAGTTATTATCGCTAGAACTGTAATAATTGTACTTATTACTTAGATTATTATCAATATAACATGCATTATTACCCATATAATGCAGTTATTATCGCTAGAACTGTAATAATTATACTTATCACTTATATTGTTAGCAACATAACATGCATTATTACCCATATAATGCAGTTATTATCGCTAGAACTGTAATAATTATACTTATTACTTATATTATTATCAATAAAACATGCATTATTACCCATATAATGCAGTTATTATCGCTAGAACTGTAATAATTGTACTCATTACTTATATTATTAGCAATATAACGTGCATTATTACCCATATTATGCAGTTATTATCGCTAGAACTGTAATAATTATACTTATTACTTATATCATTATCAATATAACATGCATTATTACCCATATAATGGAGGTATTATCGCTAGAACTGTAATAATTATACTTATTACTTAGATTATTATCAATATAACATGCATTATTACCCATATTATGCAGTTATTATCGCGAGAACTATAATAAATATACGTATTACTTTTACTATCATCAATATAACATGCATTATTACCCATATAATGCAGTTATTATCGCTAGAACTGTAATAATTATACTCATTACTTATATTATTAGCAATATAACGTGCATTATTACCCATATTATGCAGTTATTATCGCTAGAACTGTAATAATTATACTTATTACTTATATCATTATCAATATAACATGCATTATTACCCATATAATGGAGGTATTATCGCTAGAACTGTAATAATTATACTTATTACTTAGATTATTATCAATATAACATGCATTATTACCCATATTATGCAGTTATCATCGCTAGAACTATAATAAATATACGTATTACTTTTATTATCATCAATATAACATGCATTATTACCCATATAATGCAGTTATTATCGCTAGAACTGTAATAATTATACTCATTACTTATATTATTAGCAATATAATGTGCATTAATACCCATATTATGCAGTTATTATCGCTAGAACTGTAATAATTATACTTATTACTTATATTATTATTAATATAACATGCATTATTACCCATATAATGGAGGTATTATCGCTAGAACTGTAATAATTATACTTATTACTTATACTATTACCAATATAACGTGCATTATTACCCATATAATGCAGTTATTATCGCCAGAACTGTAATAATTATACTTATTACTTATATTATTCTCAATATAACATGCATTATTACCCATATAATGCAGTTATTATCGCTAGAACTGTAATAATTGTACTCATTACTTATATTATTAGCAATATAACGTGCATTATTACCCATATTATGTAGTTATTATCGCTAGAACTGTAATAATTATACTTATTACTTATATCATTATCAATATAACATGCATTATTACCCATATAATGGAGGTATTATCGCTAGAACTGTAATAATTATACTTATTACTTAGATTATTATCAATATAACATGCATTATTACCCATATTATGCAGTTATCATCGCTAGAACTATAATAAATATACGTATTACTTTTATTATCATCAATATAACATGCATTATTACCCATATAATGCAGTTATTATCGCTAGAACTGTAATAATTATACTCATTACTTATATTATTAGCAATATAACGTGCATTATTACCCATATTATGCAGTTATTATCGCTAGAACTGTAATAATTATACTTATTACTTATATTATTATCAATATAACATGCATTATTACCCATATAATGGAGGTACTATCGCTAGAACTGTAATAATTATACTTATTACTTATACTATTACCAATATAACGTGCATTATTACCCATATAATGCAGTTATTATCGCCAGAACTGTAATAATTATACTTATTACTTATATTATTCTCAATATAACATACATTATTACCCATATAATGCAGTTCTTATCGCTAGAACTGTAATAATTGTACTCATTACTTATATTATTATCAATAAAACATGCATTATTACCCATATAATGCAGTTATTATCGCTAGAACTGTAATAATTGTACTCATTACTTATATTATTAGCAATATAACGTGCATTATTACCCATATTATGCAGTTATTATCGCTAGAACTGTAATAATTGTACTTATTACTTAGATTATTATCAATATAACATGCATTATTACCCATATAATGCAGTTATTATCGCTAGAACTGTAATAATTATACTTATCACTTATATTGTTAGCAACATAACATGCATTATTACCCATATAATGCAGTTATTATCGCTAGAACTGTAATAATTATACTTATTACTTATATTATTATCAATAAAACATGCATTATTACCCATATAATGCAGTTATTATCGCTAGAACTGTAATAATTGTACTCATTACTTATATTATTAGCAATATAACGTGCATTATTACCCATATTATGCAGTTATTATCGCTAGAACTGTAATAATTATACTTATTACTTATATCATTATCAATATAACATGCATTATTACCCATATAATGGAGGTATTATCGCTAGAACTGTAATAATTATACTTATTACTTAGATTATTATCAATATAACATGCATTATTACCCATATTATGCAGTTATTATCGCGAGAACTATAATAAATATACGTATTACTTTTACTATCATCAATATAACATGCATTATTACCCATATAATGCAGTTATTATCGCTAGAACTGTAATAATTATACTCATTACTTATATTATTAGCAATATAACGTGCATTATTACCCATATTATGCAGTTATTATCGCTAGAACTGTAATAATTATACTTATTACTTATATCATTATCAATATAACATGCATTATTACCCATATAATGGAGGTATTATCGCTAGAACTGTAATAATTATACTTATTACTTAGATTATTATCAATATAACATGCATTATTACCCATATTATGCAGTTATCATCGCTAGAACTATAATAAATATACGTATTACTTTTATTATCATCAATATAACATGCATTATTACCCATATAATGCAGTTATTATCGCTAGAACTGTAATAATTATACTCATTACTTATATTATTAGCAATATAATGTGCATTAATACCCATATTATGCAGTTATTATCGCTAGAACTGTAATAATTATACTTATTACTTATATTATTATTAATATAACATGCATTATTACCCATATAATGGAGGTATTATCGCTAGAACTGTAATAATTATACTTATTACTTATACTATTACCAATATAACGTGCATTATTACCCATATAATGCAGTTATTATCGCCAGAACTGTAATAATTATACTTATTACTTATATTATTCTCAATATAACATGCATTATTACCCATATAATGCAGTTATTATCGCTAGAACTGTAATAATTGTACTCATTACTTATATTATTAGCAATATAACGTGCATTATTACCCATATTATGTAGTTATTATCGCTAGAACTGTAATAATTATACTTATTACTTATATCATTATCAATATAACATGCATTATTACCCATATAATGGAGGTATTATCGCTAGAACTGTAATAATTATACTTATTACTTAGATTATTATCAATATAACATGCATTATTACCCATATTATGCAGTTATCATCGCTAGAACTATAATAAATATACGTATTACTTTTATTATCATCAATATAACATGCATTATTACCCATATAATGCAGTTATTATCGCTAGAACTGTAATAATTATACTCATTACTTATATTATTAGCAATATAACGTGCATTATTACCCATATTATGCAGTTATTATCGCTAGAACTGTAATAATTATACTTATTACTTATATTATTATCAATATAACATGCATTATTACCCATATAATGGAGGTACTATCGCTAGAACTGTAATAATTATACTTATTACTTATACTATTACCAATATAACGTGCATTATTACCCATATAATGCAGTTATTATCGCCAGAACTGTAATAATTATACTTATTACTTATATTATTCTCAATATAACATACATTATTACCCATATAATGCAGTTATTATCGCTAGAACTGTAATAATTGTACTCATTACTTATATTATTAGCAATATAACGTGCATTATTACCCATATTATGTAGTTATTATCGCTAGAACTGTAATAATTATACTTATTACTTATATCATTATCAATATAACATGCATTATTACCCATATAATGGAGGTATTATCGCTAGAACTGAAATAATTATACTTATTACTTAGATTATTATCAATATAACATGCATTATTACCCATATTATGCAGTTATCATCGCTAGAACTATAATAAATATACGTATTACTTTTATTATCATCAATATAACATGCATTATTACCCATATAATGCAGTTATTATCGCTAGAACTGTAATAATTATACTCATTACTTATATTATTAGCAATATAACGTGCATTATTACCCATATTATGCAGTTATTATCGCTAGAACTGTAATAATTATACTTATTACTTATATTATTATCAATATAACATGCATTATTACCCATATAATGGAGGTATTATCGCTAGAACTGTAATAATTATACTTATTACTTATACTATTACCAATATAACGTGCATTATTACCCATATAATGCAGTTATTATCGCCAGAACTGTAATAATTATACTTATTACTTATATTATTCTCAATATAACATGCATTATTACCCATATTATGCAGTTATTATCGCAAGAACTATAATAAATATACGTATTACTTTCATTATTATCAATATAACATGCATTATTACCCATATTATGCAGTTATTATCGCTAGAACCATAATAAATATACGTATTACTTTTATTATCATCAATATAACATGCATTATTACCCATATAATGCAGTTATTATCGCTGGAACTGTAATAATTATACTTATTACTTATATTATTATCAATATAACATGCATTATTACCCATATTATGCAGTTATTATCGCTAGAACTGTAATAATTGTACTCATTACTTATATTATTAGCAATATAACGTGCATTATTACCCATATAATGCAGTTATTATCGCCAGAACTGTAATAATTATACTTATTACTTTTACTATTATCAATATATCATGCACTATTAGCCATATTTTACTATTATTATCGCTAGAACTATGATAATTATACTTATTACTCCCGATATTATCAATATAACATGCATTATTACCCATATAATGCAGTTATTATCGCTAGAACTGTAATAATTATACTTATTACTTATATTATTATCAATATAACATGCATTATTACCCATATAATGGAGGTATTATCGCAAGAACTGTAATAATTATACTTATTACGTATACTATTAGCAATATAACGTGCATTATTACCCATATAATGCAGTTATTATCGCCAGAACTGTAATAATTATACTTATTACTTATATTATTCTCAATATAACATGCATTATTACCCATATTATGCAGTTATTATCGCTAGAACTATAATAAATATACGTATTACTTTCATTATCATCAATATAACATGCATTATTACCCATATAATGGAGGTATTATCGCTAGAACTGTAATAATTATACTTATTACTTATATTATTATCAATATAACACGCATTATTACCCATATTATGCAGTTATTATCCATAGAACTGTAATAAATACACTTATTACTTTTACTATTATCAATATATCATGCACTATTAGCCATATTTTACTATTATTATCGCTAGAACTATAATAATTATACTTATTACTTCCGATATTATCAATATAACATGCCTTATTACCCATATAATGCAGTTATTATCGCTAGAACTGTAATAATTATACTTATTACTTATATTGTTAGCAATATAACATGCATTATTACCCATATAATGCAGTTATTATCGCTAGAACTGTAATAATTGCACTCATTACTTATATTATTAGCAATATAACGTGCATTATTACCCATATTATGCAGTTATTATCGCTAGAACTGTAATAATTATACTTATTACTTATATCATTATCAATATAACATGCATTATTACCCATATAATGGAGGTATTATCGCTAGAACTGTAATAATTATACTTATTACTTAGATTATTATCAATATAACATGCATTATTACCGATATTATGCAGTTGTTATCGCTAGAACTATAATAAATATACGTATTACTTTTATTATCATCAATATAACATGCATTATTACCCATGTAATGCAGTTATTATCGCTAGAACTGTAATAATTATACTCATTACTTATATTATTAGCAATATAACGTGCATTATTACCCATATTATGCAGTTATTATCGCTAGAACTGTAATAATTATACTTATTACTTATATTATTATCAATATAACATGCATTATTACCCATATAATGGAGGTATTATCGCTAGAACTGTAATAATTATACTTATTACTTATACTATTAGCAATATAACGTGCATTATTACCCATATAATGCAGTTATTATCGCCAGAACTGTAATAAATATACTTATTACTTATATTATTATCAACATAACATGCATTATTACCCATATTATGCAGTTATTATCGCTAGAACTGTAATAATTGTACTCATTACTTATATTATTAGCAATGTAACGTGCATTATTACCCATATAATGCAGTTATTATCGCCAGAACTGTAATAATTATACTTATTACTTTTACTATTATCAATATATCATGCACTATTAGCCATATTTTACTATTATTATCGCTAGAACTATAATAATTATACTTATTACTCCCGATATTATCAATATAACATGCCTTATTACCCATATAATGCAGTTATTATCGCTAGAACTGTCATAATTATACTCATTACTTATATTATTAGCAATATTACGTGCATTATTACCCATATTATGCAGTTATTATCGCTAGAACTGTAATAATTATACTCATTACTTATATTATTAGCAATATAACGTGTATTATTACCCATATTATGCAGTTATTATCGCTAGAACTGTAATAATTATACTTATTACTTATATTGTTATCAATATAACATGCATTCTTACCCATATAATGGAGCTATTATCGCTAGAACTGTAATAATTATACTTATTACTTATACTGTTAGCAATATAACGTGCATTATTACCCATATAATGCAGTTATTATCGCCAGAACTGTAATAATTATACTTATTACTTTTACTATTATCAATATATCATGCACTATTAGCCATATTTTACTATTATTATCGCTAGAACTATAATAATTATACTTATTACTTATATTATTCTCAATATAACATGCATTCTTACCCATATAATGGAGGTATTATCGCTAGAACTGTAATAATTATACTTATTACTTATATTATTATCAATATAACATGCATTATTACCCATATTATGCAGTTATTATCGCAAGAACTGTAATAATTGAACTCATTACTTATATTATTAGCAATATAACATGCATTCTTACCCATATAATGGAGCTATTATCGCTAGAACTGTAATAATTATACTTATTACTTATACTATTAGCAATATAACGTGCATTATTACCCATATAATGCAGTTATTATCGCCAGAACTGTAATAAATATACTTATTACTTATATTGTTATCAACATAACATGCATTATTACCCATATTATGCAGTTATTATCGCTAGAACTGTAATAATTGTACTCATTACTTATATTATTAGCAATGTAACGTGCATTATTACCCATATAATGCAGTTATTATCGCCAGAACTGTAATAATTATACTTATTACTTTTACTATTATCAATATATCATGCACTATTAGCCATATTTTACTATTATTATCGCTAGAACTATAATAATTATACTTATTACTCCCGATATTATCAATATAACATGCCTTATTACCCATATAATGCAGTTATTATCGCTAGAACTGTCATAATTATACTCATTACTTATATTATTAGCAATATTACGTGCATTATTACCCATATAATGCAGTTATTATCGCTAGAACTGTCATAATTATACTCATTACTTATATTATTAGCAATATTACGTGCATTATTACCCATATTATGCAGTTATTATCGCTAGAACTGTAATAATTATACTCATTACTTATATTATTAGCAATATAACGTGCATTATTACCCATATTATGCAGTTATTATCGCTAGAACTGTAATAATTACACTTATTACTTATACTATTATCAATATAACATGCATTATTACCCATATAATGCAGTTATTATCGCTAGAACTGTAATAATTATACTTATTACTTATATTATTAGCAATATGACGTGCATTATTACCCATATAATGCAGTTATTATCGCTAGAACTGTAATAATTATACTTATTACTTATACTATTATCAATATAACGTGCATTGTTACCCATATAATGCAGTTATTATCGCCAGAACTGTAATTATTATACTTATTACTTATATTATTCTCAATATAACATGCATTATTACCCATATGATGCAGTTATTATCGCAAGAACTATAATAAATATACGTATCACTTTCATTATCATCAATATAACATGCATTATTACCCATATAATGGAGGTATTATTGCTAGAACTGTAATAATTATACTTATTACTTATATTATTATCAATATAACATGCATTATTACCCATATTATGCAGTTATTATCGCTAGAACTATAATAAATACACTTATTACTCCCAATATTATCAATGTAACATGCATTATTACCCATATAATGCAGTTATTATCGCTAGAACTGTAATAATTATACTTGCTACTTATATTATTGGCAATATAACGTGCATTATTACCCATATAATGCAGTTATTATCGCTAGAACTGTAATAATTATACTTATTACTTATATTGTTAGCAATATAACATGCATTATTACCCATATAATGCAGTTATTATCGCTAGAACTGTAATAATTATACTTATTACTTATATCATTATCAATATAACATGCATTATTACCCATATAATGGAGGTATTATCGCTAGAACTGTAATAATTATACTTATTACTTAGATTATTATCAATATAACATGCATTATTACCCATATTATGCAGTTATTATCGCTAGAACTATAATAAATATACGTATTACTTTTATTATCATCAATATAACGTGCATTATTACCCATATTATGCAGTTATTATCGCTAGAACTGTAATAATTATACTTATTACTTATATTATTATCAATATAACATGCATTATTACCCATATAATGGAGGTATTATCGCTAGAACTGTAATAATTATACTTATTACTTATACTATTAGCAATATAACGTGCATTATTACCCATATAATGCAGTTATTATCGCTAGAACTGTAATAATTATACTTATTACTTATATTATTAGCAATATAACGTGCATTATTACCCATATTATGGAGGTATTATCGCTAGAACTGTAATAATTATACTTATTACTTATACTATTAGCAATATAACGTGCATTATTACCCATATAATGCAGTTATTATCGCTAGAACTGTAATAATTATACTTATTACTTATATTATTAGCAATATAACGTGCATTATTACCCATATTATGCAGTTATTATCGCTAGAACTGTAATAATTATAATTATTACTTATACTACTAGCAATATAACGTGCATTATTACCCATATAATGCAGTTATTATCGCTAGAACTGTAATAATTATACTTATTACTTATATTATTAGCAATATAACGTGCATTATTACCCATATAATGCAGTTATTATCGCTAGAACTATAATAAATATACGTATTACTTTCATTATCATCAATATAACATGCATTGTTACCCATATAATGCAGTTATTATCGCCAGAACTGTAATTATTATACTTATTACTTATATTATTCTCAATATAACATGCATTATTACCCATATGATGCAGTTATCATCGCAAGAACTATAATAAATATACGTATCACTTTCATTATCATCAATATAACATGCATTATTACCCATATAATGGAGGTATTATTGCTAGAACTGTAATAATTATACTTATTACTTATACTATTACCAATATAACGTGCATTATTACCCATATAATGCAGTTATTATCGCCAGACCTGTAATAATTATACTTATTACTTATATTATTCTCAATATAACATGCATTATTACCCATATAATGCAGTTATTATCGCTAGAACTGTAATAATTGTACTCATTACTTATATTATTAGCAATATAACGTGCATTATTACCCATATAATGCAGTTATTATCGCTAGAACTGTAATAATTATACTTATTACTTATATTATTAGCAATATAACGTGCATTATTACCCATATTATGCAGTTATTATCGCTAGAACTGTAATAATTATACTTATTACTTATACTACTAGCAATATAACGTGCATTATTACCCATATAATGCAGTTATTATCGCTAGAACTGTAATAATTATACTTATTACTTATATTATTATCAATATAACATGCATTATTACCCATATAATGCAGTTATTATCGCTAGAACTGTAATAATTATACTTATTACTTATATTATTAGCAATATAACGTGCATTATTACCCATATAATGCAGTTATTATCGCTAGAACTGTAATAATTATACTTATTACTTATACTATTATCAATATAACGTGCATTGTTACCCATATAATGCAGTTATTATCGCCAGAACTGTAATTATTATACTTATTACTTATATTATTCTCAATATAACATGCATTATTACCCATATGATGCAGTTATTATCGCAAGAACTATAATAAATATACGTATCACTTTCATTATCATCAATATAACATGCATTATTACCCATATAATGGAGGTATTATTGCTAGAACTGTAATAATTATACTTATTACTTATACTATTACCAATATAACGTGCATTATTACCCATATAATGCAGTTATTATCGCCAGACCTGTAATAATTATACTTATTACTTATATTATTCTCAATATAACATGCATTATTACCCATATAATGCAGTTATTATCGCTAGAACTGTAATAATTGTACTCATTACTTATATTATTAGCAATATAACGTGTATTATTACCCATATTATGCAGTTATTATCGCTAGAACTGTAATAAATATACACATTACTTATATTATTAGCAATATAACGTGCATTATTACCCATATTATGCTGTTATTATCGCTAGAACTGTAATAATTATAATTATTACTTATATTATTATCAATATAACATGTATTATTACCCATATTATGCAGTTATTATCTCTAGAACCATAATCAATATACTTATTACTCCCCATATTATCAATATAACATGCATTTTTACCCATATAATGCAGTTATTATCGTTAGAACTGTAATAATTATACTTATTACTTATATTATTAGCAATATAACGTGCATTATTACCCATATAATGCAGTTATTATCGCTAGAACTGTAATAATTATACTTATTACTTATATTATTATCAATATAACATGCATTATTACCCATATAATGCAGTTATTATCGCTAGAACTGTAATAATTATACTTATTACTTATATTATTAGCAATATAACGTGCATTATTACCCATATAATGCAGTTATTATCGCTAGAACTGTAATAATTATACTTATTACTTAGATTATTATCAATATAACATGCATTATTACCCATATTATGCAGTTATTATCGCTAGAACTATAATAAATATACGTATTACTTTTATTATCATCAATATAACATGCATTATTACCCATATAATGCAGTTATTATCGCTAGAACTGTAATAATTATACTCATTACTTATATTATTAGCAATATAACGTGCATTATTACCCATATTATGCAGTTATTATCTCTAGAACCATAATCAATATACTTATTACTCCCCATATTATCAATATAACATGCATTTTTACCCATATAATGCAGTTATTATCGCTAGAACTGTAATAATTATACTTATTACTTATATTGTTAGCAATATAACGTGCATTATTACCCATATAATGCAGTTATTATCGCTAGAACTGTAATAATTATACTCATTACTTATATTATTAGCAATATAACGTGCATTATTACCCATATTATGCAGTTATTATCGCTAGAACTGTAATAATTATACTTATTACTTATATTATTATCAAAATAACATGCATTATTACCCATATTATGCAGTTATTATCTCTAGAACCATAATAAATATACTTATTACTCCCAATATTATCAATATAACATGCATTTTTACCCATATAATGCAGTTATTATCGCTAGAACTGTAATAATTATACTTATTACTTATACTATTAGCAATATAACATGCACTATTTGCCATATTTTACTATTATTATCGCTAGAACTATAATAATTATACCTATTACTCCCGATATTATCAATATAACATGCATTATTACCCATATAATGCAGTTATTATCGCTAGAACTGTAATAATTGCACTCATTACTTATATTATTAGCAATATAACGTGCATTATTACCCATATTATGCAGTTATTATCGCTAGAACTGTAATAATTATACTTATTACTTATATCATTATCAATATAACATGCATTATTACCCATATAATGGAGGTATTATCGCTAGAACTGTAATAATTATACTTATTACTTAGATTATTATCAATATAACATGCATTATTACCCATATTATGCAGTTATTATCGCTAGAACTATAATAAATATACGTATTACTTTTATTATCATCAATATAACATGCATTATTACCCATATAATGCAGTTATTATCGCTAGAACTGTAATAATTATACTCATTACTTATATTATTAGCAATATAACGTGCATTATTACCCATATTATGCAGTTATTATCGCTAGAACTGTAATAATTATACTTATTACTTATATTATTATCAATATAACATGCATTATTACCCATATAATGGAGGTATTATCGCTAGAACTGTAATAATTATACTTATTACTTATACTATTAGCAATATAACGTGCATTATTACCCATATAATGCAGTTATTATCGCTAGAACTGTAATAATTATACTTATTACTTATATTATTAGCAATATAACGTGCATTATTACCCATATAATGCAGTTATTATCGCCAGAACTGTAATAATTTGTGACGGATCGGTGGGGGAAAAGCCCGAAAGGGGTCCCTAGGGTGGGGGCAGTTAGGGAAAACTGTCCTCCACTCACCGATACACTCACCCACGGCCGATTTATCTAACGGGGCGCCAGTGCTAATGCACTCGTCCGCGGTAATCGCCCTTCCGGCTGCTCTGTCGGGAGCGGAACTCAGAGGGGGGCCAGGAAAGGAAAGAAAAAAAGTAGTAAAAGACCCGCGATCTTGTATCCAACACAAAGAGAGTTTTATTTGGGCCTGAATAGGCCACGCCAGCAAAAAGAAAAAGGGGGTACAAAAGAAACGGTGGTGGGCCCCACGCGTTACAGGCAACGGCTAGGGAGAAAGGTTTAACTCGCCAGTTGCGAGGGAGGCTATCGCGGCGCGGGGGCTCACGGTACGCACGCGTAGTACAAAATGGCTTCGATCGCGTTTCCGCTGGGGATTCGTCCGCGCGGGAGCACGCCCTCTTAGGGGTCGTGGACAACAAGGGGACGTTTGTCCTAAATCTTAAATACAGCGCAAGAAATTCGCGAAACGCGAAACAGAAAATACGGTTCGGCGTTAGGGGGGAAGGGCGGCGTCGAATTACACCGTCCGCGGCCTCTAGGGTCCTCGTCACTGGGGTCAAGGGTCCTATCACCCTCGCCACGCACAAATCAATAACAACCAAAAAGAAAGAACGGGGTAGCGAGAAGGCTCCTACCTTTCTTTCGGTGTCGGGGCGTTAATCCTCTCACCCGGGGCGGCAACTCGCACACAGCACACCAAAGAACACAAAGCAAAAGAAACAGAACACACACACAGCGATTAACGCGTACAATAAAGAAAAAGAAAAACGGAAAAGAAAAAGCGCGAATTAGCAATAAAAAGAAATGACGAAGGCTCGGTGCGTTATCGCGTTCCGGCGGCTCGCTCTCTTCTTCCGTTGCTCGATCTTCTTCCCCGGTTCGCGGTATTCCCCCACCCCGGAGATTTCGGTGTCGAGGATGGGCCATCCCGTGGTGCTCTGGGGAAGCCAGGTCCTGGGGCCCTCTCGAGGTGGCGGTCGGGGGTAGCTCGTCCCCAGGCCTGGCGCTTCCTGCTGCTGGGCTGCCGGTCGCCCCCCGCGGAGGATGACGGGGGTGGTGCCGCGACCGGACAGCCAACGTCCTTCAGTAGTGGGCCCATCCCGCACCTCTATCGTCCAGAGAGGGGTTCCTCCGCGACCGGGGATGCTCCAGACTCTTCTGGCCGCCGGTTGGAAGTGGGGGGGGGGGGGGGGCAAAAATAAATAAATAAGAAAAAAAAAAGGCACAAACACACACACACACACACTGACCCCCGTGGCGAGGAATCCGCTCAGGCGGAGGAGTGGGGGTTGGCAATCCGGGAGGGTCATCGTAACGAGGCATAACCAAAAAAAAATTAGGTTACCCCCCAAAAAAGAAGGGGGAAAAATATGCCTCGTTACAAATTATACTTATTACTTATATCATTATCAATATAACATGCATTATTACCCATATAATGGAGGTATTATCGCTAGAACTGTAATAATTATACTTATTACTTAGATTATTATCAATATAACATGCATTATTACCCATATAATGGAGGTATTATTGCTAGAACCGTAATAATTATACTTATTACTTAGATTATTGTAGGAGACTAGATCGCAACGGCAAAAAACAGCAAGAGTTCTTGCTTCGAGCCGGAGCGGTTAAAATCTCCGAAAAAGCCTAAACACCTTTTGGGTGAACGACCGTAAATGTAAGCAACACATGCGGTGCGCGAAACGGTTGTCACCCAAAAGGTAAACAGGAGTACGAGGTGCACGACCTAAGAAGAGTGCGACAATAGAAATAGATAGAGTAAGAGCGAAAGTTCATCCACCTCGCGGTTTAGGATTAGGTAGGAGTAGGGAGCTTCGGCAATATATATATTAGGATAAGTGGCGGTGATGGGTAGATTTTTAAGCAAACCTTTGTAAGAGTTAGAGTAAAGAGAGTTAGAGTAAAGAGAGTCAGAGTAGAGAAAGTTAGAGTAGAGAGAACGAGAGAGAGGGAGAGAGAGAGAGAGAGAGAGAGAGCGTAAGAATAGAAATAAACTATCGTGTTAAACAGTGATTTCGGTCATTTACCATATTCCAATCCTACATCTGGGGGCTCGTCCGGGATCATCGTGCTGATCGAAATCACTCTAAACATAAGTGTTAAGTATTTTCAAGACATGTACGCGATGGAGCAAGAGAGAAGCGCAGACAGCCTCACCGTCGTCCAGTTGAAGGAGATACTGCAAAGACGAGGTCTATCATCCACGGGGACGAAGAGCGAGCTCATAAAGAAGCTGAACAAGCAGGATCCATCAGGTTCGTGGAAAACAGAGCTAGAAGAGACAGAGGAACCACTCGGTGGAGCAGGGTCAGAGCCAGGAGCTTCAGGTGGAGTTGGCATGCACGGAGGCATGGAAGCTTCCACCCAGCAACAGCAACCGGAGATGCACCACAAGGAACTGGAGCGCGTACAGCGCGAATTAGAGATCGCCAGGCGAGAGCTTCAGATGATGCGGGAGTTGCAGCACCTGAACACACTCAGCAACACGCAGCATCTTGTTTCCGAAAATGCAGTGGCACTGCAATCGAGGATCAACGTGACGGCAGTAGCTGATTTACTTAACTGGTTTAGCGGCCAGACAAGTGAGTATGAGAACTGGGAGAGACAACTGACCCTACTCAGAACTACCTACGGACTGGATGAAGGTGCAACGAAGATACTGATCGTGATGCGGCTGAAAGAAAGAGCAATGGATTGGTTCCACTCGAAACCCGAGCACGTTGGCATGAGCGTCAACGCCCTTTTAACCGCGTTGAGAGGTGTTTTCCATTTCCCTCTCAGCAGATTGACTCGAAGGCGTCAGTTTGAGGAGAGGACATGGAAGAGGTCGGAGACATTCCAGGAGTACGCGCATGACAAGATGATCTTAGCCAACCGCGTACCAGTGGACGAGGAGGAGGTGATCGACTACCTGATCGAGGGAATACCTGATGAGCGCCTCAGGGACCAGGCCCGGATGGGAGGGTATTCCACAACAGAGGCATTGACGAAGGCGCTAGAGAAGGTAACGCTACGAGGTGGGCAGCCAGGCACCAGAGGGAGGATGGACCGCCAGGAAGTGAGGAGCGGCTGGCAAAGTGGCGGAAGAAGAGAGCGAGCGGATGCAGAGCGGCCAAGAGAGCGGGGTTGCTACAATTGCGGCGAGCGAGATCATTTCGGGGCCAGTTGTCCCACCAGGGCGGAGGGCCCGGTATGCTTCCGATGCGGCTCGAGGGGTCATCTGGCATCGAGGTGTCCAAGGAGGAGTGCTGAACCACCCAAGACTAGCTTTGCGGCGAGTAAGGTGAGCCTACCAAAATTTCGCAAACAATTAGAAGTCAATGGCCACAAAGTAATTGCGCTTATCGATACTGGGAGTGATCTCAGCCTCATACGCGAAGAGTTGTACGTCAGAATGGGTGCTCCCACGCTCAGTCACAACGAAGTTCGGTTTCGCGGTATTGGCTCAGGTGAGAATCTAACACTAGGCGAATTCGAAGCGAAGCTGTGGGTGGACGGGAACGCTTATTCCATCGTCATTCGGGTAGTACCCAACGAAATCTTAGAGTATGAATTTCTAATAGGGGCGGATTTTTTGGACACGGTAGACGTTAGAATACGAGCAGGAAGCGTGTTTATCAGCCCGTTATCTGAGCGAAACGCAGAAAGTAGCGACATTCCGGAAGTTTTTCAAATTAACGTGTGCGATGAGGCGGCGTATAAAAGCGTTGACGTTACGCACATACCGCGTGCGGAAGGAAGGGAAGTAATAGAAAAATTAGTCCGCGAATATGTACCGAATAGAACGCGAGAAGTGGGAATAAAAATGTCGATTGTCCTGAAAGATGAGGAGCCGGTTTACCAGCGAGCAAGGCGACTAGCGCCGGCGGAACGGGAGAAAGTAAACGAGCAGGTACAGGAGTGGCTGCGTGAAAATATTATTCAACCGTCCCTGTCTGAATACGCGAGTCCCGTGGTAATAGTTAAGAAGAAGGACGGTGCAATGCGTCTGTGTATCGACTACAGACGCTTGAACGAGAAAATAGTCCGCGACCGATACCCGCTACCGCTCATCGAAGACCAACTAGATTTGCTGCAAAGCGCGAAATTTTATAGCACGCTAGATTTAAAAAACGGGTTCTTTCATGTAGCCTTAGAAGAGCAGAGTCGGAAATTCACCGCTTTCAGAGTGCCTGATGGACATTACGAGTTCCTCCGAGTCCCGTTTGGGTTATGTAATTCACCGTCGGTATTTCAGAGATACATAAGCGCCGTTTTCAAAGACCTCATACGTGACAAAGTGGTATTAACGTACATAGATGATCTTATAATACCGTCCGAAGATCGCGAGTCAGGAATAAGTAAATTAAGAGCAGTATTAGGGACAGCGAGCGAGGCTGGATTAGTTATAAATTGGAAAAAATGTTGCTTCTTGAAGGAGGAAGTAGAATACTTAGGGCATATAGTCAAGAATGGGCGCGTGCGCCCGTCGGAGCGCAAAGTAGAAGCCGTTAGAAAATTTCCCGAGCCGAAAACTATAAGACAGGTACAGAGCTTTTTAGGGTTAAGCGGATACTTCCGAAAGTTCGTACCGCAATACGCTAGCATAGCGCGTCCGTTAAGTAATCTGCTAAAAGCGGGGATGCGTTTTAAATTCGGTGAGGAAGAAAGGGCAGCTTTCGTTTGTTTAAAAGAAATACTAAGTGAAAAGCCCGTATTGTGCCTATATAGACAGAGCGCTGAAACACAACTACACACCGATGCGTCAATATTCGGTTACGGCGCGATACTTCTTCAAAGAAGCGCGGAGGATGATAAGATGCACCCGGTGTATTACGCGAGCGGAAAAACTACACCGGCAGAATCACGATACACGAGTTACGAGTTAGAAGTACTTGCGATCATTAAGGCGTTGCAGAAGTTCCGAGTATATTTGCTAGGTATACCTTTTAAAATATTCACGGATTGTCGAGCGTTTGCGCTAACTATGCGTAAAAAGGACTTATGTGTTCGCGTGGCGAGATGGGCTTTACAGTTAGGAGAATATCAGTATGAGATAGTGCATAGGTCGGGTAAAAACATGCCACACGTCGATGCACTTAGTCGTAACCCGTTGCCAAAATGCATGTTGATAGATACGCACGATGACACCATAACATCCCAATTTAAGCGAGCGCAGTACGAGGATAGAGATATTAAAAAAATACTAGACCTAGCTGTCCAGGGGAATATCGAAGGGTACGTGGTGCGCGGAGGTCTCCTGTTTAAAGAGGTGGATGAAAATATATTGTTAGTAGTTCCTAAGTCCATGCGCAATCAAGTCATCCGAAAGGCCCATGAGAGAGGCCATTTTTCCGTGGCGAAAACGCAAGCGTTGTTGCAAAATGATTATTGGTTTCCGAATGCGAAGGCAAAAATTGAAAAAATCGTACAAAATTGCGTAACGTGTATCCTTGCTAATAAAAAACAGGGTAGAGCAGAGGGATGGTTGAATCCGATAGATAAAGGTGAAATCCCGCTAGACACGTTTCACGTGGATCATCTCGGTCCATTGCCATCTACAAGGAAAAGTTACAATCATGTTTTTGTAGTGGTCGATGCATTTTCCAAATTCACATGGTTATATGCTACTAAGAGCACGGGAGCTACGGAGGTAGTTACGAAGTTGCGGAAACAAGCAATGGTGTTCGGTAACCCCCGCAGAATTGTATCCGATCGCGGGGTAGCGTTTACGTCAGGAGAGTTCGCGAGATATTGCGAGGAGGAAAAAATTCAACACCAGCTTATCGCGACCGGTGTTCCGAGGGGTAACGGGCAAGTAGAGCGAATAAATCGTACCCTTTTACCGCTGTTAACGAAACTGGCACATCCAAGACGCGAAGAATGGTACAAACATCTAGAGTTAGCGCAGCAATGTTTAAACACCACAATGCATCGAAGCATAGGTACGACTCCTTTCCGCGCACTTTTCGGGACGCACGCGCGATTACGGGACAATCCGGAGGTACGGGAATTATTAGAGAAAGAGTGGATTGCGCAATTCGAAGCTGAGCGAAACGAAATACGTGATCATTCTAGACGAGCGATCGAAGCGATGCAGAAGGAGAATAAGAAGGGGTACGACCGGAGAAGGACCGCCGCAAGAGACTACCGGGAGGGCGACTTGGTGGCAATCAAACGCACACAACAGGGTCCTGGATTGAAGATTGCCAACAAATTTTTGGGTCCATACACAATCGTTAGGAAGCTGCGTAACGACCGGTATGTCGTCGAGAAAAGCGGAGAACATGAAGGGCCTTTGCGAACATCAACAGCAGCGGATTATATGAAGCCATGGGCAGCACCAGCGGGAGAAGAGTCCAGCGAGGATGACGTAGAAGATGCTGCGGAAAACGATATCCGGGGTCGGATATCGCTGTAGGATGGCCGAATGTAGGAGACTAGATCGCAACGGCAAAAAACAGCAAGAGTTCTTGCTTCGAGCCGGAGCGGTTAAAATCTCCGAAAAAGCCTAAACACCTTTTGGATGAACGACCGTAAATGTAAGCAACACATGCGGTGCGCGAAACGGTTGTCACCCAAAAGGTAAACAGGAGTACGAGGTGCACGACCTAAGAAGAGTGCGACAATAGAAATAGATAGAGTAAGAGCGAAAGTTCATCCACCTCGCGGTTTAGGATTAGGTAGGAGTAGGGAGCTTCGGCAATATATATATTAGGATAAGTGGCGGTGATGGGTAGATTTTTAAGCAAACCTTTGTAAGAGTTAGAGTAAAGAGAGTTAGAGTAAAGAGAGTCAGAGTAGAGAAAGTTAGAGTAGAGAGAACGAGAGAGAGGGAGAGAGAGAGAGAGAGAGAGAGAGCGTAAGAATAGAAATAAACTATCGTGTTAAACAGTGATTTCGGTCATTTACCATATTCCAATCCTACATTATTATCAATAAAACATGCATTATTACCCATATAATGCAGTTATTATCGCTAGAACTGTAATAATTGGACTCATTACTTATATTATTAGCAATATAACGTGCATTATTACCCATATTATGCAGTTATTATCGCTAGAACTGTAATAATTATACTTATTACTTATATCATTATCAATATAACATGCATTATTACCCATATAATGGAGGTATTATCGCTAGAACTGTAATAATTATACTTATTACTTAGATTATTATCAATATAACATGCATTATTACCCATATTATGCAGTTATTATCGCTAGAACTATAATAAATATACGTATTACTTTTATTATCATCAATATAACATGCATTATTACCCATATAATGCAGTTATTATCGCTAGAACTGTAATAATTATACTTATTACTTATACTATTACCAATATAACGTGCATTATTACCCATATAATGCAGTTATTATCGCCAGAACTGTAATAATTATACTTATTACTTAGATTATTATCAATATAACATGCATTATTACCCATATTATGCAGTTATTATCGCTAGAACTATAATAAATATACGTATTACTTTTATTATCATCAATATAACATGCATTATTACCCATATAATGCAGTTATTATCGCTAGAACTGTAATAATTATACTTATTACTTATACTATTACCAATATAACGTGCATTATTACCCATATAATGCAGTTATTATCGCCAGAACTGTAATAATTATACTTATTACTTATATTATTCTCAATATAACATGCATTATTACCCATATAATGCAGTTATTATCGCTAGAACTGTAATAATTGTACTCATTACTTATATTATTAGCAATATAACGTGCATTATTACCCATATTATGCAGTTATTATCGCTAGAACTGTAATAATTATACTTATTACTTAGATTATTATCAATATAACATGCATTATTACCCATATTATGCAGTTATTATCGCTAGAACTATAATAAATATACGTATTACTTTTATTATCATCAATATAACATGCATTATTACCCATATAATGCAGTTATTATCGCTAGAACTGTAATAATTATACTCATTACTTATATTATTAGCAATATAACGTGCATTATTACCCATATTATGCAGTTATTATCTCTAGAACCATAATCAATATACTTATTACTCCCCATATTATCAATATAACATGCATTTTTACCCATATAATGCAGTTATTATCGCTAGAACTGTAATAATTATACTTATTACTTATATTGTTAGCAATATAACGTGCATTATTACCCATATAATGCAGTTATTATCGCTAGAACTGTAATAATTATACTTATTACTTATATTATTATCAATATAACATGCATTATTACCCATATTATGCAGTTATTATCTCTAGAACCATAATCAATATACTTATTACTCCCCATATTATCAATATAACATGCATTTTTACCCATATAATGCAGTTATTATCGCTAGAACTGTAATAACTATACTTATTACTTATATTGTTAGCAATATAACGTGCATTATTACCCATATAATGCAGTTATTATCGCTAGAACTGTAATAATTATACTTATTACTTATATTATTATCAATATAACATGCATTATTACCCATATTATGCAGTTATTATCGCTAGAACTGTAATAATTATACTTATTACTTATATTATTATCAATATAACATGCATTATTACCCATATTATGCAGTTATTATCTCTAGAACCATAATAAATATACTTATTACTCCCAATATTATGAATATAACATGCATTTTTACCCATATAATGCAGTTATTATCGCTAGAACTGTAATAATTATACTTATTACTTATACTATTACCAATATAACGTGCATTATTACCCATATAATGCAGTTATTATCGCCAGAACTGTAATAATTATACTTATTACTTATATCATTATCAATAAAACATGCATTATTACCCATATAATGCAGTTATTATCGCTAGAACTGTAATAATTGTACTCATTACTTATATTATTAGCAATATAACGTGCATTATTACCCATATTATGCAGTTATTATCGCTAGAACTGTAATAATTATACTTATTACTTATATCATTATCAATATAACATGCATTATTACCCATATAATGGAGGTATTATCGCTAGAATTGTAATAATTATACTTATTACTTAGATTATTATCAATATAACATGCATTATTACCCATATTATGCAGTTATTATCGCTAGAACTATAATAAATATACGTATTACTTTTATGATCATCAATATAACATGCATTATTACCCATATAATGCAGTTATTATCGCTAGAACTGTAATAATTATACTTATTACTTATACTATTACCAATATAACGTGCATTATTACCCATATAATGCAGTTATTATCGCCAGAACTGTAATAATTATACTTATTACTTATATTATTCTCAATATAACATGCATTATTACCCATATAATGCAGTTATTATCGCTAGAACTGTAATAATTGTACTCATTACTTATATTATTAGCAATATAACGTGCATTATTACCCATATTATGCAGTTATTATCGCTAGAACTGTAATAATTATACTTATTACTTAGATTATTATCAATATAACATGCATTATTACCCATATTATGCAGTTATTATCGCTAGAACTATAATAAATATACGTATTACTTTTATTATCATCAATATAACATGCATTATTACCCATATAATGCAGTTATTATCGCTAGAACTGTAATAATTATACTCATTACTTATATTATTAGCAATATAACGTGCATTATTACCCATATTATGCAGTTATTATCTCTAGAACCATAATCAATATACTTATTACTCCCCATATTATCAATATAACATGCATTTTTACCCATATAATGCAGTTATTATCGCTAGAACTGTAATAATTATACTTATTACTTATATTGTTAGCAATATAACGTGCATTATTACCCATATAATGCAGTTATTATCGCTAGAACTGTAATAATTATACTTATTACTTATATTATTATCAATATAACATGCATTATTACCCATATTATGCAGTTATTATCTCTAGAACCATAATCAATATACTTATTACTCCCCATATTATCAATATAACATGCATTTTTACCCATATAATGCAGTTATTATCGCTAGAACTGTAATAATTATACTTATTACTTATATTGTTAGCAATATAACGTGCATTATTACCCATATAATGCAGTTATTATCGCTAGAACTGTAATAATTATACTTATTACTTATATTATTATCAATATAACATGCATTATTACCCATATTATGCAGTTATTATCGCTAGAACTGTAATAATTATACTTATTACTTATATTATTATCAATATAACATGCATTATTACCCATATTATGCAGTTATTATCTCTAGAACCATAATAAATATACTTATTACTCCCAATATTATGAATATAACATGCATTTTTACCCATATAATGCAGTTATTATCGCTAGAACTGTAATAATTATACTTATTACTTATACTATTACCAATATAACGTGCATTATTACCCATATAATGCAGTTATTATCGCCAGAACTGTAATAATTATACTTATTACTTATATCATTATCAATAAAACATGCATTATTACCCATATAATGCAGTTATTATCGCTAGAACTGTAATAATTGTACTCATTACTTATATTATTAGCAATATAACGTGCATTATTACCCATATTATGCAGTTATTATCGCTAGAACTGTAATAATTATACTTATTACTTATATCATTATCAATATAACATGCATTATTACCCATATAATGGAGGTATTATCGCTAGAACTGTAATAATTATACTTATTACTTAGATTATTATCAATATAACATGCATTATTACCCATATTATGCAGTTATTATCGCTAGAACTATAATAAATATACGTATTACTTTTATGATCATCAATATAACATGCATTATTACCCATATAATGCAGTTATTATCGCTAGAACTGTAATAATTATACTTATTACTTATACTATTACCAATATAACGTGCATTATTACCCATATAATGCAGTTATTATCGCCAGAACTGTAATAATTATACTTATTACTTATATTATTCTCAATATAACATGCATTATTACCCATATAATGCAGTTATTATCGCTAGAACTGTAATAATTGTACTCATTACTTATATTATTAGCAATATAACGTGCATTATTACTCATATAATGCAGTTATTATCGCCAGAACTGTAATAATTATACTTATTACTTATATTATTCTCAATATAACATGCATTATTACCCATATTATGCAGTTATTATCGCTAGAACTATAATAAACATACGTATTACTTTCATTATCATCAACATAACATGCATTATTACCCATATTATGCAGTTATTATCGATAGAACTGTAATAAATATACTTACTACTTTTACTATTAAAAATATGACATGCACTATTAGCCATATTTTACTATTATTATCGCTAGAACTATAATAATTATACTTATTACGCCCGACATTATCAATATAACATGCCTTATTAGGCATATAATGCAGTTATTATCGCTAGAACTGTAATAAATATACATACTACGTTCATTATCATCAATATAACATGCATTATTACCCATATTATGCAGTTATTATCGATAGAACTGTAATAAATATACTTATTACTTTTACTATTATCAATATATCATGCACTATTAGCCATATTTTACTATTATTATCGCTAGAACTGTAATAATTATACTTATTACTTATATTGTTAGCAATATAACGTGCATTATTACCCATATAATGCAGTTATTATCGCTAGAACTGTAATAATTATACTTATTACTTATATTATTATCAATATAACATGCATTATTACCCGTATAATGGAGGTATTATCGCAAGAACTGCAATAATTATACTTATTACTTATACTATTAGCAATATAACGTGCGTTATTACCCATATAATGCAGTTATTATCGCCAGAACTGTAATAATTATACTTATTACTTATATTATTCTCAATATAACATGCATTATTACCCATATTATGCAGTTATTATCGCTAGAACTATAATAAATATACGTATTACTTTCATTATCATCAATATAACACGCATTATTACCCATATAATGGAGGTATTATCGCTAGAACTGTAATAATTATACTTATTACTTATATTATTATCAATATAACATGCATTATTACCCATATTATGCAGTTATTATCGATAGAACTGTAATAAATACACTTATTACTTTTACTATTATCAATATATCATGCACTATTAGCCATATTTTACTATTATTATCGCTAGAACTATAATAATTATACTTATTACTCCCGATATTATCAATATAACATGCATTATTACCCATATAATGCAGTTATTATCGCTAGAACTGTAATAATTATATTTATTACTTATACTATTAGCAATATAACGTGCATTATTACCCATATAATGCAGTTATTATCGCCAGAACTGTAATAATTATACTTATTACTTATATTATTCTCAATATAACATGCATTATTACCCATATTATGCAGTTATTATCGCTAGAACTATAATAAACATACGTATTACTTTCATTATCATCAACATAACATGCATTATTACCCATATTATGCAGTTATTATCGCTAGAACTATAATAAATATACGTATTACTTTCATTATCATCAATATAACATGCATTATTACCCATATTATGCAGTTATTATCGCTAGAACTATAATAAACATACGTATTACTTTCATTATCATCAACATAACATGCATTATTACCCATATTATGCAGTTATTATCGATAGAACTGTAATAAATATACGTACTACTTTTACTATTAAAAATATGACATGCACTATTAGCCATATTTTACTATTATTATCGCTAGAACTATAATAATTATACTTATTACTCCCGACATTATCAATATAACATGCCTTATTAGGCATATAATGCAGTTATTATCGCTAGAACTGTAATAAATATACATACTACGTTCATTATCATCAATATAACATGCATTATTACCCATATTATGCAGTTATTATCGATAGAACTGTAATAAATATACTTATTACTTTTACTATTATCAATATATCATGCACTATTAGCCATATTTTACTATTATTATCGCTAGAACTGTAATAATTATACTTATTACTTATATTGTTAGCAATATAACGTGCATTGTTACCCATATAATGCAGTTATTATCGCTAGAACTGTAATAATTATACTTATTACTTATATTGTTATCAATATAACATGCATTATTACCCGTATAATGGAGGTATTATCGCAAGAACTGTAATAATTATACTTATTACTTATACTATTAGCAATATTACGTGCGTTATTACCCATATAATGCAGTTAATATCGCCAGAACTGTAATAATTATACTTATTACTTATATTATTCTCAATATAACATGCATTATTACCCATATTATGCAGTTATTATCGCTAGAACTATAATAAATATACGTATTACTTTCATTATCATCAATATAACATGCATTATTACCCATATAATGGAGGTATTATCGCTAGAACTGTAATAATTATACTTATTACTTATATTATTATCAATATAACATGCATTATTACCCATATTATGCAGTTATTATCGATAGAACTGTAATAAATACACTTATTACTTTTACTATTATCAATATATCATGCACTATTAGCCATATTTTACTATTATTATCGCTAGAACTATAATAATTATACTTATTACTCCCGATATTATCAATATAACATGCATTATTACCCATATAATGCAGTTATTATCGCTAGAACTGTAATAATTATATTTATTACTTATACTATTAGCAATATAACGTGCATTATTACCCATATAATGCAGTTATTATCGCCAGAACTGTAATAATTATACTTATTACTTATATTATTCTCAATATAACATGCATTATTACCCATATTATGCAGTTATTATCGCTAGAACTATAATAAACATACGTATTACTTTCATTATCGTCAACATAACATGCATTATTACCCATATTATGCAGTTATTATCGATAGAACTGTAATAAATATACTTATTACTTTTACTATTATCAATATATCATGCACTATTAGCCATATTTTACTATTATTATCGCTAGAACTGTAATAATTATACTTATTACTTATATTGTTAGCAATATAACGTGCATTATTACCCATATAATGCAGTTATTATCGCTAGAACTGTAATAATTATACTTATTACTTATATTATTATCAATATAACATGCATTATTACCCGTATAATGGAGGTATTATCGCAAGAACTGTAATAATTATACTTATTACTTATACTATTAGCAATATAACGTGCGTTATTACCCATATAATGCAGTTATTATCGCCAGAACTGTAATAATTATACTTATTACTTATATTATTCTCAATATAACATGCATTATTACCCATATTATGCAGTTATTATCGCTAGAACTATAATAAATATACGTATTACTTTCATTATCATCAATATAACACGCATTATTACCCATATAATGGAGGTATTATCGCTAGAACTGTAATAATTATACTTATTACTTATATTATTATCAATATAACATGCATTATTACCCATATTATGCAGTTATTATCGATAGAACTGTAATAAATACACTTATTACTTTTACTATTATCAATATATCATGCACTATTAGCCACATTTTACTATTATTATCGCTAGAACTATAATAATTATACTTATTACTCCCGATATTATCAATATAACATGCCTTATTACCCATATAATGCAGTTATTATCGCTAGAACTGTAATAATTATACTTATTACTTATATTATTATCAATATAACATGCATCATTACCCATATTGTCCAGTTATTATCTCTAGAACCATAATAAATATACTTATTACTCCCAATATTATCAATATAACATGCATTTTTACCCATATAATGCAGTTATTATCGCTAGAACTGTAATAATTATACTTATTACTTATACTATTAGCAATATCACATGCACTATTTGCCATATTTTACTATTATTATCGCTAGAACTATAATAATTATACTTATTACTCCCGATATTATCAATATAACATGCATTATTACCCATATAATGCAGTTATTATCGCTAGAACTGTAATAATTATACTTATTACTTATATTGTTAGCAATATAACATGCATTATTACCCATATAATGCAGTTATTATCGCTGGAACTGTAAGAATTATACTTATTACTTATATTATTATCAATAAAACATGCATTATTACCCATATAATGCAGTTATTATCGCTAGAACTGTAATATTGTACTCATTACTTATATTATTAGCAATATAACGTGCATTATTACCCATATTATGCAGTTATTATCGCTAGAACTGTAATAATTATACTTATTACTTATATCATTATCAATATAACATGCATTATTATCCATATAATGGAGGTATTATCGCTAGAACTGTAATAATTATACTTATTACTTAGATTATTATCAATATAACATGCATTATTACCCATATTATGCAGTTATTATCGCTAGAACTATAATAAATATACGTATTACTTTTATTATCATCAATATAATATGCATTATTACCCATATAATGCAGTTATTATCGCTAGAACTGTAATAATTATACTCATTACTTATATTATTAGCAATATAACGTGCATTATTACCCATATTATGCAGTTATTATCGCTAGAACTGTAATAATTATACTTATTACTTATATTATTATCAATATAACATGCATTATTACCCATATAATGGAGGTATTATCGCTAGAACTGTAATAATTATACTTATTACTTATACTATTAGCAATATAACGTGCATTAGTACCCACATAATGCAGTTATTATCGCCAGAACTGTAATAATTATACTTATTACTTAGATTATTATCAATATTACATGCATTATTACCCATATTATGCAGTTATTATCGCTAGAACTATAATAAATATACGTATTACTTTTATTATCATCAATATAACATGCATTATTACCCATATAATGCAGTTATTATCGCTAGAACTGTAATAATTATACTCATTACTTATATTATTAGCAATATAACGTGCATTATTACCCATATTATGCAGTTATTATCGCTAGAACTGTAATAATTATACTTATTACTTATATTATTATCAATATAACATGCATTATTACCCATATAATGGAGGTATTATCGCTAGAACTGTAATAATTATACTTATTACTTATACTATTAGCAATATAACGTGCATTAGTACCCACATAATGCAGTTATTATCGCCAGAACTGTAATAATTATACTTATTACTTAGATTATTATCAATATAACATGCATTATTACCCATATTATGCAGTTATTATCGCTAGAACTATAATAAATATACGTATTACTTTTATTATCATCAATATAACATGCATTATTACCCATATAATGCAGTTATTATCGCTAGAACTGTAATAATTATACTCATTACTTATATTATTATCAATATAACGTGCATTATTGCCCATATTATGCAGTTATTATCGCTAGAACTGTAATAATTATACTTATTACTTATATTATTATCAATATAACATGCATTATTACCCATATAATGGAGGTATTATCGCTAGAACTGTAATAATTATACTTATTACTTATACTATTAGCAATATAACGTGCATTATTACCCATATAATGCAGTTATTATCGCCAGAACTGTAATAATTATACTTATTACTTATATTATTCTCAATATAACATGCATTATTACCCATATTATGCAGTTATTATCGCTAGAACTATAATAAACATACGTATTACTTTCATTATCATCAACATAACATGCATTATTACCCATATTATGCAGTTATTATCGATAGAACTGTAATAAATATACTTATTACTTTTACTATTATCAATATATCATGCACTATTAGCCATATTTTACTATTATTATCGCTAGAACTATAATAATTATACTTATTACTCCCGATATTATCAATATAACATGCCTTATTACCCATATAATGCAGTTATTATCGCTAGAACTGTAATAATTATACTTATTACTTATACTATTAGCAATATAACGTGCATTATTACCCATATAATGCAGTTATTATCGCCAGAGCTGTAATAATTATACTTATTACTTATATTATTCTCAATATAACATGCATTATTACCCATATTATGCAGTTATTATCGCTAGAACTATAATAAATATACGTATTACTTTCATTATCATCAATATAACATGCATTATTACCCATATAATGGAGGTATTATCGCTAGAACTGTAATAATTATACTTATTACTTATATTATTAGCAATATAACGTGCATTATTACCCATATAATGCAGTTATTATCGCTAGAACTGTAATAATTATACTTATTACTTATACTATTATCAATATAACGTGCATTGTTACCCATATAATGCAGTTATTATCGCCAGAACTGTAATTATTATACTTATTACTTATATTATTCTCAATATAACATGCATTATTACCCATATGATGCAGTTATTATCGCAAGAACTATAATAAATATACGTATCACTTTCATTATCATCAATATAACATGCATTATTACCCATATAATGGAGGTATTATTGCTAGAACTGTAATAATTATACTTATTACTTATATTATTATCAATATAACATGCATTATTACCCATATTATGCAGTTATTATCGCTAGAACTATAATAAATACACTTATTACTCCCAATATTATCAATGTAACATGCATTATTACCCATATAATGCAGTTATTATCGCTAGAACTGTAATAATTATACTTGTTACTTATATTATTGGCAATATAACGTGCATTATTACCCATATAATGCAGTTATTATCGCTAGAACTGTAATAATTGTACTCATTACTTATATTATTAGCAATATAGCGTGCATTATTACCCATATTATGCAGTTATTATCGCCAGAACTGTAATAATTATACTTATTACTTATACTACTAGCAATATAACGTGCATTATTACCCATATAATGCAGTTATTATCGCTAGAACTGTAATAATTGTACTCATTACTTATATTATTAGCAATATAACGTGCATTATTACCTATATTATGCAGTTATTATCGCTAGAACTGTAATAATTATACTTATTACTTATATCATTATCAATATAACATGCATTATTACCCATATAATGGAGGTATTATCGCTGGAACTGTAATAATTATACTTATTACTTAGATTATTATCAATATAACATGCATTATTACCCATATTATGCAGTTATTATCGCTAGAACTATAATAAATATACGTATTACTTTTATGATCATCAATATAACATGCACTATTTGCCATATTTTACTATTATTATCGCTAGAACTATAATAATTATACTTATTACTCCCGATATTATCAATATAACATGCATTATTACCCATATAATGCAGTTATTATCGCTAGAACTGTAATAATTATACTTATTACTTATGTTATTATCAATATAACATGCATTATTACCCATATAATGCAGTTATTATCGCTAGAACTGTAATAATTGTACTCATTACTTATATTATTAGCAATATAACGCGCATTATTACCCATATTATGCAGTTATTATCGCTAGAACTATAATAATTATACTTATTACTTATATCATTATCAATATAACATGCATTATTACCCATATAATGGAGGTATTATCGCTAGAACTGTAATAATTATACTTATTACTTATACTATTAGCAATATAACGTGCATTATTACCCATATAATGCAGTTATTATCGCCAGAACTGTAATAATTATACTTATTACTTATACTATTATCAATATAACGTGCATTGTTACCCATATAATGCAGTTATTATCGCCAGAACTGTAATTATTATACTTATTACTTATATTATTCTCAATATAACATGCATTATTACCCATATGATGCAGTTATTATCGCAAGAACTATAATAAATATACGTATCACTTTCATTATCATCAATATAACATGCATTATTACCCATATAATGGAGGTATTATTGCTAGAACTGTAATAATTATACTTATTACTTATATTATTATCAATATAACATGCATTATTACCCATATTATGCAGTTATTATCGCTAGAACTGTAATAATTGTACTCATTACTTATATTATTAGCAATATAACGTGCATTATTACCCATATTATGCAGTTATTATTGCTAGAACTGTAATAATTATACTTATTACTTATACTACTAGCAATATAACGTGCATTATTACCCATATAATGCAGTTATTATCGCTAGAACTGTAATAATTATACTTATTACTTATATTATTATCAATATAACATGCATTATTACCCATGTAATGGAGGTATTATTGCTAGAACTGTAATAATTATACTTATTACTTATACTATTAGCAATATAACGTGCATTGTTACCCATATAGTGCAGTTATTATCGCCAGAACTGTAATAATTATACTTATTTCTTATATTATTCTCAATATAACATGCATTATTACCCATATTATGCAGTTATTATCGCAAGAACTATAATAAATATCCGTATTACTTTCATTATCATCAATATAACATGCATTATTACCCATATAATGGAGGTATTATTGCTAGAACTGTAATAATTATACTTATTACTTATATTATTAGCAATATAACGTGCATTATTACCCATATAATGCAGTTATTATCGCTAGAACTGTAATAATTGTACTCATTACTTATATTATTATCAATATAACATGCATTATTACCCATATTATGCACTTATTATCGCTAAAACTATAATAAATATACGTATTACTTTTATTATCATCAATATAACATGCATTATTACCCATATTATGCAGTTATTATCGATAGAACTGTAATAAATATACTTATTACTTTTATTATTATCAATATAACATGCACTATTTGCCATATTTTACTATTATTATCGCTAGAACTATAATAATTATACTTATTACTCCCGATATTATCAATATAACATGCATTATTACCCATATAATGCAGTTATTATCGCTAGAACTGTAATAATTATACTTATTACTTATGTTATTATCAGTATAACATGCATTATTACCCATATAATGCAGTTATTATCGCTAGAACTGTAATAATTGTACTCATTACTTATATTATTATCAATATAACGTGCATTGTTACCCATATAATGCAGTTATTATCGCCAGAACTGTAATTATTATACTTATTACTTATATTATTCTCAATATAACATGCATTATTACCCATATGATGCAGTTATTATCGCAAGAACTATAATAAATATACGTATCACTTTCATTATCATCAATATAACATGCATTATTACCCATATAATGGAGGTATTATTGCTAGAACTGTAATAATTATACTTATTACTTATATTATTATCAATATAACATGCATTATTACCCATATTATGCAGTTATTATCGCTAGAACTATAATAAATACACTTATTACTCCCAATATTATCAATGTAACATGCATTATTACCCATATAATGCAGTTATTATCGCTAGAACTGTAATAATTATACTTATTACTTATACTACTAGCAATATAACGTGCATTATTACCCATATAATGCAGTTATTATCGCTAGAACTGTAATAATTATACTTATTACTTATATTATTATCAATATAACATGCATTATTACCCATATAATGGAGGTATTATTGCTAGAACTGTAATAATTATACTTATTACTTATACTATTAGCAATATAACGTGCATTGTTACCCATATAATGCAGTTATTAGCGCCAGAACTGTAATAATTATACTTATTACTTATATTATTCTCAATATAACATGCATTATTACCCATATTATGCAGTTATTATCGCAAGAACTATAATAAATATCCGTATTACTTTCATTATCATCAATATAACATGCATTATTACCCATATAATGGAGGTATTATTGCTAGAACTGTAATAATTATACTTATTACTTATATTATTAGCAATATAACGTGCATTATTACCCATATAATGCAGTTATTATCGCTAGAACTGTAATAATTGTACTCATTACTTATATTATTATCAATATAACATGCATTATTACCCATATTATGCACTTATTATCGCTAAAACTATAATAAATATACGTATTACTTTTATTATCATCAATATAACATGCATTATTACCCATATTATGCAGTTATTATCGATAGAACTGTAA
This sequence comes from Megachile leachella, assembly GCA_963576845.1. Lineage (NCBI taxonomy): Eukaryota > Metazoa > Arthropoda > Insecta > Hymenoptera > Megachilidae > Megachile > Megachile leachella. The sequence continues at coordinate 26,915,536 of OY756249.1, forward strand.
TAAATATACTTATTACTTTTATTATTATCAATATAACATGCACTATTTGCCATATTTTACTATTATTATCGCTAGAACTATAATAATTATACTTATTACTCCCGATATTATCAATATAACATGCATTATTACCCATATAATGCAGTTATTATCGCTAGAACTGTAATAATTATACTTATTACTTATATTATTAGCAATATAACGTGCATTATTACCCATATTATGCAGTTATTATCGCTAGAACTGTAATAAATATACGTATTACTTTTATTATCATCAATATAACATGCATTATTACCCATATTATGCAGTTATTATCGCTAGAACTGTAATAAATATACGTATTACTTTTATTATCATCAATATAACATGCATTATTACCCATATTATGCAGTTATTATCGCTAGAACTGTAATAATTATACTTATTACTTATATTATTATCAATATAACATGCATTATTACCCATATTATGCAGTTATTATCGCTGGAACTATAATAAATATACTTATTACTCCCAATATTATCAATATAACATGCATTATTACCCATATTGTGCAGTTATTATCGCTGGAACTATAATAAATATACTTATTACTCCCAATATTATCAATATAACATGCATTATTACCCATATAATGCAGTCATTATCGCTAGAACTGTAATAATTATACTTATTACTTATAATATTATCAATATAACATGCATTATTACCCATATAATGGAGGTATTATTGCTAGAACTGTAATAATTATACTTATTACTTATACTATTAGCAATATAACGTGCATTGTTACCCATATTATGCAGTTATTATCGCAAGAACTATAATAAATATACGTATTACTTTCATTATCATCAATATAACATGCATTATTACCCATATAATGGAGGTATTATTGCTAGAACTGTAATAATTATACTTATTACTTATATTATTATAAATATAACATGCATTATTACCCATATAATGCAGTTATTATCGCTAGAACTGTAATAATTGTACTCATTACTTATATTATTAGCAATATAACGTGCATTATTACCCATATTATGCAGTTATTATCGCTAGAACTGTAATAATTATACTTATTACTTATATTATTATCAATATAACATGCATTATTACCCATATTATGCAGTTATTATCGCTAAAACTATAATAAATATACGTATTACTTTTATTATCATCAATATAACATGCATTATTACCCATATTATGCAGTTATTATCGATAGAACTGTAATAAATATACTTATTACTTATATTATTCTCAATATAACATGCATTATTACCCATATTATGCAGTTATTATCGCTAGAACTATAATAAATATACGTATTACTTTCATTATCATCAATATAACATGCATTATTACCCATATAATGCAGTTATTATCGCTAGAACTGTAATAATTATACTTATTACTTATATTGTTAGCAATATAACGTGCATTATTACCCATATTATGCAGTTATTATCGCTAGAACTATAATAAATATACGCATTACTTTTATTATCATCAATATAACATGCATTATTACCCATATTATGCAGTTATTATCGATAGAACTGTAATAAATATATTTATTACTTTTATTATTATCAATATAACATGCATTATTACCCATATTATGCAGTAATTATCGCTAGAACTGTAATAATTGTACTCATTACTTATATTATTAGCAATATAACGTGCATTATTACCCATATAATGCAGTTATTATCGCTAGAACTGTCATAATTATACTTATTACTTATATTATTATCAATATAACATGCATTATTACCCATATAATGGAGGTATTATCGCTAGAACTGTAATAATTATACTTATTACTTATACTATTAGCAATATAACGTGCATTATTACCCATATAATGCAGTTATTCTCGCTAGAACTGTAATAATTATATTTATTACTTATATTATTAGCAATATAACGTGCATTATTACCCATATTATGCAGTTATTATCGCTAGAACTGTAATAATTATACTTATTACTTATACTACTAGCAATATAACGTGCATTATTACCCATATAATGCAGTTATTATCGCTAGAACTGTAATAATTATACTTATTACTTATATTATTATCAATATAACATGCATTATTACCCATATAATGCAGTTATTATCGCTAGAACTGTAATAATTATACTTATTACTTATATTATTAGCAATATAACGTGCATTATTACCCATATAATGCAGTTATTATCGCTAGAACTGTAATAATTATACTTATTACTTATACTATTATCAATATAACGTGCATTGTTACCCATATAATGCAGTTATTATCGCCAGAACTGTAATGATTATACTTATTACTTATATTATTCTCAATATAACATGCATTATTACCCATATGATGCAGTTATTATCGCAAGAACTATAATAAATATACGTATCACTTTCATTATCATCAATATAACATGCATTATTACCCATATAATGGAGGTATTATTGCTAGAACTGTAATAATTATACTTATTACTTATATTATTATCAATATAACATGCATGATTACCCATATTATGCAGTTATTATCGCTAGAACTATAATAAATACACTTATTACTCCCAATATTATCAATGTAACATGCATTATTACCCATATAATGCAGTTATTATCGCTAGAACTGTAATAATTATACTTATTACTTATGTTATTATCAATATAACATGCATTATTACCCATATAATGCAGTTATTATCGCTAGAACTGTAATAATTGTACTCATTACTTATATTATTAGCAATATAACGTGCATTATTACCCATATTATGCAGTTATTATCGCTAGAACTGTAATAATTATACTTATTACTTATATCATTATCAATATAACATGCATTATTACCCATATAATGGAGGTATTATCGCTAGAACTGTAATAATTATACTTATTACTTATACTATTAGCAATATAACGTGCATTATTACCCATATAATGCAGTTATTATCGCTAGAACTGTAATAATTATACTTATTACTTATGTTATTATCAATATAACATGCATTATTACCCATATAATGCAGTTATTATCGCTAGAACTGTAATAATTATACTTATTACTTATGTTATTCTCAATATAACATGCATTGTTACCCATATAATGCAGTTATTATCGCTAGAACTGTAATAATTATACTTATTACTTATGTTATTATCAATATAACATGCATTATTACCCATATAATGCAGTTATTATCGCTAGAACTGTAATAATTGTACTCATTACTTATATTGTTAGCAATATAACGTGCATTATTACCCATACTATGCAGTTATTATCGCTAGAACTGTAATAATTATACTTATTACTTATATCATTATCAATATAACATGCATTATTACCCATATAATGGAGGTATTATCGCTAGAACTGTAATAATTATACTTATTACTTATACTATTAGCAATATAACGTGCATTATTACCCATATAATGCAGTTATTATCGCTAGAACTGTAATAATTATACTTATTACTTATGTTATTATCAATATAACATGCATTATTACCCATATAATGCAGTTATTATCGCTAGAACTGTAATAATTATACTTATTACTTATGTTATTCTCAATATAACATGCATTGTTACCCATATAATGCAGTTATTATCGCTAGAACTGTAATAATTATACTTATTACTTATGTTATTATCAATATAACATGCATTATTACCCATATAATGCAGTTATTATCGCTAGAACTGTAATAATTGTACTCATTACTTATATTGTTAGCAATATAACGTGCATTATTACCCATACTATGCAGTTATTATCGCTAGAACTGTAATAATTATACTTATTACTTATATCATTATCAATATAACATGCATTATTACCCATATAATGCAGTTATTATCGCTAGAACTGTAATAATTATACTTATTACTTATACTATTGGCAATATAACGTGCATTATTACCCATATAATGCAGTTATTATCGCCAGAACTGTAATAATTATACTTATTACTTATATTATTCTCAATATAACATGTATTATTACCCATATTATGCAGTTATTATCGCTAGAACTATAATAAGTATACGTATTACTTTCATTATCATCAATATAACATGCATTATTACCCATATAATGCAGTTATAATCGCTAGAACTGTAATAATTATACTTATTACTTATATCATTATCAATATAACATGCATTATTACCCATATTATGCAGTTATTATCGCTAGAACTATAATAAATACACTTATTACTCCCAATATTATCAATGTAACATGCATTATTACCCATATAATGCAGTTATTATCGCTAGAACTGTAATAATTATACTTATTACTTATATTATTAGCAATATAACGTGCATTGTTACCCATATAATGCAGTTATTATCGCTAGAACTGTAATAATTATACTTATTACTTATATTATTAGCAATATAACGTGCATTATTACCCATATAATGCAGTTATTATCGCTAGAACTGTAATAAATATACGTATTACTTTTATTATCATCAATATAACATGCATTATTACCCATATTATGCAGTTATTATCGATAGAACTGTAATAAATATACTTATTACTTATATTATTCTCAATATAACATGCATTATTACCCATATTATGCAGTTATTATCGCTAGAACTATAATAAATATACGTATTACTTTCATTATCATCAATATAACATGCATTATTACCCATATAATGCAGTTATTATCGCTAGAACTGTAATAATTGTACTCATTACTTATATTATTAGCAATATAACGTGCATTATTACCCATATTATGCAGTTATTATCGCTAGAACTGTAATAATTATACTTATTACTTATATCATTATCAATATAACATGCATTATTACCCATATAATGGAGGTATTATCGCTAGAACTGTAATAATTATACTTATTACTTATACTATTAGCAATATAACGTGCATTATTACCCATATAATGCAGTTATTATCGCCAGAACTGTAATAATTATACTTATTACTTATACTATTATCAATATAACGTGCATTGTTACCCATATAATGCAGTTATTATCGCCAGAACTGTAATTATTATACTTATTACTTATATTATTCTCAATATAACATGCATTATTACCCATATGATGCAGTTATTATCGCAAGAACTATAATAAATATACGTATCACTTTCATTATCATCAATATAACATGCATTATTACCCATATAATGGAGGTATTATTGCTAGAACTGTAATAATTATACTTATTACTTATATTATTATCAATATAACATGCATTATTACCCATATTATGCAGTTATTATCGCTAGAACTATAATAAATACACTTATTACTCCCAATATTATCAATGTAACATGCATTATTACCCATATAATGCAGTTATTATCGCTAGAACTGTAATAATTATACTTGCTACTTATATTATTGGCAATATAACGTGCATTATTACCCATATAATGCAGTTATTATCGCTAGAACTGTAATAATTGTACTCATTACTTATATTATTAGCAATATAACGTGCATTATTACCCATATTATGCAGTTATTATCGCTAGAACTGTAATAATTATACTTATTACTTATACTACTAGCAATATAACGTGCATTATTACCCATATAATGCAGTTATTATCGCTAGAACTGTAATAATTATACTTATTACTTATAATATTATCAATATAACATGCATTATTACCCATATAATGGAGGTATTATTGCTAGAACTGTAATAATTATACTTATTACTTATACTATTAGCAATATAACGTGCATTGTTACCCATATAATGCAGTTATTATCGCCAGAACTGTAATAATTATACTTATTACTTATATTATTCTCAATATAACATGCATTATTACCCATATTATGCAGTTATTATCGCAAGAACTATAATAAATATCCGTATTACTTTCATTATCATCAATATAACATGCATTATTACCCATATAATGGAGGTATTATTGCTAGAACTGTAATAATTATACTTATTACTTATATTATTATAAATATAACATGCATTATTACCCATATTATGCAGTTATTATCGCTAGAACTATAATAAATACACTTATTACTCCCAATATTATCAATGTAACATGCATTATTACCCATATAATGCAGTTATTATCGCTAGAACTGTAATAATTATACTTATTACTTATATTATTAACAATATAACGTGCATTATTACCCATATAATGCAGTTATTATCGCTAGAACTGTAATAATTGTACTCATTACTTATATTATTAGCAATATAACGTGCATTATTACCCATATTATGCAGTTATTATCGCTAGAACTGTAATAATTATACTTATTACTTATATTATTATCAATATAACATGCATTATTACCCATATTATGCACTTATTATCGCTAAAACTATAATAACTATACGTATTACTTTTATTATCATCAATATAACATGCATTAATACCCATATTATGCAGTTATTATCGATAGAACTGTAATAAATATACTTATTACTTTTATTATTATCAATATAACATGCACTATTTGCCATATTTTACTATTATTATCGCTAGAACTATAATAATTATACTTATTACTCCCGATATTATCAATATAACATGCATTATTACCCATATAATGCAGTTATTATCGCTAGAACTGTAATAATTATACTTATTACTTATGTTATTATCAATATAACATGCATTATTACCCATATAATGCAGTTATTATCGCTAGAACTGTAATAATTGTACTCATTACTTATATTATTAGCAATATAACGTGCATTATTACCCATATTATGCAGTTATTATCGCTAGAACTGTAATAATTATACTTATTACTTATATCATTATCAATATAACATGCATTATTACCCATATAATGGAGGTATTATCGCTAGAACTGTAATAATTATACTTATTACTTATACTATTAGCAATATAACGTGCATTATTACCCATATAATGCAGTTATTATCGCCAGAACTGTAATAATTATACTTATTACTTATATTATTCTCAATATAACATGCATTATTACCCATATTATGCAGTTATTATCGCTAGAACTATAATAAATATACGTATTACTTTCATTATCATCAATATAACATGCATTATTACCCATATAATGGAGGTATTATCGCTAGAACTGTAATAATTATACTTATTACTTATATTATTATCAATATAACATGCATTATTACCCATATTATGCAGTTATTATCTGTAGAACCATAATAAATATACTTATTACTCCCAATATTATCAATATAACATGCATTTTTACCCATATTATGCAGTTATTATCGCTAAAACTATAATAAATATACGTATTACTTTTATTATCATCAATATAACATGCATTATTACCCATATTATGCAGTTATTATCGATAGAACTGTAATAAATATACTTATTTCTTTTATTATTATCAATATAACATGCACTATTTGCCATATTTTACTATTATTATCGCTAGAGCTATAATAATTATACTTATTACTCCCGATATTATCAATATAACATGCATTATTACCCATATAATGCAGTTACTATCGCTAGAACTGTAATAATTATACTTATTACTTAGATTATTATCAATATAACATGCATTATTACCCATATTATGCAGTTATTATCGCTAGAACTGTAATAAATATACGTATTACTTTTATTATCATCAATATAACATGCATTATTACCCATATTATGCAGTTATTATCGCTAGAACTGTAATAATTATACTTATTACTTATATTATTCTCAATATAACATGCATTATTACCCATATTATGCAGTTATTATCTGTAGAACCATAATAAATATACTTATTACTCCCAATATTATCAATATAACATGCATTTTTACCCATATTATGCAGTTATTATCGCTAAAACTATAATAAATATACATATTACTTTTATTATCATCAATATAACATGCATTATTACCCATATTATGCAGTTATTATCGATAGAACTGTAATAAATATACTTATTTCTTTTATTATTATCAATATAACATGCACTATTTGCCATATTTTACTATTATTATCGCTAGAGCTATAATAATTATACTTATTACTCCCGATATTATCAATATAACATGCATTATTACCCATATAATGCAGTTACTATCGCTAGAACTGTAATAATTATACTTATTACTTAGATTATTATCAATATAACATGCATTATTACCCATATTATGCAGTTATTATCGCTAGAACTGTAATAAATATACGTATTACTTTTATTATCATCAATATAACATGCATTATTACCCATATTATGCAGTTATTATCGCTAGAACTGTAATAATTATACTTATTACTTATATTATTCTCAATATAACATGCATTATTACCCATATGATGCAGTTATTATCGCAAGAACTATAATAAATATACGTATCACTTTCATTATCATCAATATAACATGCATTATTACCCATATAATGGAGGTATTATTGCTAGAACTGTAATAATTATACTTATTACTTATATTATTATCAATATAACATGCATTATTACCCATATTATGCAGTTATTATCGCTAGAACTATAATAAATACACTTATTACTCCCAATATTATCAATGTAACATGCATTATTACCCATATAATGCAGTTATTATCGCTAGAACTGTAATAATTATACTTGCTACTTATATTATTGGCAATATAACGTGCATTATTACCCATATAATGCAGTTATTATCGCTAGAACTGTAATAATTGTACTCATTACTTATATTATTAGCAATATAACGTGCATTATTACCCATATTATGCAGTTATTATCGCTAGAACTGTAATAATTATACTTATTACTTATACTACTAGCAATATAACGTGCATTATTACCCATATAATGCAGTTATTATCGCTAGAACTGTAATAATTATACTTATTACTTATATTATTATCAATATAACATGCATTATTACCCATATAATGGAGGTATTATTGCTAGAACTGTAATAATTATACTTATTACTTATACTATTAGCAATATAACGTGCATTGTTACCCATATAATGCAGTTATTATCGCCAGAACTGTAATAATTATACTTATTACTTATATTATTCTCAATATAACATGCATTATTACCCATATAATGCAGTTATTATCGCTAGAACTGTAATAATTATACTTATTAGTTATATTATTAGCAATATAACGTGCATTATTACCCATATTATGCAGTTATTATCGATAGAACTGTAATAAATATACGTATTACTTTCATTATCATCAATATAACATGCATTATTACCCATATAATGCAGTTATTATCGCTAGAACTGTAATAATTATACTTATTACTTATATTATTATCAATATAACATGCATTATTACCCATATTATGCAGTTATTATCGATAGAACTGTAATAAATATACGTATTACTTTCATTATCATCAATATAACATGCATTATTACCCATATAATGCAGTTATTATCGCTAGAACTGTAATAATTATACTTATAACTTATATTGTTAGCAATATAACGTGCATTATTACCCATATAATGCAGTTATTATCGCTAGAACTGTAATAATTATACTTATTACTTAGATTATTATCAATATAACATGCATTATTACCCATATTATGCAGTTATTATCGCTAGAACTGTAATAAATATACGTATTACTTTTATTATCATCAATATAACATGCATTATTACCCATATTATGCAGTTATTATCGCTAGAACTGTAATAATTATACTTATTACTTATATTATTATCAATATAACATGCATTATTACCCATATTATGCAGTTATTATCGCTGGAACTATAATAAATATACTTATTACTCCCAATATTATCAATATAACATGCATTATTACCCATATTATGCAGTTATTATCGCTGGAACTATAATAAATATACTTATTACTCCCAATATTATCAATATAACATGCATTATTACCCACATAATGCAGTCATTATCGCTAGAACTGTAATAATTATACTTATTACTTATAATATTATCAATATAACATGCATTATTACCCATATAATGGAGGTATTATTGCTAGAACTGTAATAATTATACTTATTACTTATACTATTAGCAATATAACGTGCATTGTTACCCATATTATGCAGTTATTATCGCAAGAACTATAATAAATATACGTATTACTTTTATTATCATCAATATAACATGCATTATTACCCATATTATGCAGTTATTATCGCTAGAACTGTAATAATTATACTTATTACTTATATTATTATCAATATAACATGCATTATTACCCATATTATGCAGTTATTATCGCTGGAACTATAATAAATATACTTATTACTCCCAATATTATCAATATAACATGCATTATTACCCATATTATGCAGTTATTATCGCTGGAACTATAATAAATATACTTATTACTCCCAATATTATCAATATAACATGCATTATTACCCACATAATGCAGTCATTATCGCTAGAACTGTAATAATTATACTTATTACTTATAATATTATCAATATAACATGCATTATTACCCATATAATGGAGGTATTATTGCTAGAACTGTAATAATTATACTTATTACTTATACTATTAGCAATATAACGTGCATTGTTACCCATATTATGCAGTTATTATCGCAAGAACTATAATAAATATACGTATTACTTTCATTATCATCAATATAACATGCATTATTACCCATATAATGGAGGTATTATTGCTAGAACTGTAATAATTATACTTATTACTTATATTATTATAAATATAACATGCATTATTACCCATATTATGCAGTTATTATCGCTAGAACTATAATAAATGCACTTATTACTCCCAATATTATCAATGTAACATGCATTATTACCCATATAATGCAGTTATTATCGCTAGACTGTAATAATTATACTTATTAGTTATATTATTAGCAATATAACGTGCATTATTACCCATATAATGCAGTTATTATCGCTAGAACTGTAATAATTGTACTCATTACTTATATTATTAGCAATATAACGTGCATTATTACCCATATTATGCAGTTATTATCGCTAGAACTATAATAAATGCACTTATTACTCCCAATATTATCAATGTAACATGCATTATTACCCATATAATGCAGTTATTATCGCTAGACTGTAATAATTATACTTATTAGTTATATTATTAGCAATATAACGTGCATTATTACCCATATAATGCAGTTATTATCGCTAGAACTGTAATAATTATACTTATTACTTATATTATTATCAATATAACATGCATTATTACCCATATAATGTAGTTATTATCGCTAGAACTGTAATAATTATACTTATTACTTATGTTATTCTCAATATAACATGCATTGTTACCCATATAATGCAGTTATTATCGCTAGAACTGTAATAATTGTACTCATTACATATATTGTTAGCAATATAACGTGCATTATTACCCATACTATGCAGTTATTATCGCTAGAACTGTAATAATTATACTTATTACTTATATCATTATCAATATAACATGCATTATTACCCATATAATGCAGTTATTATCGCTAGAACTGTAATAATTATACTTATTACTTATACTATTGGCAATATAACGTGCATTATTACCCATATAATGCAGTTATTATCGCCAGAACTGTAATAATTATACTTATTACTTATATTATTCTCAATATAACATGTATTATTACCCATATTATGCAGTTATTATCGCTAGAACTATAATAAGTGTACGTATTACTTTCATTATCATCAATATAACATGCATTATTACCCATATAATGCAGTTATAATCGCTAGAACTGTAATAATTATACTTATTACTTATATCATTATCAATATAACATGCATTATTACCCATATTATGCAGTTATTATCGCTAGAACTATAATAAATACACTTATTACTCCCAATATTATCAATGTAACATGCATTATTACCCATATAATGCAGTTATTATCGCTAGAACTGTAATAATTATACTTATTACTTATATTATTAGCAATATAACGTGCATTGTTACCCATATAATGCAGTTATTATCGCTAGAACTGTAATAATTATACTTATTACTTATATTATTAGCAATATAACGTGCATTATTACCCATATAATGCAGTTATTATCGCTAGAACTGTAATAAATATACGTATTACTTTTATTATCATCAATATAACATGCATTATTACCCATATTATGCAGTTATTATCGATAGAACTGTAATAAATATACTTATTACTTATATTATTCTCAATATAACATGCATTATTACCCATATTATGCAGTTATTATCGCTAGAACTATAATAAATATACGTATTACTTTCATTATCATCAATATAACATGCATTATTACCCATATAATGCAGTTATTATCGCTAGAACTGTAATAATTATACTTATTACTTATATTATTATCAATATAACATGCATTATTACCCATATTATGCAGTTATTATCGATAGAACTGTAATAAATATACGTATTACTTTCATTATCATCAATATAACATGCATTATTACCCATATAATGCAGTTATTATCGCTAGAACTGTAATAATTATACTTATAACTTATATTGTTAGCAATATAACGTGCATTATTACCCATATAATGCAGTTATTATCGCTAGAACTGTAATAATTATACTTATTACTTAGATTATTATCAATATAACATGCATTATTACCCATATTATGCAGTTATTATCGCTAGAACTGTAATACATATACGTATTACTTTTATTATCATCAATATAACATGCATTATTACCCATATAATGCAGTCATTATCGCTAGAACTGTAATAATTATACTTATTACTTATAATATTATCAATATAACATGCATTATTACCCATATAATGGAGGTATTATTGCTAGAACTGTAATAATTATACTTATTACTTATACTATTAGCAATATAACGTGCATTGTTACCCATATTATGCAGTTATTATCGCAAGAACTATAATAAATATACGTATTACTTTCATTATCATCAATATAACATGCATTATTACCCATATAATGGAGGTATTATTGCTAGAACTGTAATAATTATACTTATTACTTATATTATTATAAATATAACATGCATTATTACCCATATTATGCAGTTATTATCGCTAGAACTATAATAAATGCACTTATTACTCCCAATATTATCAATGTAACATGCATTATTACCCATATAATGCAGTTATTATCGCTAGACTGTAATAATTATACTTATTAGTTATATTATTAGCAATATAACGTGCATTATTACCCATATAATGCAGTTATTATCGCTAGAACTGTAATAATTGTACTCATTACTTATATTGTTAGCAATATAACGTGCATTATTACCCATATTATGCAGTTATTATCGCTAGAACTGTAATAATTATACTTATTACTTATATTATTATCAATATAACATGCATTATTACCCATATTATGCAGTTATTATCGCTAAAACTATAATAAATATACGTATTACTTTTATTATCATCAATATAACATGCATTATTACCCATATTATGCAGTTATTATCGATAGAACTGTAATAAATATACTTATTACTTATATTATTCTCAATATAACATGCATTATTACCCATATTATGCAGTTATTATCGCTAGAACTATAATAAATATACGTATTACTTTCATTATCATCAATATAACATGCATTATTACCCATATAATGCAGTTATTATCGCTGGAACTGTAATAATTATACTTATTACTTATATTGTTAGCAATATAACGTGCATTATTACCCATATTATGCAGTTATTATCGCTAGAACTATAATAAATATACGTATTACTTTTATTATCATCAATATAACATGCATTATTACCCATATTATGCAGTTATTATCGATAGAACTGTAATAAATATATTTATTACTTTTATTATTATCAATATAACATGCATTATTACCCATATTATGCAGTAATTATCGCTAGAACTGTAATAATTGTACTCATTACTTATATTATTAGCAATATAACGTGCATTATTACCCATATAATGCAGTTATTATCGCTAGAACTGTCATAATTATACTTATTACTTATATTATTATCAATATAACATGCATTATTACCCATATAATGGAGGTATTATCGCTAGAACTGTAATAATTATACTTATTACTTATACTATTAGCAATATAACGTGCATTATTACCCATATAATGCAGTTATTATCGCTAGAACTGTAATAATTATATTTATTACTTATATTATTAGCAATATAACGTGCATTATTACCCATATTATGCAGTTATTATCGCTAGAACTGTAATAATTATACTTATTACTTATACTACTAGCAATATAACGTGCATTATTACCCATATAATGCAGTTATTATCGCTAGAACTGTAATAATTATACTTATTACTTATATTATTATCAATATAACATGCATTATTACCCATATAATGCAGTTATTATCGCTAGAACTGTAATAATTATACTTATTACTTATATTATTAGCAATATAACGTGCATTATTACCCATATAATGCAGTTATTATCGCTAGAACTGCAATAATTATACTTATTACTTATACTATTATCAATATAACGTGCATTGTTACCCATATAATGCAGTTATTATCGCCAGAACTGTAATGATTATACTTATTACTTATATTATTTTCAATATAACATGCATTATTACCCATATGATGCAGTTATTATCGCAAGAACTATAATAAATATACGTATCACTTCATTATCATCAATATAACATGCATTATTACCCATATAATGGAGGTATTATCGCTAGAACTGTAATAATTATACTTATTACTTATACTATTAGCAATATAACGTGCATTATTACCCATATAATGCAGTTATTATCGCTAGAACTGTAATAATTATACTTATTACTTATGTTATTATCAATATAACATGCATTATTACCCATATAATGCAGTTATTATCGCTAGAACTGTAATAATTATACTTATTACTTATGTTATTCTCAATATAACATGCATTGTTACCCATATAATGCAGTTATTATCGCTAGAACTGTAATAATTATACTTATTACTTATGTTATTATCAATATAACATGCATTATTACCCATATAATGCAGTTATTATCGCTAGAACTGTAATAATTGTACTCATTACTTATATTGTTAGCAATATAACGTGCATTATTACCCATACTATGCAGTTATTATCGCTAGAACTGTAATAATTATACTTATTACTTATATCATTATCAATATAACATGCATTATTACCCATATAATGCAGTTATTATCGCTAGAACTGTAATAATTATACTTATTACTTATACTATTGGCAATATAACGTGCATTATTACCCATATAATGCAGTTATTATCGCCAGAACTGTAATAATTATACTTATTACTTATATTATTCTCAATATAACATGTATTATTACCCATATTATGCAGTTATTATCGCTAGAACTATAATAAGTATACGTATTACTTTCATTATCATCAATATAACATGCATTATTACCCATATAATGCAGTTATAATCGCTAGAACTGTAATAATTATACTTATTACTTATATCATTATCAATATAACATGCATTATTACCCATATTATGCAGTTATTATCGCTAGAACTATAATAAATACACTTATTACTCCCAATATTATCAATGTAACATGCATTATTACCCATATAATGCAGTTATTATCGCTAGAACTGTAATAATTATACTTATTACTTATATTATTAGCAATATAACGTGCATTGTTACCCATATAATGCAGTTATTATCGCTAGAACTGTAATAATTATACTTATTACTTATATTATTAGCAATATAACGTGCATTATTACCCATATAATGCAGTTATTATCGCTAGAACTGTAATAAATGTACGTATTACTTTTATTATCATCAATATAACATGCATTATTACCCATATTATGCAGTTATTATCGATAGAACTGTAATAAATATACTTATTACTTATATTATTCTCAATATAACATGCATTATTACCCATATTATGCAGTTATTATCGCTAGAACTATAATAAATATACGTATTACTTTCATTATCATCAATATAACATGCATTATTACCCATATAATGCAGTTATTATCGCTAGAACTGTAATAATTATACTTATTACTTATATTATTATCAATATAACATGCATTATTACCCATATTATGCAGTTATTATCGATAGAACTGTAATAAATATACGTATTACTTTCATTATCATCAATATAACATGCATTATTACCCATATAATGCAGTTATTATCGCTAGAACTGTAATAATTATACTTATTACTTATAATATTATCAATATAACATGCATTATTACCCATATAATGCAGTTATTATCGCTAGAACTGTAATAATTATACTTATTACTTATATTATTAACAATATAACGTGCATTATTACCCATATAATGCAGTTATTATCGCTAGAACTGTAATAATTGTACTCATTACTTATATTATTAGCAATATAACGTGCATTATTACCCATATTATGCAGTTATTATCGCTAGAACTGTAATAATTATACTTATTACTTATATTATTATCAATATAACATGCATTATTACCCATATTATGCACTTATTATCGCTAAAACTATAATAACTATACGTATTACTTTTATTATCATCAATATAACATGCATTAATACCCATATTATGCAGTTATTATCGATAGAACTGTAATAAATATACTTATTACTTTTATTATTATCAATATAACATGCACTATTTGCCATATTTTACTATTATTATCGCTAGAACTATAATAATTATACTTATTACTCCCGATATTATCAATATAACATGCATTATTACCCATATAATGCAGTTATTATCGCTAGAACTGTAATAATTATACTTATTACTTATGTTATTATCAATATAACATGCATTATTACCCATATAATGCAGGTATTATCGCTAGAACTGTAATAATTGTACTCATTACTTATATTATTAGCAATATAACGTGCATTATTACCCATATTATGCAGTTATTATCGCTAGAACTGTAATAATTATACTTATTACTTATATCATTATCAATATAACATGCATTATTACCCATATAATGGAGGTATTATCGCTAGAACTGTAATAATTATACTTATTACTTATACTATTAGCAATATAACGTGCATTATTACCCATATAATGCAGTTATTATCGCCAGAACTGTAATAATTATACTTATTACTTATATTATTCTCAATATAACATGCATTATTACCCATATTATGCAGTTATTATCGCTAGAACTATAATAAATATACGTATTACTTTCATTATCATCAATATAACATGCATTATTACCCATATAATGGAGGTATTATCGCTAGAACTGTAATAATTATACTTATTACTTATATTATTATCAATATAACATGCATTATTACCCATATTATGCAGTTATTATCTGTAGAACCATAATAAATATACTTATTACTCCCAATATTATCAATATAACATGCATTTTTACCCATATTATGCAGTTATTATCGCTAAAACTATAATAAATATACGTATTACTTTTATTATCATCAATATAACATGCATTATTACCCATATTATGCAGTTATTATCGATAGAACTGTAATAAATATACTTATTTCTTTTATTATTATCAATATAACATGCACTATTTGCCATATTTTACTATTATTATCGCTAGAGCTATAATAATTATACTTATTACTCCCGATATTATCAATATAACATGCATTATTACCCATATAATGCAGTTACTATCGCTAGAACTGTAATAATTATACTTATTACTTAGATTATTATCAATATAACATGCATTATTACCCATATTATGCAGTTATTATCGCTAGAACTGTAATAAATATACGTATTACTTTTATTATCATCAATATAACATGCATTATTACCCATATTATGCAGTTATTATCGCTAGAACTGTAATAATTATACTTATTACTTATATTATTCTCAATATAACATGCATTATTACCCATATGATGCAGTTATTATCGCAAGAACTATAATAAATATACGTATCACTTTCATTATCATCAATATAACATGCATTATTACCCATATAATGGAGGTATTATTGCTAGAACTGTAATAATTATACTTATTACTTATATTATTATCAATATAACATGCATTATTACCCATATTATGCAGTTATTATCGCTAGAACTATAATAAATACACTTATTACTCCCAATATTATCAATGTAACATGCATTATTACCCATATAATGCAGTTATTATCGCTAGAACTGTAATAATTATACTTGCTACTTATATTATTGGCAATATAACGTGCATTATTACCCATATAATGCAGTTATTATCGCTAGAACTGTAATAATTGTACTCATTACTTATATTATTAGCAATATAACGTGCATTATTACCCATATTATGCAGTTATTATCGCTAGAACTGTAATAATTATACTTATTACTTATACTACTAGCAATATAACGTGCATTATTACCCATATAATGCAGTTATTATCGCTAGAACTGTAATAATTATACTTATTACTTATATTATTATCAATATAACATGCATTATTACCCATATAATGGAGGTATTATTGCTAGAACTGTAATAATTATACTTATTACTTATACTATTAGCAATATAACGTGCATTGTTACCCATATAATGCAGTTATTATCGCCAGAACTGTAATAATTATACTTATTACTTATATTATTCTCAATATAACATGCATTATTACCCATATTATGCAGTTATTATCGCAAGAACTATAATAAATATCCGTATTACTTTCATTATCATCAATATAACATGCATTATTACCCATATAATGGAGGTATTATTGCTAGAACTGTAATAATTATACTTATTACTTATATTATTATAAATATAACATGCATTATTACCCATATTATGCAGTTATTATCGCTAGAACTATAATAAATACACTTATTACTCCCAATATTATCAATGTAACATGCATTATTACCCATATAATGCAGTTATTATCGCTAGAACTGTAATAATTATACTTATTACTTATATTATTAGCAATATAACGTGCATTATTACCCATATAATGCAGTTATTATCGCTAGAACTGTAATAATTATACTTATTACTTATACTATTGGCAATATAACGTGCATTATTACCCATATAATGCAGTTATTATCGCCAGAACTGTAATAATTATACTTATTACTTATATTATTCTCAATATAACATGTATTATTACCCATATTATGCAGTTATTATCGCTAGAACTATAATAAGTATACGTATTACTTTCATTATCATCAATATAACATGCATTATTACCCATATAATGCAGTTATAATCGCTAGAACTGTAATAATTATACTTATTACTTATATCATTATCAATATAACATGCATTATTACCCATATTATGCAGTTATTATCGCTAGAACTATAATAAATACACTTATTACTCCCAATATTATCAATGTAACATGCATTATTACCCATATAATGCAGTTATTATCGCTAGAACTGTAATAATTATACTTATTACTTATATTATTAGCAATATAACGTGCATTGTTACCCATATAATGCAGTTATTATCGCTAGAACTGTAATAATTATACTTATTACTTATATTATTAGCAATATAACGTGCATTATTACCCATATAATGCAGTTATTATCGCTAGAACTGTAATAAATATACGTATTACTTTTATTATCATCAATATAACATGCATTATTACCCATATTATGCAGTTATTATCGATAGAACTGTAATAAATATACTTATTACTTATATTATTCTCAATATAACATGCATTATTACCCATATTATGCAGTTATTATCGCTAGAACTATAATAAATATACGTATTACTTTCATTATCATCAATATAACATGCATTATTACCCATATAATGCAGTTATTATCGCTAGAACTGTAATAATTATACTTATTACTTATATTATTATCAATATAACATGCATTATTACCCATATTATGCAGTTATTATCGATAGAACTGTAATAAATATACGTATTACTTTCATTATCATCAATATAACATGCATTATTACCCATATAATGCAGTTATTATCGCTAGAACTGTAATAATTATACTTATAACTTATATTGTTAGCAATATAACGTGCATTATTACCCATATAATGCAGTTATTATCGCTAGAACTGTAATAATTATACTTATTACTTAGATTATTATCAATATAACATGCATTATTACCCATATTATGCAGTTATTATCGCTAGAACTGTAATACATATACGTATTACTTTTATTATCATCAATATAACATGCATTATTACCCATATAATGCAGTCATTATCGCTAGAACTGTAATAATTATACTTATTACTTATAATATTATCAATATAACATGCATTATTACCCATATAATGGAGGTATTATTGCTAGAACTGTAATAATTATACTTATTACTTATACTATTAGCAATATAACGTGCATTGTTACCCATATTATGCAGTTATTATCGCAAGAACTATAATAAATATACGTATTACTTTTATTATCATCAATATAACATGCATTATTACCCATATAATGCAGTCATTATCGCTAGAACTGTAATAATTATACTTATTACTTATAATATTATCAATATAACATGCATTATTACCCATATAATGGAGGTATTATTGCTAGAACTGTAATAATTATACTTATTACTTATACTATTAGCAATATAACGTGCATTGTTACCCATATTATGCAGTTATTATCGCAAGAACTATAATAAATATACGTATTCCTTCATTATCATCAATATAACATGCATTATTACCCATATAATGGAGGTATTATTGCTAGAACTGTAATAATTATACTTATTACTTATATTATTATAAATATAACATGCATTATTACCCATATTATGCAGTTATTATCGCTAGAACTATAATAAATGCACTTATTACTCCCAATATTATCAATGTAACATGCATTATTACCCATATAATGCAGTTATTATCGCTAGAACTGTAATAATTATACTTATTAGTTATATTATTAGCAATATAACGTGCATTATTACCCATATAATGCAGTTATTATCGCTAGAACTGTAATAATTGTACTCATTACTTATATTATTAGCAATATAACGTGCATTATTACCCATATTATGCAGTTATTATCGCTAGAACTGTAATAATTATACTTATTACTTATATTATTATCAATATAACATGCATTATTACCCATATTATGCAGTTATTATCGCTAAAACTATAATAAATATACGTATTACTTTTATTATCATCAATATAACATGCATTATTACCCATATTATGCAGTTATTATCGATAGAACTGTAATAAATATACTTATTACTTATATTATTCTCAATATAACATGCATTATTACCCATATTATGCAGTTATTATCGCTAGAACTATAATAAATATACGTATTACTTTCATTATCATCAATATAACATGCATTATTACCCATATAATGCAGTTATTATCGCTAGAACTGTAATAATTATACTTATTACTTATATTGTTAGCAATATAACGTGCATTATTACCCATATTATGCAGTTATTATCGCTAGAACTATAATAAATATACGTATTACTTTTATTATCATCAATATAACATGCATTATTACCCATATAATGGAGGTATTATCGCCAGAACTGTAATTATTATACTTATTACTTATATTATTCTCAATATAACATGCATTATTTCCCATATGCTGCAGTTATTATCGCAAGAACTATAATAAATATACGTATCACTTTCATTATCATCAATATAACATGCATTATTACCCATATAATGGAGGTATTATTGCTAGAACTGTAATAATTATACTTATTACTTATATTATTATCAATATAACATGCATGATTACCCATATTATGCAGTTATTATCGCTAGAACTATAATAAATACACTTATTACTCCCAATATTATCAATGTAACATGCATTATTACCCATATAATGCAGTTATTATCGCTAGAACTGTAATAATTATACTTGCTACTTATATTATTGGCAATATAACGTGCATTATTACCCATATAATGCAGTTATTATCGCTAGAACTGTAATAATTGTACTCATTACTTATATTATTAGCAATATAACGTGCATTATTACCCATATTATGCAGTTATTATCGCTAGAACTGTAATAATTATACTTATTACTTATACTACTAGCAATATAACGTGCATTATTACCCATATAATGCAGTTATTATCGCTAGAACTGTAATAATTATAGTTATTACTTATATTATTATCAATATAACATGCATTATTACCCATATAATGGAGGTATTATTGCTAGAACTGTAATAATTATACTTATTACTTATACTATTAGCAATATAACGTGCATTGTTACCCATATAATGCAGTCATTATCGCCAGAACTGTAATAATTATACTTATTACTTATATTATTCTCAATATAACATGCATTATTACCCATATTATGCAGTTATTATCGCAAGAACTATAATAAATATCCGTATTACTTTCATTATCATCAATATAACATGCATTATTACCCATATAATGCAGTTATTATCGCTAGAACTGTAATAATTACACTTATTACTTATATTATTAGCAATATAACGTGCATTATTACCCATATAATGCAGTTATTATTGCTAGAACTGTAATAATTATACTTATTACTTATACTATTATCAATGTAACGTGCATTGTTACCCATATAATGCAGTTATTATCGCCAGAACTGTAATAATTATACTTATTACTTATATCATTATCAATATAACATGCATTATTACCCATATTATGCAGTTATTATCGCTAGAACTATAATAAATACACTTATTACTCCCAATATTATCAATGTAACATGCATTATTACCCATATAATGCAGTTATTATCGCTAGAACTGTAATAATTATACTTATTACTTATATTATTAGCAATATAACGTGCATTGTTACCCATATAATGCAGTTATTATCGCTAGAACTGTAATAATTATACTTATTACTTATATTATTAGCAATATAACGTGCATTATTACCCATATTATGCAGTTATTATCGCTAGAACTGTACTAATTATACTTATTACTTATATTATTATCAATATAACATGCATTATTACCCATATAATGCAGTTATTATCGCTAGAACTGTAATAATTACACTTATTACTTATATTATTAGCAATATAACGTGCATTATTACCCATATAATGCAGTTATTATCGCTAGAACTGTAATAATTATACTTATTACTTATACTATTATCAATGTAACGTGCATTGTTACCCATATAATGCAGTTATTATCGCCAGAACTGTAATAATTATACTTATTACTTATATCATTATCAATATAACATGCATTATTACCCATATTATGCAGTTATTATCGCTAGAACTATAATAAATACACTTATTACTCCCAATATTATCAATGTAACATGCATTATTACCCATATAATGCAGTTATTATCGCTAGAACTGTAATAATTATACTTATTACTTATATTATTAGCAATATAACGTGCATTGTTACCCATATAATGCAGTTATTATCGCTAGAACTGTAATAATTATACTTATTACTTATATTATTAGCAATATAACGTGCATTATTACCCATATTATGCAGTTATTATCGCTAGAACTGTACTAATTATACTTATTACTTATATCATTATCAATATAACATGCATTATTACCCATATAATGCAGTTATTATCGCTAGAACTGTAATAATTATACTTATTACTTATATTGTTAGCAATATAACGTGCATTATTACCCATATAATGCAGTTATTATCGCTAGAACTGTAATAATTGTACTCATTACTTATATTGTTAGCAATATAACGTGCATTATTACCCATATAATGCAGTTATTATCGCTAGAACTGTAATAATTATACTTATTACTTATATTATTAGCAATATAACGTGCATTATTACCCATATTATGCAGTTATTATCGCTAGAACTGTAATAATTATACTTATTACTTATACTACTAGCAATATATCGTGCATTATTACCCATATAATGCAGTTATTATCGCTAGAACTGTAATAATTATACTTATTACTTATATTATTATCAATATAACATGCATTATTACCCATATAATGCAGTTATTATCGCTAGAACTGTAATAATTACACTTATTACTTATATTATTAGCAATATAACGTGCATTATTACCCATATAATGCAGTTATTATTGCTAGAACTGTAATAATTATACTTATTACTTATACTATTATCAATGTAACGTGCATTGTTACCCATATAATGCAGTTATTATCGCCAGAACTGTAATAATTATACTTATTACTTATATCATTATCAATATAACATGCATTATTACCCATATTATGCAGTTATTATCGCTAGAACTATAATAAATACACTTATTACTCCCAATATTATCAATGTAACATGCATTATTACCCATATAATGCAGTTATTATCGCTAGAACTGTAATAATTATACTTATTACTTATATTATTAGCAATATAACGTGCATTGTTACCCATATAATGCAGTTATTATCGCTAGAACTGTAATAATTATACTTATTACTTATATTATTAGCAATATAACGTGCATTATTACCCATATTATGCAGTTATTATCGCTAGAACTGTACTAATTATACTTATTACTTATATCATTATCAATATAACATGCATTATTACCCATATAATGCAGTTATTATCGCTAGAACTGTAATAATTATACTTATTACTTATATTGTTAGCAATATAACGTGCATTATTACCCATATAATGCAGTTATTATCGCTAGAACTGTAATAATGATACTTATTACTTAGATTATTATCAATATAACGTGCATTATTACCCATATTATGCAGTTATTATCGCTAGAACTATAATAAATATACGTATTACTTTTATTATCATCAATATAACATGCATTATTACCCATATAATGCAGTTATTATCGCTAGAACTGTAATAATTATACTTATTACTTTTATTATTATCAATATAACATGCACTATTTGCCATATTTTACTATTATTATCGCTAGAACTATAATAATTATACTTATTACTCCCGATATTATCAATATAACATGCATTATTACCCATATAATGCAGTTATTATCGCTAGAACTGTAATAATTATACTTATTACTTATGTTATTATCAATATAACATGCATTATTACCCATATAATGCAGTTATTATCGCTAGAACTGTAATAATTGTACTCATTACTTATATTATTAGCAATATAACGTGCATTATTACCCATATTATGCAGTTATTATCGCTAGAACTGTAATAATTATACTTATTACTTATATCATTATCAATATAACATGCATTATTACCCATATAATGGAGGTATTATCGCTAGAACTGTAATAATTATACTTATTACTTATACTATTAGCAATATAACGTGCATTATTACCCATATAATGCAGTTATTATCGCCAGAACTGTAATAATTATACTTATTACTTATATTATTCTCAATATAACATGCATTATTACCCATATTATGCAGTTATTATCGCTAGAACTATAATAAATATACGTATTACTTTCATTATCATCAATATAACATGCATTATTACCCATATAATGGAGGTATTATCGCTAGAACTGTAATAATTATACTTATTACTTATATTATTATCAATATAACATGCATTATTACCCATATTATGCAGTTATTATCTGTAGAACCATAATAAATATACTTATTACTCCCAATATTATCAATATAACATGCATTTTTACCCATATTATGCAGTTATTATCGCTAAAACTATAATAAATATACGTATTACTTTTATTATCATCAATATAACATGCATTATTACCCATATTATGCAGTTATTATCGATAGAACTGTAATAAATATACTTATTTCTTTTATTATTATCAATATAACATGCACTATTTGCCATATTTTACTATTATTATCGCTAGAGCTATAATAATTATACTTATTACTCCCGATATTATCAATATAACATGCATTATTACCCATATAATGCAGTTACTATCGCTAGAACTGTAATAATTATACTTATTACTTAGATTATTATCAATATAACATGCATTATTACCCATATTATGCAGTTATTATCGCTAGAACTGTAATAAATATACGTATTACTTTTATTATCATCAATATAACATGCATTATTACCCATATTATGCAGTTATTATCGCTAGAACTGTAATAATTATACTTATTACTTATATTATTCTCAATATAACATGCATTATTACCCATATTATGCAGTTATTATCTGTAGAACCATAATAAATATACTTATTACTCCCAATATTATCAATATAACATGCATTTTTACCCATATTATGCAGTTATTATCGCTAAAACTATAATAAATATACGTATTACTTTTATTATCATCAATATAACATGCATTATTACCCATATTATGCAGTTATTATCGATAGAACTGTAATAAATATACTTATTTCTTTTATTATTATCAATATAACATGCACTATTTGCCATATTTTACTATTATTATCGCTAGAGCTATAATAATTATACTTATTACTCCCGATATTATCAATATAACATGCATTATTACCCATATAATGCAGTTACTATCGCTAGAACTGTAATAATTATACTTATTACTTAGATTATTATCAATATAACATGCATTATTACCCATATTATGCAGTTATTATCGCTAGAACTGTAATAAATATACGTATTACTTTTATTATCATCAATATAACATGCATTATTACCCATATTATGCAGTTATTATCGCTAGAACTGTAATAATTATACTTATTACTTATATTATTCTCAATATAACATGCATTATTACCCATATGATGCAGTTATTATCGCAAGAACTATAATAAATATACGTATCACTTTCATTATCATCAATATAACATGCATTATTACCCATATAATGGAGGTATTATTGCTAGAACTGTAATAATTATACTTATTACTTATACTATTAGCAATATAACGTGCATTGTTACCCATATAATGCAGTTATTATCGCCAGAACTGTAATAATTATACTTATTACTTATATTATTCTCAATATAACATGCATTATTACCCATATGATGCAGTTATTATCGCAAGAACTATAATAAATATACGTATCACTTTCATTATCATCAATATAACATGCATTATTACCCATATAATGGAGGTATTATTGCTAGAACTGTAATAATTATACTTATTACTTATACTATTAGCAATATAACGTGCATTGTTACCCATATAATGCAGTTATTATCGCTAGAACTGTAATAAATATACGTATTACTTATATTATTATCAATATAACATGCATTATTACCCATATTATGCAGTTATTATCGCTAGAACTATAATAAATACACGTATTACTCCCAATATTATCAATGTAACATGCATTATTACCCATATAATGCAGTTAGTATCGCTAGAACTGTAATAATTATACTTGCTACTTATATTATTGGCAATATAACGTGCATTATTACCCATATAATGCAGTTATTATCGCTAGAACTGTAATAATTGTACTCATTACTTATATTATTAGCAATATAACGTGCATTATTACCCATATTATGCAGTTATTATCGCTAGAACTGTAATAATTATACTTATTACTTATACTACTAGCAATATAACGTGCA
Organism: Megachile leachella; assembly: GCA_963576845.1. NCBI lineage: Eukaryota > Metazoa > Arthropoda > Insecta > Hymenoptera > Megachilidae > Megachile > Megachile leachella. Next base: position 26,943,212 of record OY756249.1, read on the forward strand.
TTATTACCCATATAATGCAGTTATTATCGCTAGAACTGTAATAATTATACTTATTACTTATATTATTATCAATATAACATGCATTATTACCCATATAATGGAGGTATTATTGCTAGAACTGTAATAATTATACTTATTACTTATACTATTAGCAATATAACGTGCATTGTTACCCATATAATGCAGTTATTATCGCCAGAACTGTAATAATTATACTTATTACTTATATTATTCTCAATATAACATGCATTATTACCCATATTATGCAGTTATTATCGCAAGAACTATAATAAATATCCGTATTACTTTCATTATCATCAATATAACATGCATTATTACCCATATAATGGAGGTATTATTGCTAGAACTGTAATAATTATACTTATTACTTATATTATTATAAATATAACATGCATTATTACCCATATTATGCAGTTATTATCGCTAGAACTATAATAAATACACTTATTACTCCCAATATTATCAATGTAACATGCATTATTACCCATATAATGCAGTTATTATCGCTAGAACTGTAATAATTATACTTATTACTTATATTATTAGCAATATAACGTGCATTATTACCCATATAATGCAGTTATTATCGCTAGAACTGTAATAATTGTACTCATTACTTATATTATTAGCAATATAACGTGCATTATTACCCATATTATGCAGTTATTATCGCTAGAACTGTAATAATTATACTTATTACTTATATTATTATCAATATAACATGCATTATTACCCATATTATGCACTTATTATCGCTAAAACTATAATAACTATACGTATTACTTTTATTATCATCAATATAACATGCATTAATACCCATATTATGCAGTTATTATCGATAGAACTGTAATAAATATACTTATTACTTTTATTATTATCAATATAACATGCACTATTTGCCATATTTTACTATTATTATCGCTAGAACTATAATAATTATACTTATTACTCCCGATATTATCAATATAACATGCATTATTACCCATATAATGCAGTTATTATCGCTAGAACTGTAATAATTATACTTATTACTTATGTTATTATCAATATAACATGCATTATTACCCATATAATGCAGTTATTATCGCTAGAACTGTAATAATTGTACTCATTACTTATATTATTAGCAATATAACGTGCATTATTACCCATATTATGCAGTTATTATCGCTAGAACTGTAATAATTATACTTATTACTTATATCATTATCAATATAACATGCATTATTACCCATATAATGGAGGTATTATCGCTAGAACTGTAATAATTATACTTATTACTTATACTATTAGCAATATAACGTGCATTATTACCCATATAATGCAGTTATTATCGCCAGAACTGTAATAATTATACTTATTACTTATATTATTCTCAATATAACATGCATTATTACCCATATTATGCAGTTATTATCGCTAGAACTATAATAAATATACGTATTACTTTCATTATCATCAATATAACATGCATTATTACCCATATAATGGAGGTATTATCGCTAGAACTGTAATAATTATACTTATTACTTATATTATTATCAATATAACATGCATTATTACCCATATTATGCAGTTATTATCTGTAGAACCATAATAAATATACTTATTACTTAGATTATTATCAATATAACATGCATTATTACCCATATTATGCAGTTATTATCGCTGGAACTATAATAAATATACTTATTACTCCCAATATTATCAATATAACATGCATTATTACCCATATTATGCAGTTATTATCGCTGGAACTATAATAAATATACTTATTACTCCCAATATTATCAATATAACATGCATTATTACCCATATAATGCAGTCATTATCGCTAGAACTGTAATAATTATACTTATTACTTATAATATTATCAATATAACATGCATTATTACCCATATAATGGAGGTATTATTGCTAGAACTGTAATAATTATACTTATTACTTATACTATTAGCAATATAACGTGCATTGTTACCCATATTATGCAGTTATTATCGCAAGAACTATAATAAATATACGTATTACTTTCATTATCATCAATATAACATGCATTATTACCCATATAATGGAGGTATTATTGCTAGAACTGTAATAATTATACTTATTACTTATATTATTATAAATATAACATGCATTATTACCCATATTATGCAGTTATTATCGCTAGAACTATAATAAATGCACTTATTACTCCCAATATTATCAATGTAACATGCATTATTACCCATATAATGCAGTTATTATCGCTAGAACTGTAATAATTATACTTATTAGTTATATTATTAGCAATATAACGTGCATTATTACCCATATAATGCAGTTATTATCGCTAGAACTGTAATAATTGTACTCATTACTTATATTATTAGCAATATAACGTGCATTATTACCCATATAATGCAGTTATTATCGCTAGAACTGTAATAATTATACTTATTACTTATATTATTATCAATATAACATGCATTATTACCCATATAATGCAGTTATTATCGCTAGAACTGTAATAATTATACTTATTACTTATATTATTAGCAATATAACGTGCATTATTACCCATATAATGCAGTTATTATCGCTAGAACTGTAATAATTATACTTATTACTTATACTATTATCAATATAACGTGCATTGTTACCCATATAATGCAGTTATTATCGCCAGAACTGTAATTATTATACTTATTACTTATATTATTCTCAATATAACATGCATTATTACCCATATGATGCAGTTATTATCGCAAGAACTGTAATAATTATACTTATTACTTATATTATTATCAATATAACATGCATTATTACCCATATTATGCAGTTATTATCGATAGAACTGTAATAAATATACGTATTACTTTCATTATCATCAATATAACATGCATTATTACCCATATAATGCAGTTATTATCGCTAGAACTGTAATAATTATACTTATAACTTATATTGTTAGCAATATAACATGCATTATTACCCATATTATGCAGTTATTATCGCTAGAACTATAATAAATACACTTATTACTCCCAATATTATCAATGTAACATGCATTATTACCCATATAATGCAGTTATTATCGCTAGAACTGTAATAATTATACTTATTACTTATATTATTAGCAATATAACGTGCATTGTTACCCATATAATGCAGTTATTATCGCTAGAACTGTAATAATTATACTTATTACTTATATTATTAGCAATATAACATGCATTATTACCCATATAATGCAGTTATTATCGCTAGAACTGTAATAAATAAACGTATTACTTTTATTATCATCAATATAACATGCATTATTACCCATATTATGCAGTTATTATCGATAGAACTGTAATAAATATACTTATTACTTATATTATTCTCAATATAACATGCATTATTACCCATATTATGCAGTTATTATCGCTAGAACTATAATAAATATACGTATTGCTTTCATTATCATCAATATAACATGCATTATTACCCATATAATGCAGTTATTATCGCTAGAACTGTAATAATTATACTTATTACTTATATTATTATCAATATAACATGCATTATTACCCATATTATGCAGTTATTATCGATAGAACTGTAATAAATATACGTATTACTTTCATTATCATCAATATAACATGCATTATTACCCATATAATGCAGTTATTATCGCTAGAACTGTAATAATTATACTTATAACTTATATTGTTAGCAATATAACGTGCATTATTACCCATATAATGCAGTTATTATCGCTAGAACTGTAATAATTATACTTATTACTTAGATTATTATCAATATAACATGCATTATTACCCATATTATGCAGTTATTATCGCTAGAACTGTAATAAATATACGTATTACTTTTATTATCATCAATATAACATGCATTATTACCCATATTATGCAGTTATTATCGCAAGAACTATAATAAATATACGTATTACTTTCATTATCATCAATATAACATGCATTATTACCCATATAATGGAGGTATTATTGCTAGAACTGTAATAATTATACTTATTACTTATATTATTATAAATATAACATGCATTATTACCCATATTATGCAGTTATTATCGCTAGAACTATAATAAATGCACTTATTACTCCCAATATTATCAATGTAACATGCATTATTACCCATATAATGCAGTTATTATCGCTAGACTGTAATAATTATACTTATTAGTTATATTATTAGCAATATAACGTGCATTATTACCCATATAATGCAGTTATTATCGCTAGAACTGTAATAATTGTACTCATTACTTATATTATTAGCAATATAACGTGCATTATTACCTATATTATGCAGTTATTATCGCTAGAACTGTAATAATTATACTTATTACTTATATTATTATCAATATAACATGCATTATTACCCATATTATGCAGTTATTATCGCTAAAACTATAATAAATATACGTATTACTTTTATTATCATCAATATAACATGCATTATTACCCATATTATGCAGTTATTATCGATAGAACTGTAATAAATATACTTATTACTTATATTATTCTCAATATAACATGCATTATTACCCATATTATGCAGTTATTATCGCTAGAACTATAATAAATATACGTATTACTTTCATTATCATCAATATAACATGCATTATTACCCATATAATGCAGTTATTATCGCTGGAACTGTAATAATTATACTTATTACTTATATTGTTAGCAATATAACGTGCATTATTACCCATATTATGCAGTTATTATCGCTAGAACTATAATAAATATACGTATTACTTTTATTATCATCAATATAACATGCATTATTACCCATATTATGCAGTTATTATCGATAGAACTGTAATAAATATATTTATTACTTTTATTATTATCAATATAACATGCATTATTACCCATATTATGCAGTAATTATCGCTAGAACTGTAATAATTGTACTCATTACTTATATTATTAGCAATATAACGTGCATTATTACCCATATAATGCAGTTATTATCGCTAGAACTGTCATAATTATACTTATTACTTATATTATTATCAATATAACATGCATTATTACCCATATAATGGAGGTATTATCGCTAGAACTGTAATAATTATACTTATTACTTATACTATTAGCAATATAACGTGCATTATTACCCATATAATGCAGTTATTATCGCTAGAACTGTAATAATTATATTTATTACTTATATTATTAGCAATATAACGTGCATTATTACCCATATTATGCAGTTATTATCGCTAGAACTGTAATAATTATACTTATTACTTATACTACTAGCAATATAACGTGCATTATTACCCATATAATGCAGTTATTATCGCTAGAACTGTAATAATTATACTTATTACTTATATTATTATCAATATAACATGCATTATTACCCATATAATGCAGTTATTATCGCTAGAACTGTAATAATTATACTTATTACTTATACTACTAGCAATATAACGTGCATTATTACCCATATAATGCAGTTATTATCGCTAGAACTGTAATAATTGTACTCATTACTTATATTATTAGCAATATAACGTGCATTATTACCTATATTATGCAGTTATTATCGCTAGAACTGTAATAATTATACTTATTACTTATATTATTATCAATATAACATGCATTATTACCCATATTATGCAGTTATTATCGCTAAAACTATAATAAATATACGTATTACTTTCATTATCATCAATATAACATGCATTATTACCCATATAATGGAGGTATTATCGCTAGAACTGTAATAATTATACTTATTACTTATATTATTATCAATATAACATGCATTATTACCCATATTATGCAGTTATTATCTGTAGAACCATAATAAATATACTTATTACTCCCAATATTATCAATATAACATGCATTTTTACCCATATTATGCAGTTATTATCGCTAAAACTATAATAAATATACGTATTACTTTTATTATCATCAATATAACATGCATTATTACCCATATTATGCAGTTATTATCGACAGAACTGTAATAAATATACTTATTTCTTTTATTATTATCAATATAACATGCACTATTTGCCATATTTTACTATTATTATCGCTAGAGCTATAATAATTATACTTATTACTCCCGATATTATCAATATAACATGCATTATTACCCATATAATGCAGTTACTATCGCTAGAACTGTAATAATTATACTTATTACTTAGATTATTATCAATATAACATGCATTATTACCCATATTATGCAGTTATTATCGCTAGAACTGTAATAAATATACGTATTACTTTTATTATCATCAATATAACATGCATTATTACCCATATTATGCAGTTATTATCGCTAGAACTGTAATAATTATACTTATTACTTATATTATTCTCAATATAACATGCATTATTACCCATATGATGCAGTTATTATCGCAAGAACTATAATAAATATACGTATCACTTTCATTATCATCAATATAACATGCATTATTACCCATATAATGGAGGTATTATTGCTAGAACTGTAATAATTATACTTATTACTTATATTATTATCAATATAACATGCATTATTACCCATATTATGCAGTTATTATCGCTAGAACTATAATAAATACACTTATTACTCCCAATATTATCAATGTAACATGCATTATTACCCATATAATGCAGTTATTATCGCTAGAACTGTAATAATTATACTTGCTACTTATATTATTGGCAATATAACGTGCATTATTACCCATATAATGCAGTTATTATCGCTAGAACTGTAATAATTGTACTCATTACTTATATTATTAGCAATATAACGTGCATTATTACCCATATTATGCAGTTATTATCGCTAGAACTGTAATAATTATACTTATTACTTATACTACTAGCAATATAACGTGCATTATTACCCATATAATGCAGTTATTATCGCTAGAACTGTAATAATTATACTTATTACTTATATTATTATCAATATAACATGCATTATTACCCATATAATGGAGGTATTATTGCTAGAACTGTAATAATTATACTTATTACTTATACTATTAGCAATATAACGTGCATTGTTACCCATATAATGCAGTTATTATCGCCAGAACTGTAATAATTATACTTATTACTTATATTATTCTCAATATAACATGCATTATTACCCATATTATGCAGTTATTATCGCAAGAACTATAATAAATATCCGTATTACTTTCATTGTCATCAATATAACATGCATTATTACCCATATAATGGAGGTATTATTGCTAGAACTGTAATAATTATACTTATTACTTATATTATTATAAATATAACATGCATTATTACCCATATTATGCAGTTATTATCGCTAGAACTATAATAAATACACTTATTACTCCCAATATTATCAATGTAACATGCATTATTACCCATATAATGCAGTTATTATCGCTAGAACTGTAATAATTATACTTATTACTTATATTATTAGCAATATAACGTGCATTATTACCCATATAATGCAGTTATTATCGCTAGAACTGTAATAATTGTACTCATTACTTATATTATTAGCAATATAACGTGCATTATTACCCATATTATGCAGTTATTATCGCTAGAACTGTAATAATTATACTTATTACTTATATTATTATCAATATAACATGCATTATTACCCATATTATGCACTTATTATCGCTAAAACTATAATAACTATACGTATTACTTTTATTATCATCAATATAACATGCATTAATACCCATATTATGCAGTTATTATCGATAGAACTGTAATAAATATACTTATTACTTTTATTATTATCAATATAACATGCACTATTTGCCATATTTTACTATTATTATCGCTAGAACTATAATAATTATACTTATTACTCCCGATATTATCAATATAACATGCATTATTACCCATATAATGCAGTTATTATCGCTAGAACTGTAATAATTATACTCATTACTTATATTATTAGCAATATAACGTGCATTATTACCCATATAATGCAGTTATTATCGCTAGAACTGTAATAATTATACTTATTACTTATATTATTATCAATATAACATGCATTATTACCCATATAATGCAGTTATTATCGCTAGAACTGTAATAATTATACTTATTACTTATATTATTAGCAATATAACGTGCATTATTACCCATATAATGCAGTTATTATCGCTAGAACTGTAATAATTATACTTATTACTTATACTATTATCAATATAACGTGCATTGTTACCCATATAATGCAGTTATTATCGCCAGAACTGTAATTATTATACTTATTACTTATATTATTCTCAATATAACATGCATTATTACCCATATGATGCAGTTATTATCGCAAGAACTGTAATAATTATACTTATTACTTATATTATTATCAATATAACATGCATTATTACCCATATTATGCAGTTATTATCGCTGGAACTATAATAAATATACTTATTACTCCCAATATTATCAATATAACATGCATTATTACCCATATTATGCAGTTATTATCGCTGGAACTATAATAAATATACTTATTACTCCCAATATTATCAATATAACATGCATTATTACCCACATAATGCAGTCATTATCGCTAGAACTGTAATAATTATACTTATTACTTATAATATTATCAATATAACATGCATTATTACCCATATAATGGAGGTATTATTGCTAGAACTGTAATAATTATACTTATTACTTATACTATTAGCAATATAACGTGCATTGTTACCCATATTATGCAGTTATTATCGCAAGAACTATAATAAATATACGTATTACTTTCATTATCATCAATATAACATGCATTATTACCCATATAATGGAGGTATTATTGCTAGAACTGTAATAATTATACTTATTACTTATATTATTATAAATATAACATGCATTATTACCCATATTATGCAGTTATTATCGCTAGAACTATAATAAATGCACTTATTACTCCCAATATTATCAATGTAACATGCATTATTACCCATATAATGCAGTTATTATCGCTAGACTGTAATAATTATACTTATTAGTTATATTATTAGCAATATAACGTGCATTATTACCCATATAATGCAGTTATTATCGCTAGAACTGTAATAATTGTACTCATTACTTATATTATTAGCAATATAACGTGCATTATTACCCATATTATGCAGTTATTATCGCTAGAACTATAATAAATGCACTTATTACTCCCAATATTATCAATGTAACATGCATTATTACCCATATAATGCAGTTATTATCGCTAGACTGTAATAATTATACTTATTAGTTATATTATTAGCAATATAACGTGCATTATTACCCATATAATGCAGTTATTATCGCTAGAACTGTAATAATTATACTTATTACTTATATTATTATCAATATAACATGCATTATTACCCATATAATGCAGTTATTATCGCTAGAACTGTAATAATTATACTTATTACTTATGTTATTCTCAATATAACATGCATTGTTACCCATATAATGCAGTTATTATCGCTAGAACTGTAATAATTATACTTATTACTTATGTTATTATCAATATAACATGCATTATTACCCATATAATGCAGTTATTATCGCTAGAACTGTAATAATTGTACTCATTACTTATATTGTTAGCAATATAACGTGCATTATTACCCATACTATGCAGTTATTATCGCTAGAACTGTAATAATTATACTTATTACTTATATCATTATCAATATAACATGCATTATTACCCATATAATGCAGTTATTATCGCTAGAACTGTAATAATTATACTTATTACTTATACTATTGGCAATATAACGTGCATTATTACCCATATAATGCAGTTATTATCGCCAGAACTGTAATAATTATACTTATTACTTATATTATTCTCAATATAACATGTATTATTACCCATATTATGCAGTTATTATCGCTAGAACTATAATAAGTATACGTATTACTTTCATTATCATCAATATAACATGCATTATTACCCATATAATGCAGTTATAATCGCTAGAACTGTAATAATTATACTTATTACTTATATCATTATCAATATAACATGCATTATTACCCATATTATGCAGTTATTATCGCTAGAACTATAATAAATACACTTATTACTCCCAATATTATCAATGTAACATGCATTATTACCCATATAATGCAGTTATTATCGCTAGAACTGTAATAATTATACTTATTACTTATATTATTAGCAATATAACGTGCATTGTTACCCATATAATGCAGTTATTATCGCTAGAACTGTAATAATTATACTTATTACTTATATTATTAGCAATATAACGTGCATTATTACCCATATAATGCAGTTATTATCGCTAGAACTGTAATAAATATACGTATTACTTTTATTATCATCAATATAACATGCATTATTACCCATATTATGCAGTTATTATCGATAGAACTGTAATAAATATACTTATTACTTATATTATTCTCAATATAACATGCATTATTACCCATATTATGCAGTTATTATCGCTAGAACTATAATAAATATACGTATTACTTTCATTATCATCAATATAACATGCATTATTACCCATATAATGCAGTTATTATCGCTAGAACTGTAATAATTATACTTATTACTTATATTATTATCAATATAACATGCATTATTACCCATATTATGCAGTTATTATCGATAGAACTGTAATAAATATACGTATTACTTTCATTATCATCAATATAACATGCATTATTACCCATATAATGCAGTTATTATCGCTAGAACTGTAATAATTATACTTATAACTTATATTGTTAGCAATATAACGTGCATTATTACCCATATAATGCAGTTATTATCGCTAGAACTGTAATAATTATACTTATTACTTAGATTATTATCAATATAACATGCATTATTACCCATATTATGCAGTTATTATCGCTAGAACTGTAATACATATACGTATTACTTTTATTATCATCAATATAACATGCATTATTACCCATATAATGCAGTCATTATCGCTAGAACTGTAATAATTATACTTATTACTTATAATATTATCAATATAACATGCATTATTACCCATATAATGGAGGTATTATTGCTAGAACTGTAATAATTATACTTATTACTTATACTATTAGCAATATAACGTGCATTGTTACCCATATTATGCAGTTATTATCGCAAGAACTATAATAAATATACGTATTACTTTCATTATCATCAATATAACATGCATTATTACCCATATAATGGAGGTATTATTGCTAGAACTGTAATAATTATACTTATTACTTATATTATTATAAATATAACATGCATTATTACCCATATTATGCAGTTATTATCGCTAGAACTATAATAAATGCACTTATTACTCCCAATATTATCAATGTAACATGCATTATTACCCATATAATGCAGTTATTATCGCTAGACTGTAATAATTATACTTATTAGTTATATTATTAGCAATATAACGTGCATTATTACCCATATAATGCAGTTATTATCGCTAGAACTGTAATAATTGTACTCATTACTTATATTATTAGCAATATAACGTGCATTATTACCCATATTATGCAGTTATTATCGCTAGAACTGTAATAATTATACTTATTACTTATATTATTATCAATATAACATGCATTATTACCCATATTATGCAGTTATTATCGCTAAAACTATAATAAATATACGTATTACTTTTATTATCATCAATATAACATGCATTATTACCCATATTATGCAGTTATTATCGATAGAACTGTAATAAATATACTTATTACTTATATTATTCTCAATATAACATGCATTATTACCCATATTATGCAGTTATTATCGCTAGAACTATAATAAATATACGTATTACTTTCATTATCATCAATATAACATGCATTATTACCCATATAATGCAGTTATTATCGCTGGAACTGTAATAATTATACTTATTACTTATATTGTTAGCAATATAACGTGCATTATTACCCATATTATGCAGTTATTATCGCTAGAACTATAATAAATATACGTATTACTTTTATTATCATCAATATAACATGCATTATTACCCATATTATGCAGTTATTATCGATAGAACTGTAATAAATATATTTATTACTTTTATTATTATCAATATAACATGCATTATTACCCATATTATGCAGTAATTATCGCTAGAACTGTAATAATTGTACTCATTACTTATATTATTAGCAATATAACGTGCATTATTACCCATATAATGCAGTTATTATCGCTAGAACTGTCATAATTATACTTATTACTTATATTATTATCAATATAACATGCATTATTACCCATATAATGGAGGTATTATCGCTAGAACTGTAATAATTATACTTATTACTTATACTATTAGCAATATAACGTGCATTATTACCCATATAATGCAGTTATTATCGCTAGAACTGTAATAATTATATTTATTACTTATATTATTAGCAATATAACGTGCATTATTACCCATATTATGCAGTTATTATCGCTAGAACTGTAATAATTATACTTATTACTTATACTACTAGCAATATAACGTGCATTATTACCCATATAATGCAGTTATTATCGCTAGAACTGTAATAATTATACTTATTACTTATATTATTATCAATATAACATGCATTATTACCCATATAATGCAGTTATTATCGCTAGAACTGTAATAATTATACTTATTACTTATATTATTAGCAATATAACGTGCATTATTACCCATATAATGCAGTTATTATCGCTAGAACTGTAATAATTATACTTATTACTTATACTATTATCAATATAACGTGCATTGTTACCCATATAATGCAGTTATTATCGCCAGAACTGTAATGATTATACTTATTACTTATATTATTTTCAATATAACATGCATTATTACCCATATGATGCAGTTATTATCGCAAGAACTATAATAAATATACGTATCACTTCATTATCATCAATATAACATGCATTATTACCCATATAATGGAGGTATTATCGCTAGAACTGTAATAATTATACTTATTACTTATACTATTAGCAATATAACGTGCATTATTACCCATATAATGCAGTTATTATCGCTAGAACTGTAATAATTATACTTATTACTTATGTTATTATCAATATAACATGCATTATTACCCATATAATGCAGTTATTATCGCTAGAACTGTAATAATTATACTTATTACTTATGTTATTCTCAATATAACATGCATTGTTACCCATATAATGCAGTTATTATCGCTAGAACTGTAATAATTATACTTATTACTTATGTTATTATCAATATAACATGCATTATTACCCATATAATGCAGTTATTATCGCTAGAACTGTAATAATTGTACTCATTACTTATATTGTTAGCAATATAACGTGCATTATTACCCATACTATGCAGTTATTATCGCTAGAACTGTAATAATTATACTTATTACTTATATCATTATCAATATAACATGCATTATTACCCATATAATGCAGTTATTATCGCTAGAACTGTAATAATTATACTTATTACTTATACTATTGGCAATATAACGTGCATTATTACCCATATAATGCAGTTATTATCGCCAGAACTGTAATAATTATACTTATTACTTATATTATTCTCAATATAACATGTATTATTACCCATATTATGCAGTTATTATCGCTAGAACTATAATAAGTATACGTATTACTTTCATTATCATCAATATAACATGCATTATTACCCATATAATGCAGTTATAATCGCTAGAACTGTAATAATTATACTTATTACTTATATCATTATCAATATAACATGCATTATTACCCATATTATGCAGTTATTATCGCTAGAACTATAATAAATACACTTATTACTCCCAATATTATCAATGTAACATGCATTATTACCCATATAATGCAGTTATTATCGCTAGAACTGTAATAATTATACTTATTACTTATATTATTAGCAATATAACGTGCATTGTTACCCATATAATGCAGTTATTATCGCTAGAACTGTAATAATTATACTTATTACTTATATTATTAGCAATATAACGTGCATTATTACCCATATAATGCAGTTATTATCGCTAGAACTGTAATAAATGTACGTATTACTTTTATTATCATCAATATAACATGCATTATTACCCATATTATGCAGTTATTATCGATAGAACTGTAATAAATATACTTATTACTTATATTATTCTCAATATAACATGCATTATTACCCATATTATGCAGTTATTATCGCTAGAACTATAATAAATATACGTATTACTTTCATTATCATCAATATAACATGCATTATTACCCATATAATGCAGTTATTATCGCTAGAACTGTAATAATTATACTTATTACTTATATTATTATCAATATAACATGCATTATTACCCATATTATGCAGTTATTATCGATAGAACTGTAATAAATATACGTATTACTTTCATTATCATCAATATAACATGCATTATTACCCATATAATGCAGTTATTATCGCTAGAACTGTAATAATTATACTTATAACTTATATTGTTAGCAATATAACGTGCATTATTACCCATATAATGCAGTTATTATCGCTAGAACTGTAATAATTATACTTATTACTTAGATTATTATCAATATAACATGCATTATTACCCATATTATGCAGTTATTATCGCTAGAACTGTAATAAATATACGCATTACTTTTATTATCATCAATATAACATGCATTATTACCCATATAATGCAGTCATTATCGCTAGAACTGTAATAATTATACTTATTACTTATAATATTATCAATATAACATGCATTATTACCCATATAATGGAGGTATTATTGCTAGAACTGTAATAATTATACTTATTACTTATACTATTAGCAATATAACGTGCATTGTTACCCATATTATGCAGTTATTATCGCAAGAACTATAATAAATATACGTATTCCTTCATTATCATCAATATAACATGCATTATTACCCATATAATGGAGGTATTATTGCTAGAACTGTAATAATTATACTTATTACTTATATTATTATAAATATAACATGCATTATTACCCATATTATGCAGTTATTATCGCTAGAACTATAATAAATGCACTTATTACTCCCAATATTATCAATGTAACATGCATTATTACCCATATAATGCAGTTATTATCGCTAGAACTGTAATAATTATACTTATTAGTTATATTATTAGCAATATAACGTGCATTATTACCCATATAATGCAGTTATTATCGCTAGAACTGTAATAATTGTACTCATTACTTATATTATTAGCAATATAACGTGCATTATTACCCATATTATGCAGTTATTATCGCTAGAACTGTAATAATTATACTTATTACTTATATTATTATCAATATAACATGCATTATTACCCATATTATGCAGTTATTATCGCTAAAACTATAATAAATATACGTATTACTTTTATTATCATCAATATAACATGCATTATTACCCATATTATGCAGTTATTATCGATAGAACTGTAATAAATATACTTATTACTTATATTATTCTCAATATAACATGCATTATTACCCATATTATGCAGTTATTATCGCTAGAACTATAATAAATATACGTATTACTTTCATTATCATCAATATAACATGCATTATTACCCATATAATGCAGTTATTATCGCTAGAACTGTAATAATTATACTTATTACTTATATTGTTAGCAATATAACGTGCATTATTACCCATATTATGCAGTTATTATCGCTAGAACTATAATAAATATACGTATTACTTTTATTATCATCAATATAACATGCATTATTACCCATATAATGGAGGTATTATCGCCAGAACTGTAATTATTATACTTATTACTTATATTATTCTCAATATAACATGCATTATTTCCCATATGCTGCAGTTATTATCGCAAGAACTATAATAAATATACGTATCACTTTCATTATCATCAATATAACATGCATTATTACCCATATAATGGAGGTATTATTGCTAGAACTGTAATAATTATACTTATTACTTATATTATTATCAATATAACATGCATGATTACCCATATTATGCAGTTATTATCGCTAGAACTATAATAAATACACTTATTACTCCCAATATTATCAATGTAACATGCATTATTACCCATATAATGCAGTTATTATCGCTAGAACTGTAATAATTGTACTCATTACTTATATTATTAGCAATATAACGTGCATTATTACCCATATTATGCAGTTATTATCGCTAGAACTGTAATAATTATACTTATTACTTATACTACTAGCAATATAACGTGCATTATTACCCATATAATGCAGTTATTATCGCTAGAACTGTAATAATTATACTTATTACTTATATTATTATCAATATAACATGCATTATTACCCATATAATGGAG
The DNA here is from genome assembly GCA_963576845.1 of Megachile leachella. Lineage (NCBI taxonomy): Eukaryota > Metazoa > Arthropoda > Insecta > Hymenoptera > Megachilidae > Megachile > Megachile leachella. The sequence continues at coordinate 26,959,577 of OY756249.1, forward strand.
GTATTATTGCTAGAACTGTAATAATTATACTTATTACTTATACTATTAGCAATATAACGTGCATTGTTACCCATATAATGCAGTCATTATCGCCAGAACTGTAATAATTATACTTATTACTTATATTATTCTCAATATAACATGCATTATTACCCATATTATGCAGTTATTATCGCAAGAACTATAATAAATATCCGTATTACTTTCATTATCATCAATATAACATGCATTATTACCCATATAATGGAGGTATTATTGCTAGAACTGTAATAATTATACTTATTACTTATATTATTATAAATATAACATGCATTATTACCCATATTATGCAGTTATTATCGCTAGAACTATAATAAATACACTTATTACTCCCAATATTATCAATGTAACATGCATTATTACCCATATAATGCAGTTATTATCGCTAGAACTGTAATAATTATACTTATTACTTATATTATTAGCAATATAACGTGCATTATTACCCATATAATGCAGTTATTATCGCTAGAACTGTAATAATTGTACTCATTACTTATATTATTAGCAATATAACGTGCATTATTAGCCATATTATGCAGTTATTATCGCTAGAACTGTAATAATTATACTTATTACTTATATTATTATCAATATAACATGCATTATTAGCCATATTATGCACTTATTATCGCTAAAACTATAATAACTATACGTATTACTTTTATTATCATCAATATAACATGCATTAATACCCATATTATGCAGTTATTATCGATAGAACTGTAATAAATATACTTATTACTTTTATTATTATCAATATAACATGCACTATTTGCCATATTTTACTATTATTATCGCTAGAACTATAATAATTATACTTATTACTCCCGATATTATCAATATAACATGCATTATTACCCATATAATGCAGTTATTATCGCTAGAACTGTAATAATTATACTTATTACTTATGTTATTATCAATATAACATGCATTATTACCCATATAATGCAGTTATTATCGCTAGAACTGTAATAATTGTACTCATTACTTATATTATTAGCAATATAACGTGCATTATTACCCATATTATGCAGTTATTATCGCTAGAACTGTAATAATTATACTTATTACTTATATCATTATCAATATAACATGCATTATTACCCATATAATGGAGGTATTATCGCTAGAACTGTAATAATTATACTTATTACTTATACTATTAGCAATATAACGTGCATTATTACCCATATAATGCAGTTATTATCGCCAGAACTGTAATAATTATACTTATTACTTATATTATTCTCAATATAACATGCATTATTACCCATATTATGCAGTTATTATCGCTAGAACTATAATAAATATACGTATTACTTTCATTATCATCAATATAACATGCATTATTACCCATATAATGGAGGTATTATCGCTAGAACTGTAATAATTATACTTATTACTTATATTATTATCAATATAACATGCATTATTACCCATATTATGCAGTTATTATCTGTAGAACCATAATAAATATACTTATTACTCCCAATATTATCAATATAACATGCATTTTTACCCATATTATGCAGTTATTATCGCTAAAACTGTAATAAATATACGTATTACTTTTATTATCATCAATATAACATGCATTATTACCCATATTATGCAGTTATTATCGATAGAACTGTAATAAATATACTTATTTCTTTTATTATTATCAATATAACATGCACTATTTGCCATATTTTACTATTATTATCGCTAGAGCTATAATAATTATACTTATTACTCCCGATATTATCAATATAACATGCATTATTACCCATATAATGCAGTTACTATCGCTAGAACTGTAATAATTATACTTATTACTTATGTTATTATCAATATAACATGCATTATTACCCATATAATGCAGTTGTTATCGCTAGAACTGTAATAATTGTACTCATTACTTATATTGTTAGCAATATAACGTGCATTATTACCCATACTATGCAGTTATTATCGCTAGAACTGTAATAATTATACTTATTACTTATATCATTATCAATATAACATGCATTCTTACCCATATAATGGAGGTATCATCGCTAGAACTGTAATAATTATACTTATTACTTATACTATTAGCAATATAACGTGCATTATTACCCATATAATGCAGTTATTATCGCCAGAACTGTAATAATTATACTTATTACTTATATTATTATCAATATAACATGTATTATTACCCATATTATGCAGTTATTATCGCTAGAACTATAATAAGTATACGTATTACTTTCATTATCATCAATATAACATGCATTATTACCCATATAATGCAGTTATAATCGCTAGAACTGTAATAATTATACTTATAACGTATATTGTTAGCAATATAACGTGCATTATTACCCATATAATGCAGTTATTATCGCTAGAACTGTAATGATTATACTTATTACTTAGATTATTAGCAATATAACGTGCATTATTACCCATACTATGCAGTTATTATCGCTAGAACTGTAATAATTATACTTATTACTTATATCATTATCAATATAACATGCATTATTACCCATATAATGGAGGTATTATCGCTAGAACTGTAATAATTATACTTATTACTTATACTATTAGCAATATAACGTGCATTATTACCCATATAATGCAGTTATTATCGCCAGAACTGTAATAATTATACTTATGACTTATATTATTATCAAAATAACATGCATTATTACCCATATTATGCAGTTATTATCGATAGAACTGTAATAAATATATTTATTACTTTTGTTATTATCAATATAACATGCACTATTTGCCGTATTTTACTATTATTATCGCTAGAACTATAATAATTATACTTATTACTCCCGATATTATCAATACAACATGCATTATTACCCATATAATGCAGTTATTATCGCTAGAACTGTAATAATTATACTTATTACTTATATTATTAGCAATATAACGTGCATTATTACCCATATTATGCAGTTATTATCGCTAGAACTGTAATAATTATACTTATTACTTATACTACTAGCAATATATCGTGCATTATTACCCATATAATGCAGTTATTATCGCTAGAACTGTAATAATTATACTTATTACTTATATTATTCTCAATATAACATGCATTATTACCCATATTATGCAGTTATTATCGCAAGAACTATAATAAATATCCGTATTACTTTCATTATCATCAATATAACATGCATTATTACCCATGTAATGGAGGTATTATTGCTAGAACTGTAATAATTATACTTATTACTTATATTATTATAAATATAACATGCATTATCACCCATATTATGCAGTTATTATCGCTATAACTATAATAAATACACTTATTACTCCCAATATTATCAATGTAACATGCATTATTACCGATATAATGCAGTTATTATCGCTAGAACTGTAATAATTATACTTATTACTTATATTATTAGCAATATAACGTGCATTATTACCCATATAATGCAGTTATTATCGCTAGAACTGTAATAATTGTACTCATTACTTATATTATTAGCAATATAACGTGCATTATTACCCATATTATGCAGTTATTATCGCTAGAACTGTAATAATTATACTTATTACTTATATTATTATCAATATAACATGCATTATTACCCATATTATGCACTTATTATCGCTAAAACTATAATAACTATACGTATTACTTTTATTATCATCAATATAACATGCAATAATACCCATATTATGCAGTTATTATCGATAGAACTGTAATAAATATACTTATTACTTTTATTATTATCAATATAACATGCACTATTTGCCATATTTTACTATTATTATCGCTAGAACTATAATAATTATACTTATTACTCCCGATATTATCAATATAACATGCATTATTACCCATATAATGCAGTTATTATCGCTAGAACTGTAATAATTATACTTATTACTTATGTTATTATCAATATAACATGCATTATTACCCATATAATGCAGTTATTATCGCTAGAACTGTAATAATTGTACTCATTACTTATATTATTAGCAATATAACGTGCATTATAACCCATATTATGCAGTTATTATCGCTAGAACTGTAATAATTATACTTATTACTTATATCATTATCAATATAACATGCATTATTACCCATATAATGGAGGTATTATCGCTAGAACTGTAATAATTATACTTATTACTTATACTATTAGCAATATAACGTGCATTATTACCCATATAATGCAGTTATTATCGCCAGAACTGTAATAATTATACCTATTACTTATATTATTCTCAATATAACATGCATTATTACCCATATTATGCAGTTATTATCGCTAGAACTATAATACATATACGTATTACTTTCATTATCATCAATATAACATGCATTATTACCCATATAATGGAGGTATTATCGCTAGAACTGTAATAATTATACTTATTACTTATATTATTATCAATATAACATGCATTATTACCCATATTATGCAGTTATTATCTGTAGAACCATAATAAATATACTTATTACTCCCAATATTATCAATATAACATGCATTTTTACCCATATTATGCAGTTATTATGGCTAAAACTATAATAAATATACGTATTACTTTTATTATCATCAATATAACATGCATTATTACCCATATTATGCAGTTATTATCGATAGAACTGTAATAAATATACTTATTTCTTTTATTATTATCAATATAACATGCACTATTTGCCATATTTTACTATTATTATCGCTAGAGCTATAATAATTATACTTATTACTCCCGATATTATCAATATAACATGCATTATTACCCATATAATGCAGTTACTATCGCTAGAACTGTAATAATTATACTTATTACTTATGTTATTATCAATATAACATGCATTATTACCCATATAATGCAGTTATTATCGCTAGAACTGTAATAATTGTACTCATTACTTATATTGTTAGCAATATAACGTGCATTATTACCCATACTATGCAGTTATTATCGCTAGAACTGTAATAATTATACTTATTACTTAGATTATTATCAATATAACGTGCATTATTACCCATATTATGCAGTTATTATCGCTAGAACTATAATAAATATACGTATTACTTTTATTATCATCAATATAACATGCATTATTACCCATATAATGCAGTTATTATCGTAAGAACTGTAATAATTATACTTATTACTTATATTATTATCAATATAACATGCATTATTACCCATATAATGCAGTTATTATCGCTAGAACTGTAATAATTATACGTATTACTTATATTATTAGCAATATAACGTGCATTATTACCCATATAATGCAGTTATTATCGCTAGAACTGTAATAATTATACTTATTACTTACACTATTATCAATATAACGTGCATTGTTACGCATATAATGCAGTTATTATCGCCAGAACTGTAATGATTATACTTATTACTTAGATTATTAGCAATATAACGTGCATTATTACCCATACTATGCAGTTATTATCGCTAGAACTGTAATAATTATACTTATTACTTATATTATTCTCAATATAACATGCATTATTACCCATATTATGCAGTTATTATCGCTAGAACTATAATAAATATACGTATTACTTTCATTATCATCAATATAACATGCATTATTACCCATATAATGGAGGTATTATCGCTAGAACTGTAATAATTATACTTATTACTTATATTATTATCAATATAACATGCATTATTACCCATATTATGCAGTTATTATCTGTAGAACCATAATAAATATACTTATTACTCCCAATATTATCAATATAACATGCATTTTTACCCATATTATGCAGTTATTATCGCTAAAACTATAATAAATATACGTATTACTTTTATTATCATCAATATAACATGCATTATTACCCATATTATGCAGTTATTATCGATAGAACTGTAATAAATATACTTATTTCTTTTATTATTATCAATATAACATGCACTATTTGCCATATTTTACTATTATTATCGCTAGAGCTATAATAATTATACTTATTACTCCCGATATTATCAATATAACATGCATTATTACCCATATAATGCAGTTACTATCGCTAGAACTGTAATAATTATACTTATTACTTATGTTATTATCAATATAACATGCATTATTACCCATATAATGCAGTTGTTATCGCTAGAACTGTAATAATTGTACTCATTACTTATATTGTTAGCAATATAACGTGCATTATTACCCATACTATGCAGTTATTATCGCTAGAACTGTAATAATTATACTTATTACTTATATCATTATCAATATAACATGCATTCTTACCCATATAATGGAGGTATCATCGCTAGAACTGTAATAATTATACTTATTACTTATACTATTAGCAATATAACGTGCATTATTACCCATATAATGCAGTTATTATCGCCAGAACTGTAATAATTATACTTATTACTTATATTATTATCAATATAACATGTATTATTACCCATATTATGCAGTTATTATCGCTAGAACTATAATAAGTATACGTATTACTTTCATTATCATCAATATAACATGCATTAGTACCCATATAATGCAGTTATAATCGCTAGAACTGTAATAATTATACTTATAACGTATATTGTTAGCAATATAACGTGCATTATTACCCATATAATGCAGTTATTATCGCTAGAACTGTAATGATTATACTTATTACTTAGATTATTAGCAATATAACGTGCATTATTACCCATACTATGCAGTTATTATCGCTAGAACTGTAATAATTATACTTATTACTTATATCATTATCAATATAACATGCATTATTACCCATATAATGGAGGTATTATCGCTAGAACTGTAATAATTATACTTATTACTTATACTATTAGCAATATAACGTGCATTATTACCCATATAATGCAGTTATTATCGCCAGAACTGTAATAATTATACTTATGACTTATATTATTATCAAAATAACATGCATTATTACCCATATTATGCAGTTATTATCGATAGAACTGTAATAAATATATTTATTACTTTTGTTATTATCAATATAACATGCACTATTTGCCGTATTTTACTATTATTATCGCTAGAACTATAATAATTATACTTATTACTCCCGATATTATCAATACAACATGCATTATTACCCATATAATGCAGTTATTATCGCTAGAACTGTAATAATTATACTTATTACTTATATTATTAGCAATATAACGTGCATTATTACCCATATTATGCAGTTATTATCGCTAGAACTGTAATAATTATACTTATTACTTATACTACTAGCAATATATCGTGCATTATTACCCATATAATGCAGTTATTATCGCTAGAACTGTAATAATTATACTTATTACTTATATTATTCTCAATATAACATGCATTATTACCCATATTATGCAGTTATTATCGCAAGAACTATAATAAATATCCGTATTACTTTCATTATCATCAATATAACATGCATTATTACCCATGTAATGGAGGTATTATTGCTAGAACTGTAATAATTATACTTATTACTTATATTATTATAAATATAACATGCATTATCACCCATATTATGCAGTTATTATCGCTATAACTATAATAAATACACTTATTACTCCCAATATTATCAATGTAACATGCATTATTACCGATATAATGCAGTTATTATCGCTAGAACTGTAATAATTATACTTATTACTTATATTATTAGCAATATAACGTGCATTATTACCCATATAATGCAGTTATTATCGCTAGAACTGTAATAATTGTACTCATTACTTATATTATTAGCAATATAACGTGCATTATTACCCATATTATGCAGTTATTATCGCTAGAACTGTAATAATTATACTTATTACTTATATTATTATCAATATAACATGCATTATTACCCATATTATGCACTTATTATCGCTAAAACTATAATAACTATACGTATTACTTTTATTATCATCAATATAACATGCAATAATACCCATATTATGCAGTTATTATCGATAGAACTGTAATAAATATACTTATTACTTTTATTATTATCAATATAACATGCACTATTTGCCATATTTTACTATTATTATCGCTAGAACTATAATAATTATACTTATTACTCCCGATATTATCAATATAACATGCATTATTACCCATATAATGCAGTTATTATCGCTAGAACTGTAATAATTATACTTATTACTTATGTTATTATCAATATAACATGCATTATTACCCATATAATGCAGTTATTATCGCTAGAACTGTAATAATTGTACTCATTACTTATATTATTAGCAATATAACGTGCATTATAACCCATATTATGCAGTTATTATCGCTAGAACTGTAATAATTATACTTATTACTTATATCATTATCAATATAACATGCATTATTACCCATATAATGGAGGTATTATCGCTAGAACTGTAATAATTATACTTATTACTTATACTATTAGCAATATAACGTGCATTATTACCCATATAATGCAGTTATTATCGCCAGAACTGTAATAATTATACCTATTACTTATATTATTCTCAATATAACATGCATTATTACCCATATTATGCAGTTATTATCGCTAGAACTATAATACATATACGTATTACTTTCATTATCATCAATATAACATGCATTATTACCCATATAATGGAGGTATTATCGCTAGAACTGTAATAATTATACTTATTACTTATATTATTATCAATATAACATGCATTATTACCCATATTATGCAGTTATTATCTGTAGAACCATAATAAATATACTTATTACTCCCAATATTATCAATATAACATGCATTTTTACCCATATTATGCAGTTATTATGGCTAAAACTATAATAAATATACGTATTACTTTTATTATCATCAATATAACATGCATTATTACCCATATTATGCAGTTATTATCGATAGAACTGTAATAAATATACTTATTTCTTTTATTATTATCAATATAACATGCACTATTTGCCATATTTTACTATTATTATCGCTAGAGCTATAATAATTATACTTATTACTCCCGATATTATCAATATAACATGCATTATTACCCATATAATGCAGTTACTATCGCTAGAACTGTAATAATTATACTTATTACTTATGTTATTATCAATATAACATGCATTATTACCCATATAATGCAGTTATTATCGCTAGAACTGTAATAATTGTACTCATTACTTATATTGTTAGCAATATAACGTGCATTATTACCCATACTATGCAGTTATTATCGCTAGAACTGTAATAATTATACTTATTACTTAGATTATTATCAATATAACGTGCATTATTACCCATATTATGCAGTTATTATCGCTAGAACTATAATAAATATACGTATTACTTTTATTATCATCAATATAACATGCATTATTACCCATATAATGCAGTTATTATCGTAAGAACTGTAATAATTATACTTATTACTTATATTATTATCAATATAACATGCATTATTACCCATATAATGCAGTTATTATCGCTAGAACTGTAATAATTATACGTATTACTTATATTATTAGCAATATAACGTGCATTATTACCCATATAATGCAGTTATTATCGCTAGAACTGTAATAATTATACTTATTACTTACACTATTATCAATATAACGTGCATTGTTACGCATATAATGCAGTTATTATCGCCAGAACTGTAATGATTATACTTATTACTTAGATTATTAGCAATATAACGTGCATTATTACCCATACTATGCAGTTATTATCGCTAGAACTGTAATAATTATACTTATTACTTATATCATTGTCAATATAACATGCATTATTACCCATATAATGGAGGTATTATCGCTAGAACTGTAATAATTATACTTATTACTTATACTATTGGCAATATAACGTGCATTATTACCCATATAATGCAGTTATTATCGCCAGAACTGTAATAATTATACTTATTACTTATATTATTCTCAATATAACATGTATTATTACCCATATTATGCAGTTATTATCGCTAGAACTATAATAAGTATACGTATTACTTTCATTATCATCAATATAACATGCATTATTACCCATATAATGCAGTTATAATCGCTAGAACTGTAATAATTATACTTATAACGTATATTGTTAGCAATATAACGTGCATTATTACCCATATAATGCAGTTATTATCGCTAGAACTGTAATGATTATACTTATTACTTAGATTATTAGCAATATAACGTGCATTATTACCCATACTATGCAGTTATTATCGCTAGAACTGTAATAATTATACTTATTACTTATATCATTATCAATATAACATGCATTATTACCCATATAATGGAGGTATTATCGCTAGAACTGTAATAATTATACTTATTACTTATACTATTAGCAATATAACGTGCATTATTACCCATATAATGCAGTTATTATCGCCAGAACTGTAATAATTATACTTATGACTTATATTATTATCAAAATAACATGCATTATTACCCATATTATGCAGTTATTATCGATAGAACTGTAATAAATATATTTATTACTTTTGTTATTATCAATATAACATGCACTATTTGCCGTATTTTACTATTATTATCGCTAGAACTATAATAATTATACTTATTACTCCCGATATTATCAATACAACATGCATTATTACCCATATAATGCAGTTATTATCGCTAGAACTGTAATAATTATACTTATTACTTATATTATTAGCAATATAACGTGCATTATTACCCATATTATGCAGTTATTATCGCTAGAACTGTAATAATTATACTTATTACTTATACTACTAGCAATATATCGTGCATTATTACCCATATAATGCAGTTATTATCGCTAGAACTGTAATAATTATACTTATTACTTATATTATTATCAATATAACATGCATTATTACCCATATAATGCAGTTATTATCGCTAGAACTGTAATAATTACACTTATTACTTATATTATTAGCAATATAACGTGCATTATTACCCATATAATGCAGTTATTATCGCTAGAACTGTAATAATTATACTTATTACTTATACTATTATCAATGTAACGTGCATTGTTACCCATATAATGCAGTTATTATTGCCAGAACTGTAATAATTATACTTATTACTTATATCATTATCAATATAACATGCATTATTACCCATATTATGCAGTTATTATCGCTAGAACTATAATAAATACACTTATTACTCCCAATATTATCAATGTAACATGCATTATTACCCATATAATGCAGTTATTATCGCTAGAACTGTAATAATTATACTTATTACTTATATTATTAGCAATATAACGTGCATTGTTACCCATATAATGCAGTTATTATCGCTAGAACTGTAATAATTATACTTATTACTTATATTATTAGCAATATAACGTGCATTATTACCCATATTATGCAGTTATTATCGCTAGAACTGTACTAATTATACTTATTACTTATATCATTATCAATATAACATGCATTATTACCCATATAATGCAGTTATTATCGCTAGAACTGTAATAATTATACTTATTACTTATATTGTTAGCAATATAACGTGCATTATTACCCATATAATGCAGTTATTATCGCTAGAACTGTAATAATGATACTTATTACTTAGATTATTATCAATATAACGTGCATTATTACCCATATTATGCAGTTATTATCGCTAGAACTATAATAAATATACGTATTACTTTTATTATCATCAATATAACATGCATTATTACCCATATAATGCAGTTATTATCGCTAGAACTGTAATAATTGTACTTATTACTTATATTATTAGCAATATAACGTGCATTGTTACCCATATAATGCAGTTATTATCGCTAGAAATGTAATAATTATACTTATTACTTATATTATTAGCAATATAACGTGCATTATTACCCATATAATGCAGTTATTATCGCTAGAACTGTAATAATTATACTTATTACTTACACTATTATCAATATAACGTGCATTGTTACCCATATAATGCAGTTATTATCGCCAGAACTGTAATAATTATACTTATTACTTATATTATTCTCAATATAACATGCATTGTTACCCATATAATGCAGTTATTATCGCTAGAACTGTAATAATTATACTTATTACTTATGTTATTATCAATATAACATGCATTATTACCCATATAATGCAGTTATTATCGCTAGAACTGTAATAATTGTACTCATTACTTATATTGTTAGCAATATAACGTGCATTATTACCCATATTATGCAGTTATTATCGCTAGAACTGTACTAATTATACTTATTACTTATATCATTATCAATATAACATGCATTATTACCCATATAATGCAGTTATTATCGCTAGAACTGTAATAATTATACTTATTACTTATATTATTAGCAATATAACGTGCATTATTACCCATATAATGCAGTTATTATCGCTAGAACTGTAATAATTATACTTATTACTTATACTATTATCAATATAACGTGCATTGTTACCCATATAATGCAGTTATTATCGCCAGAACTGTAATAATTATACTTATTACTTATATTATTCTCAATATAACATGCATTATTACCCATATAATGCAGTTCTTATCGCTAGAACTGTAATAATTATACTTATTACTTATACTATTATCAATGTAACGTGCATTGTTACCCATATAATGCAGTTATTATCGCCAGAACTGTAATAATTATACTTATTACTTATATCATTATCAATATAACATGCATTCTTACCCATATAATGGAGGTATTAATCGCTAGAACTGTAATAATTATACTTATTACTTATACTATTAGCAATGTAACGTGCATTATTACCCATATAATGCAGTTATTATCGCCAGAACTGTAATAATTATACTTATTACTTATATTATTCTCAATATAACATGCATTATTACCCATATTATGCAGTTATTATCGCTAGAACTATAATAAATATACGTATTACTTTCATTATCATCAATATAACATGCATTATTACCCATATAATGCAGTTATTATCGCTAGAACTGTAATAATTATACTTATTACTTATATTGTTAGCAATATAACGTGCATTATTACCCATATAATGCAGTTATTATCGCTAGAACTGTAATAATTGTACTTATTACTTATATTATTATCAATATAACATGCATTATTACCCATATTATGCACTTATTATCGCTAAAACTATAATAACTATACGTATTACTTTTATTATCATCAATATAACATGCAATAATACCCATATTATGCAGTTATTATCGATAGAACTGTAATAAATATACTTATTACTTTTATTATTATCAATATAACATGCACTATTTGCCATATTTTACTATTATTATCGCTAGAACTATAATAATTATACTTATTACTCCCGATATTATCAATATAACATGCATTATTACCCATATAATGCAGTTATTATCGCTAGAACTGTAATAATTATACTTATTACTTATGTTATTATCAATATAACATGCATTATTACCCATATAATGCAGTTATTATCGCTAGAACTGTAATAATTGTACTCATTACTTATATTATTAGCAATATAACGTGCATTATAACCCATATTATGCAGTTATTATCGCTAGAACTGTAATAATTATACTTATTACTTATATCATTATCAATATAACATGCATTATTACCCATATAATGGAGGTATTATCGCTAGAACTGTAATAATTATACTTATTACTTATACTATTAGCAATATAACGTGCATTATTACCCATATAATGCAGTTATTATCGCCAGAACTGTAATAATTATACCTATTACTTATATTATTCTCAATATAACATGCATTATTACCCATATTATGCAGTTATTATCGCTAGAACTATAATAAATATACGTATTACTTTCATTATCATCAATATAACATGCATTATTACCCATATAATGGAGGTATTATCGCTAGAACTGTAATAATTATACTTAATACTTATATTATTATCAATATAACATGCATTATTACCCATATTATGCAGTTATTATCTGTAGAACCATAATAAATATACTTATTACTCCCAATATTATCAATATAACATGCATTTTTACCCATATTATGCAGTTATTATGGCTAAAACTATAATAAATATACGTATTACTTTTATTATCATCAATATAACATGCATTATTACCCATATTATGCAGTTATTATCGATAGAACTGTAATAAATATACTTATTTCTTTTATTATTATCAATATAACATGCACTATTTGCCATATTTTACTATTATTATCGCTAGAGCTATAATAATTATACTTATTACTCCCGATATTATCAATATAACATGCATTATTACCCATATAATGCAGTTACTATCGCTAGAACTGTAATAATTATACTTATTACTTATGTTATTATCAATATAACATGCATTATTACCCATATAATGCAGTTATTATCGCTAGAACTGTAATAATTGTACTCATTACTTATATTGTTAGCAATATAACGTGCATTAATACCCATACTATGCAGTTATTATCGCTAGAACTGTAATAATTATACTTATTACTTATATTATTCTCAATATAACATGCATTATTACCCATATTATGCAGTTATTATCGCTAGAACTATAATAAATATACGTATTACTTTCATTATCATCAATATAACATGCATTATTACCCATATAATGCAGTTATTATCGCTAGAACTGTAATAATTATACTTATTACTTATATTGTTAGCAATATAACGTGCATTATTACCCATATAATGCAGTTATTATCGCTAGAACTGTAATAATTATACTTATTACTTAGATTATTATCAATATAACGTGCATTATTACCCATATTATGCAGTTATTATCGCTAGAACTATAATAAATATACGTATTACTTTTATTATCATCAATATAACATGCATTATTACCCATATAATGCAGTTATTATCGTAAGAACTGTAATAATTATACTTATTACTTTAATTATTATCAATATAACATGCATTATTACCCATATAATGCAGTTATTATCGCTAGAACTGTAATAATTATACGTATTACTTATATTATTAGCAATATAACGTGCATTATTACCCATATAATGCAGTTATTATCGCTAGAACTGTAATAATTATACTTATTACTTACACTATTATCAATATAACGTGCATTGTTACCCATATAATGCAGTTATTATCGCCAGAACTGTAATGATTATACTTATTACTTAGATTATTAGCAATATAACGTGCATTATTACCCATACTATGCAGTTATTATCGCTAGAACTGTAATAATTATACTTATTACTTATATCATTGTCAATATAACATGCATTATTACCCATATAATGGAGGTATTATCGCTAGAACTGTAATAATTATACTTATTACTTATACTATTGGCAATATAACGTGCATTATTACCCATATAATGCAGTTATTATCGCCAGAACTGTAATAATTATACTTATTACTTATATTATTCTCAATATAACATGTATTATTACCCATATTATGCAGTTATTATCGCTAGAACTATAATAAGTATACGTATTACTTTCATTATCATCAATATAACATGCATTATTACCCATATAATGCAGTTATAATCGCTAGAACTGTAATAATTATACTTATAACGTATATTGTTAGCAATATAACGTGCATTATTACCCATATAATGCAGTTATTATCGCTAGAACTGTAATGATTATACTTATTACTTAGATTATTAGCAATATAACGTGCATTATTACCCATACTATGCAGTTATTATCGCTAGAACTGTAATAATTATACTTATTACTTATATTATTATCAATATAACATGCATTATTACCCATATTATGCACTTATTATCGCTAAAACTATAATAACTATACGTATTACTTTTATTATCATCAATATAACATGCAATAATACCCATATTATGCAGTTATTATCGATAGAACTGTAATAAATATACTTATTACTTTTATTATTATCAATATAACATGCACTATTTGCCATATTTTACTATTATTATCGCTAGAACTATAATAATTATACTTATTACTCCCGATATTATCAATATAACATGCATTATTACCCATATAATGCAGTTATTATCGCTAGAACTGTAATAATTATACTTATTACTTATGTTATTATCAATATAACATGCATTATTACCCATATAATGCAGTTATTATCGCTAGAACTGTAATAATTGTACTCATTACTTATATTATTAGCAATATAACGTGCATTATAACCCATATTATGCAGTTATTATCGCTAGAACTGTAATAATTATACTTATTACTTATATCATTATCAATATAACATGCATTATTACCCATATAATGGAGGTATTATCGCTAGAACTGTAATAATTATACTTATTACTTATACTATTAGCAATATAACGTGCATTATTACCCATATAATGCAGTTATTATCGCCAGAACTGTAATAATTATACCTATTACTTATATTATTCTCAATATAACATGCATTATTACCCATATTATGCAGTTATTATCGCTAGAACTATAATAAATATACGTATTACTTTCATTATCATCAATATAACATGCATTATTACCCATATAATGGAGGTATTATCGCTAGAACTGTAATAATTATACTTATTACTTATATTATTATCAATATAACATGCATTATTACCCATATTATGCAGTTATTATCTGTAGAACCATAATAAATATACTTATTACTCCCAATATTATCAATATAACATGCATTTTTACCCATATTATGCAGTTATTATGGCTAAAACTATAATAAATATACGTATTACTTTTATTATCATCAATATAACATGCATTATTACCCATATTATGCAGTTATTATCGATAGAACTGTAATAAATATACTTATTTCTTTTATTATTATCAATATAACATGCACTATTTGCCATATTTTACTATTATTATCGCTAGAGCTATAATAATTATACTTATTACTCCCGATATTATCAATATAACATGCATTATTACCCATATAATGCAGTTACTATCGCTAGAACTGTAATAATTATACTTATTACTTATGTTATTATCAATATAACATGCATTATTACCCATATAATGCAGTTATTATCGCTAGAACTGTAATAATTGTACTCATTACTTATATTGTTAGCAATATAACGTGCATTATTACCCATACTATGCAGTTATTATCGCTAGAACTGTAATAATTATACTTATTACTTATATTATTCTCAATATAACATGCATTATTACCCATATTATGCAGTTATTATCGCTAGAACTATAATAAATATACGTATTACTTTCATTATCATCAATATAACATGCATTATTACCCATATAATGCAGTTATTATCGCTAGAACTGTAATAATTATACTTATTACTTATATTGTTAGCAATATAACGTGCATTATTACCCATATAATGCAGTTATTATCGCTAGAACTGTAATAATTATACTTATTACTTAGATTATTATCAATATAACGTGCATTATTACCCATATTATGCAGTTATTATCGCTAGAACTATAATAAATATACGTATTACTTTTATTATCATCAATATAACATGCATTATTACCCATATAATGCAGTTATTATCGTAAGAACTGTAATAATTATACTTATTACTTATATTATTATCAATATAACATGCATTATTACCCATATAATGCAGTTATTATCGCTAGAACTGTAATAATTATACGTATTACTTATATTATTAGCAATATAACGTGCATTATTACCCATATAATGCAGTTATTATCGCTAGAACTGTAATAATTATACTTATTACTTACACTATTATCAATATAACGTGCATTGTTACCCATATAATGCAGTTATTATCGCCAGAACTGTAATGATTGTACTTATTACTTAGATTATTAGCAATATAACGTGCATTATTACCCATACTATGCAGTTATTATCGCTAGAACTGTAATAATTATACTTATTACTTATATCATTGTCAATATAACATGCATTATTACCCATATAATGGAGGTATTATCGCTAGAACTGTAATAATTATACTTATTACTTATACTATTGGCAATATAACGTGCATTATTACCCATATAATGCAGTTATTATCGCCAGAACTGTAATAATTATACTTATTACTTATATTATTCTCAATATAACATGTATTATTACCCATATTATGCAGTTATTATCGCTAGAACTATAATAAGTATACGTATTTCTTTCATTATCATCAATATAACATGCATTATTACCCATATAATGCAGTTATAATCGCTAGAACTGTAATAATTATACTTATAACGTATATTGTTAGCAATATAACGTGCATTATTACCCATATAATGCAGTTATTATCGCTAGAACTGTAATGATTATACTTATTACTTAGATTATTAGCAATATAACGTGCATTATTACCCATACTATGCAGTTATTATCGCTAGAACTGTAATAATTATACTTATTACTTATATCATTATCAATATAACATGCATTATTACCCATATAATGGAGGTATTATCGCTAGAACTGTAATAATTATACTTATTACTTATACTATTAGCAATATAACGTGCATTATTACCCATATAATGCAGTTATTATCGCCAGAACTGTAATAATTATACTTATGACTTATATTATTCTCAAAATAACATGCATTATTACCCATATTATGCAGTTATTATCGATAGAACTGTAATAAATATATTTATTACTTTTGTTATTATCAATATAACATGCACTATTTGCCGTATTTTACTATTATTATCGCTAGAACTATAATAATTATACTTATTACTCCCGATATTATCAATACAACATGCATTATTACCCATATAATGCAGTTATTATCGCTAGAACTGTAATAATTATACTTATTACTTATATTATTAGCAATATAACGTGCATTATTACCCATATTATGCAGTTATTATCGCTAGAACTGTAATAATTATACTTATTACTTATACTACTAGCAATATATCGTGCATTATTACCCATATAATGCAGTTATTATCGCTAGAACTGTAATAATTATACTTATTACTTATATTATTATCAATATAACATGCATTATTACCCATATAATGCAGTTATTATCGCTAGAACTGTAATAATTACACTTATTACTTATATTATTAGCAATATAACGTGCATTATTACCCATATAATGCAGTTATTATCGCTAGAACTGTAATAATTATACTTATTACTTATACTATTATCAATGTAACGTGCATTGTTACCCATATAATGCAGTTATTATCGCCAGAACTGTAATAATTATACTTATTACTTATATCATTATCAATATAACATGCATTATTACCCATATTATGCAGTTATTATCGCTAGAACTATAATAAATACACTTATTACTCCCAATATTATCAATGTAACATGCATTATTACCCATATAATGCAGTTATTATCGCTAGAACTGTAATAATTATACTTATTACTTATATTATTAGCAATATAACGTGCATTGTTACCCATATAATGCAGTTATTATCGCTAGAACTGTAATAATTATACTTATTACTTATATTATTAGCAATATAACGTGCATTATTACCCATATTATGCAGTTATTATCGCTAGAACTGTACTAATTATACTTATTACTTATATCATTATCAATATAACATGCATTATTACCCATATAATGCAGTTATTATCGCTAGAACTGTAATAATTATACTTATTACTTATATTGTTAGCAATATAACGTGCATTATTACCCATATAATGCAGTTATTATCGCTAGAACTGTAATAATGATACTTATTACTTAGATTATTATCAATATAACGTGCATTATTACCCATATTATGCAGTTATTATCGCTAGAACTATAATAAATATACGTATTACTTTTATTATCATCAATATAACATGCATTATTACCCATATAATGCAGTTATTATCGCTAGAACTGTAATAATTATACTTATTACTTATATTATTATCAATATAACATGCATTATTACCCATATAATGCAGTTATTATCGCTAGAACTGTAATAATTGTACTTATTACTTATATTATTAGCAATATAACGTGCATTGTTACCCATATAATGCAGTTATTATCGCTAGAAATGTAATAATTATACTTATTACTTATATTATTAGCAATATAACGTGCATTATTACCCATATAATGCAGTTATTATCGCTAGAACTGTAATAATTATACTTATTACTTACACTATTATCAATATAACGTGCATTGTTACCCATATAATGCAGTTATTATCGCCAGAACTGTAATAATTATACTTATTACTTATATTATTCTCAATATAACATGCATTGTTACCCATATAATGCAGTTATTATCGCTAGAACTGTAATAATTATACTTATTACTTATGTTATTATCAATATAACATGCATTATTACCCATATAATGCAGTTATTATCGCTAGAACTGTAATAATTGTACTCATTACTTATATTGTTAGCAATATAACGTGCATTATTACCCATATTATGCAGTTATTATCGCTAGAACTGTACTAATTATACTTATTACTTATATCATTATCAATATAACATGCATTATTACCCATATAATGCAGTTATTATCGCTAGAACTGTAATAATTATACTTATTACTTATATTATTAGCAATATAACGTGCATTATTACCCATATAATGCAGTTATTATCGCTAGAACTGTAATAATTATACTTATTACTTATACTATTATCAATATAACGTGCATTGTTACCCATATAATGCAGTTATTATCGCCAGAACTGTAATAATTATACTTATTACTTATATTATTCTCAATATAACATGCATTATTACCCATATAATGCAGTTATTATCGCTAGAACTGTAATAATTATACTTATTACTTATACTATTATCAATGTAACGTGCATTGTTACCCATATAATGCAGTTATTATCGCCAGAACTGTAATAATTATACTTATTACTTATATCATTATCAATATAACATGCATTCTTACCCATATAATGGAGGTATTAATCGCTAGAACTGTAATAATTATACTTATTACTTATACTATTAGCAATGTAACGTGCATTATTACCCATATAATGCAGTTATTATCGCCAGAACTGTAATAATTATACTTATTACTTATATTATTCTCAATATAACATGCATTATTACCCATATTATGCAGTTAT
This sequence comes from Megachile leachella, assembly GCA_963576845.1. Classification (NCBI taxonomy): domain Eukaryota; kingdom Metazoa; phylum Arthropoda; class Insecta; order Hymenoptera; family Megachilidae; genus Megachile; species Megachile leachella. The sequence goes on from OY756249.1 coordinate 26,980,665, forward strand.
TATCGCTAGAACTATAATAAATATACGTATTACTTTCATTATCATCAATATAACATGCATTATTACCCATATAATGCAGTTATTATCGCTAGAACTGTAATAATTATACTTATTACTTATATTGTTAGCAATATAACGTGCATTATTACCCATATAATGCAGTTATTATCGCTAGAACTGTAATCATTATACTTATTACTTAGATTATTATCAATATAACGTGCATTATTACCCATATTATGCAGTTATTATCGCTAGAACTATAATAAATATACGTATTACTTTTATTATCATCAATATAACATGCATTATTACCCATATAATGCAGTTATTATCGTAAGAACTGTAATAATTATACTTATTACTTATATTATTATCAATATAACATGCATTATTACCCATATAATGCAGTTATTATCGCTAGAACTGTAATAATTATACTTATTACTTATATTATTAGCAATATAACGTGCATTATTACCCATATAATGCAGTTATTATCGCCAGAACTGTAATAATTATACTTATTACTTATATTATTCTCAATATAACATGCATTGTTACCCATATAATGCAGTTATTATCGCTAGAACTGTAATAATTATACTTATTACTTATGTTATTATCAATATAACATGCATTATTACCCATATAATGCAGTTATTATCGCTAGAACTGTAATAATTGTACTCATTACTTATATTGTTAGCAATATAACGTGCATTATTACCCATACTATGCAGTTATTATCGCTAGAACTGTAATAATTATACTTATTACTTATATCATTATCAATATAACATGCATTATTACCCATATAATGGAGGTATTATCGCTAGAACTGTAATAATTATACTTATTACTTATACTATTGGCAATATAACGTGCATTATTACCCATATAATGCAGTTATTATCGCCAGAACTGTAATAATTATACTTATTACTTATATTATTCTCAATATAACATGTATTATTACCCATATTATGCAGTTATTATCGCTAGAACTATAATAAGTATACGTATTACTTTCATTATCATCAATATAACATGCATTATTACCCATATAATGCAGTTATAATCGCTAGAACTGTAATAATTATACTTATAACGTATATTGTTAGCAATATAACGTGCATTATTACCCATATAATGCAGTTATTATCGCTAGAACTGTATTGATTATACTTATGACTTATATTATTCTCAATATAACATGCATTATTACCCATATTATGCAGTTATTATCGATAGAACTGTAATAAATATATTTATTACTTTTGTTATTATCAATATAACATGCACTATTTGCCGTATTTTACTATTATTATCGCTAGAACTATAATAATTATACTTATTACTCCCGATATTATCAATACAACATGCATTATTACCCATATAATGCAGTTATTATCGCTAGAACTGTAATAATTATACTTATTACTTATATTATTAGCAATATAACGTGCATTATTACCCATATTATGCAGTTATTATCGCTAGAACTGTAATAATTATACTTATTACTTATACTACTAGCAATATATCGTGCATTATTACCCATATAATGCAGTTATTATCGCTAGAACTGTAATAATTATACTTATTACTTATATTATTATCAATATAACATGCATTATTACCCATATAATGCAGTTATTATCGCTAGAACTGTAATAATTACACTTATTACTTATATTATTAGCAATATAACGTGCATTATTACCCATATAATGCAGTTATTATCGCTAGAACTGTAATAATTATACTTATTACTTATACTATTATCAATGTAACGTGCATTGTTACCCATATAATGCAGTTATTATCGCCAGAACTGTAATAATTATACTTATTACTTATATCATTATCAATATAACATGCATTATTACCCATATAATGCAGTTATTATCGCCAGAACTGTAATAATTATACTTATTACTTATATTATTCTCAATATAACATGTATTATTACCTATATTATGCAGTTATTATCGCTAGAACTATAATAAGTATACGTATTACTTTCATTATCATCAATATAACATGCATTATTACCCATATAATGCAGTTATAATCGCTAGAACTGTAATAATTATACTTATAACGTATATTGTTAGCAATATAACGTGCATTATTACCCATATAATGCAGTTATTATCGCTAGAACTGTAATGATTATACTTATTACTTAGATTATTAGCAATATAACGTGCATTATTACCCATACTATGCAGTTATTATCGCTAGAACTGTAATAATTATACTTATTACTTATATCATTATCAATATAACATGCATTATTACCCATATAATGGAGGTATTATCGCTAGAACTGTAATAATTATACTTATTACTTATACTATTAGCAATATAACGTGCATTATTACCCATATAATGCAGTTATTATCGCCAGAACTGTAATAATTATACTTATGACTTATATTATTCTCAAAATAACATGCATTATTACCCATATTATGCAGTTATTATCGATAGAACTGTAATAAATATATTTATTACTTTTGTTATTATCAATATAACATGCACTATTTGCCGTATTTTACTATTATTATCGCTAGAACTATAATAATTATACTTATTACTCCCGATATTATCAATACAACATGCATTATTACCCATATAATGCAGTTATTATCGCTAGAACTGTAATAATTATACTTATTACTTATATTATTAGCAATATAACGTGCATTATTACCCATATTATGCAGTTATTATCGCTAGAACTGTAATAATTATACTTATTACTTATACTACTAGCAATATATCGTGCATTATTACCCATATAATGCAGTTATTATCGCTAGAACTGTAATAATTATACTTATTACTTATATTATTATCAATATAACATGCATTATTACCCATATAATGCAGTTATTATCGCTAGAACTGTAATAATTACACTTATTACTTATATTATTAGCAATATAACGTGCATTATTACCCATATAATGCAGTTATTATTGCTAGAACTGTAATAATTATACTTATTACTTATACTATTATCAATGTAACGTGCATTGTTACCCATATAATGCAGTTATTATCGCCAGAACTGTAATAATTATACTTATTACTTATATCATTATCAATATAACATGCATTATTACCCATATTATGCAGTTATTATCGCTAGAACTATAATAAATACACTTATTACTCCCAATATTATCAATGTAACATGCATTATTACCCATATAATGCAGTTATTATCGCTAGATCTGTAATAATTATACTTATTACTTATATTATTAGCAATATAACGTGCATTGTTACCCATATAATGCAGTTATTATCGCTAGAACTGTAATAATTATACTTATTACTTATATTATTAGCAATATAACGTGCATTATTACCCATATTATGCAGTTATTATCGCTAGAACTGTACTAATTATACTTATTACTTATATCATTATCAATATAACATGCATTATTACCCATATAATGCAGTTATTATCGCTAGAACTGTAATAATTATACTTATTACTTATATTGTTAGCAATATAACGTGCATTATTACCCATATAATGCAGTTATTATCGCTAGAACTGTAATAATGATACTTATTACTTAGATTATTATCAATATAACGTGCATTATTACCCATATTATGCAGTTATTATCGCTAGAACTATAATAAATATACGTATTACTTTTATTATCATCAATATAACATGCATTATTACCCATATAATGCAGTTATTATCGCTAGAACTGTAATAATTATACTTATTACTTATATTATTATCAATATAACATGCATTATTACCCATATAATGCAGTTATTATCGCTAGAACTGTAATAATTGTACTTATTACTTATATTATTAGCAATATAACGTGCATTGTTACCCATATAATGCAGTTATTATCGCTAGAAATGTAATAATTATACTTATTACTTATATTATTAGCAATATAACGTGCATTATTACCCATATAATGCAGTTATTATCGCTAGAACTGTAATAATTATACTTATTACTTACACTATTATCAATATAACGTGCATTGTTACCCATATAATGCAGTTATTATCGCCAGAACTGTAATAATTATACTTATTACTTATATTATTCTCAATATAACATGCATTGTTACCCATATAATGCAGTTATTATCGCTAGAACTGTAATAATTATACTTATTACTTATGTTATTATCAATATAACATGCATTATTACCCATATAATGCAGTTATTATCGCTAGAACTGTAATAATTGTACTCATTACTTATATTGTTAGCAATATAACGTGCATTATTACCCATATTATGCAGTTATTATCGCTAGAACTGTACTAATTATACTTATTACTTATATCATTATCAATATAACATGCATTATTACCCATATAATGCAGTTATTATCGCTAGAACTGTAATAATTATACTTATTACTTATATTATTAGCAATATAACGTGCATTATTACCCATATAATGCAGTTATTATCGCTAGAACTGTAATAATTATACTTATTACTTATACTATTATCAATGTAACGTGCATTGTTACCCATATAATGCAGTTATTATCGCCAGAACTGTAATAATTATACTTATTACTTATATCATTATCAATATAACATGCATTCTTACCCATATAATGGAGGTATTAATCGCTAGAACTGTAATAATTATACTTATTACTTATACTATTAGCAATGTAACGTGCATTATTACCCATATAATGCAGTTATTATCGCCAGAACTGTAATAATTATACTTATTACTTATATTATTCTCAATATAACATGCATTATTACCCATATTATGCAGTTATTATCGCTAGAACTATAATAAATATACGTATTACTTTCATTATCATCAATATAACATGCATTATTACCCATATAATGCAGTTATTATCGCTAGAACTGTAATAATTATACTTATTACTTATATTGTTAGCAATATAACGTGCATTATTACCCATATAATGCAGTTATTATCGCTAGAACTGTAATAATTATACTTATTACTTATATTATTCTCAATATAACATGCATTGTTACCCATATAATGCAGTTATTATCGCTAGAACTGTAATAATTATACTTATTACTTATGTTATTATCAATATAACATGCATTATTACCCATATAATGCAGTTATTATCGCTAGAACTGTCATAATTGTACTCATTACTTATATTGTTAGCAATATAACGTGCATTATTACCCATACTATGCAGTTATTATCGCTAGAACTGTAATAATTATACTTATTACTTATATCATTATCAATATAACATGCATTATTACCCATATAATGGAGGTATTATCGCTAGAACTGTAATAATTATACTTATTACTTATACTATTGGCAATATAACGTGCATTATTACCCATATAATGCAGTTATTATCGCCAGAACTGTAATAATTATACTTATTACTTATATTATTCTCAATATAACATGTATTATTACCCATATTATGCAGTTATTATCGCTAGAACTATAATAAGTATACGTATTACTTTCATTATCATCAATATAACATGCATTATTACCCATATAATGCAGTTATAATCGCTAGAACTGTAATAATTATACTTATAACGTATATTGTTAGCAATATAACGTGCATTATTACCCATATAATGCAGTTATTATCGCTAGAACTGTAATGATTATACTTATTACTTAGATTATTAGCAATATAACGTGCATTATTACCCATACTATGCAGTTATTATCGCTAGAACTGTAATAATTATACTTATTACTTATATCATTATCAATATAACATGCATTATTACCCATATAATGGAGGTATTATCGCTAGAACTGTAATAATTATACTTATTACTTATACTATTAGCAATATAACGTGCATTATTACCCATATAATGCAGTTATTATCGCCAGAACTGTAATAATTATACTTATGACTTATATTATTCTCAAAATAACATGCATTATTACCCATATTATGCAGTTATTATCGATAGAACTGTAATAAATATATTTATTACTTTTGTTATTATCAATATAACATGCACTATTTGCCGTATTTTACTATTATTATCGCTAGAACTATAATAATTATACTTATTACTCCCGATATTATCAATACAACATGCATTATTACCCATATAATGCAGTTATTATCGCTAGAACTGTAATAATTATACTTATTACTTATATTATTAGCAATATAACGTGCATTATTACCCATATTATGCAGTTATTATCGCTAGAACTGTAATAATTATACTTATTACTTATACTACTAGCAATATATCGTGCATTATTACCCATATAATGCAGTTATTATCGCTAGAACTGTAATAATTATACTTATTACTTATATTATTATCAATATAACATGCATTATTACCCATATAATGCAGTTATTATCGCTAGAACTGTAATAATTACACTTATTACTTATATTATTAGCAATATAACGTGCATTATTACCCATATAATGCAGTTATTATCGCTAGAACTGTAATAATTATACTTATTACTTATACTATTATCAATGTAACGTGCATTGTTACCCATATAATGCAGTTATTATCGCCAGAACTGTAATAATTATACTTATTACTTATATCATTATCAATATAACATGCATTATTACCCATATTATGCAGTTATTATCGCTAGAACTATAATAAATACACTTATTACTCCCAATATTATCAATGTAACATGCATTATTACCCATATAATGCAGTTATTATCGCTAGAACTGTAATAATTATACTTATTACTTATATTATTAGCAATATAACGTGCATTGTTACCCATATAATGCAGTTATTATCGCTAGAACTGTAATAATTATACTTATTACTTATATTATTAGCAATATAACGCGCATTATTACCCATATTATGCAGTTATTATCGCTAGAACTGTACTAATTATACTTATTACTTATATCATTATCAATATAACATGCATTATTACCCATATAATGCAGTTATTATCGCTAGAACTGTAATAATTATACTTATTACTTATATTGTTAGCAATATAACGTGCATTATTACCCATATAATGCAGTTATTATCGCTAGAACTGTAATAATGATACTTATTACTTAGATTATTATCAATATAACGTGCATTATTACCCATATTATGCAGTTATTATCGCTAGAACTATAATAAATATACGTATTACTTTTATTATCATCAATATAACATGCATTATTACCCATATAATGCAGTTATTATCGCTAGAACTGTAATAATTATACTTATTACTTATATTATTATCAATATAACATGCATTATTACCCATATAATGCAGTTATTATCGCTAGAACTGTAATAATTGTACTTATTACTTATATTATTAGCAATATAACGTGCATTGTTACCCATATAATGCAGTTATTATCGCTAGAAATGTAATAATTATACTTATTACTTATATTATTAGCAATATAACGTGCATTATTACCCATATAATGCAGTTATTATCGCTAGAACTGTAATAATTATACTTATTACTTACACTATTATCAATATAACGTGCATTTTTACCCATATAATGCAGTTATTATCGCCAGAACTGTAATAATTATACTTATTACTTATATTATTCTCAATATAACATGCATTGTTACCCATATAATGCAGTTATTATCGCTAGAACTGTAATAATTATACTTATTACTTATGTTATTATCAATATAACATGCATTATTACCCATATAATGCAGTTATTATCGCTAGAACTGTAATAATTGTACTCATTACTTACATTGTTAGCAATATAACGTGCATTATTACCCATATTATGCAGTTATTATCGCTAGAACTGTACTAATTATACTTATTACTTATATCATTATCAATATAACATGCATTATTACCCATATAATGCAGTTATTATCGCTAGAACTGTAATAATTATACTTATTACTTATATTATTAGCAATATAACGTGCATTATTACCCATATAATACAGTTATTATCGCCAGAACTGTAATAATTATACTTATTACTTATATTATTCTCAATATAACATGCATTATTACCCATATTATGCAGTTATTATCGCTAGAACTATAATAAATATACGTATTACTTTCATTATCATCAATATAACATGCATTATTACCCATATAATGCAGTTATTATCGCTAGAACTGTAATAATTATACTTATTACTTATATTGTTAGCAATATAACGTGCATTATTACCCATATAATGCAGTTATTATCGCTAGAACTGTAATAATTATACTTATTACTTAGATTATTATCAATATAACGTGCATTATTACCCATATTATGCAGTTATTATCGCTAGAACTATAATAAATATACGTATTACTTTTATTATCATCAATATAACATGCATTATTACCCATATAATGCAGTTATTATCGTAAGAACTGTAATAATTATACTTATTACTTATATTATTATCAATATAACATGCATTATTACCCATATAATGCAGTTATTATCGCTAGAACTGTAATAATTATACTTATTACTTATATTATTAGCAATATAACGTGCATTATTACCCATATAATGCAGTTATTATCGCTAGAACTGTAATAATTATACTTATTACTTACACTATTATCAATATAACGTGCATTGTTACCCATATAATGCAGTTATTATCGCCAGAACTGTAATAATTATACTTATTACTTATATTGTTCTCAATATAACATGCATTGTTACCCATATAATGCAGTTATTATCGCTAGAACTGTAATAATTATACTTATTACTTATGTTATTATCAATATAACATGCATTATTACCCATATAATGCAGTTATTATCGCTAGAACTGTAATAATTGTACTCATTACTTATATTGTTAGCAATATAACGTGCATTATTACCCATACTATGCAGTTATTATCGCTAGAACTGTAATAATTATACTTATTACTTATATCATTATCAATATAACATGCATTATTACCCATATAATGGAGGTATTATCGCTAGAACTGTAATAATTATACTTATTACTTATACTATTGGCAATATAACGTGCATTATTACCCATATAATGCAGTTATTATCGCCAGAACTGTAATAATTATACTTATTACTTATATTATTCTCAATATAACATGTATTATTACCCATATTATGCAGTTATTATCGCTAGAACTATAATAAGTATACGTATTACTTTCATTATCATCAATATAACATGCATTATTACCCATATAATGCAGTTATTATCGCTAGAACTGTAATAATTATACTTATTACTTAGATTATTATCAATATAACGTGCATTATTACCCTTTTTATGCAGTTATTATCGCTAGAACTATAATAAATATACGTATTACTTTTATTATCATCAATATAACATGCATTATTACCCATATAATGCAGTTATTATCGTAAGAACTGTACTAATTATACTTATTACTTATATCATTATCAATATAACATGCATTATTACCCATATAATGCAGTTATTATCGCTAGAACTGTAATAATTATACTTATTACTTATATTGTTAGCAATATAACGTGCATTATTACCCATATAATGCAGTTATTATCGCTAGAACTGTAATAATGATACTTATTACTTAGATTATTATCAATATAACGTGCATTATTACCCATATTATGCAGTTATTATCGCTAGAACTATAATAAATATACGTATTACTTTTATTATCATCAATATAACATGCATTATTACCCATATAATGCAGTTATTATCGCTAGAACTGTAATAATTATACTTATTACTTATATTATTATCAATATAACATGCATTATTACCCATATAATGCAGTTATTATCGCTAGAACTGTAATAATTGTACTTATTACTTATATTATTAGCAATATAACGTGCATTGTTACCCATATAATGCAGTTATTATCGCTAGAAATGTAATAATTATACTTATTACTTATATTATTAGCAATATAACGTGCATTATTACCCATATAATGCAGTTATTATCGCTAGAACTGTAATAATTATACTTATTACTTACACTATTATCAATATAACGTGCATTGTTACCCATATAATGCAGTTATTATCGCCAGAACTGTAATAATTATACTTATTACTTATATTATTCTCAATATAACATGCATTGTTACCCATATAATGCAGTTATTATCGCTAGAACTGTAATAATTATACTTATTACTTATGTTATTATCAATATAACATGCATTATTACCCATATAATGCAGTTATTATCGCTAGAACTGTAATAATTGTTCTCATTACTTATATTGTTAGCAATATAACGTGCATTATTACCCATATTATGCAGTTATTATCGCTAGAACTGTACTAATTATACTTATTACTTATATCATTATCAATATAACATGCATTATTACCCATATAATGCAGTTATTATCGCTAGAACTGTAATAATTATACTTATTACTTATATTATTAGCAATATAACGTGCATTATTACCCATATAATGCAGTTATTATCGCTAGAACTGTAATAATTATACTTATTACTTATACTATTATCAATATAACGTGCATTGTTACCCATATAATGCAGTTATTATCGCCAGAACTGTAATAATTATACTTATTACTTATATTATTCTCAATATAACATGCATTATTACCCATATAATGCAGTTATTATCGCTAGAACTGTAATAATTATACTTATTACTTATACTATTATCAATGTAACGTGCATTGTTACCCATATAATGCAGTTATTATCGCCAGAACTGTAATAATTATACTTATTACTTATATCATTATCAATATAACATGCATTCTTACCCATATAATGGAGGTATTAATCGCTAGAACTGTAATAATTATACTTATTACTTATACTATTAGCAATGTAACGTGCATTATTACCCATATAATGCAGTTATTATCGCCAGAACTGTAATAATTATACTTATTACTTATATTATTCTCAATATAACATGCATTATTACCCATATTATGCAGTTATTATCGCTAGAACTATAATAAATATACGTATTACTTTCATTATCATCAATATAACATGCATTATTACCCATATAATGCAGTTATTATCGCTAGAACTGTAATAATTATACTTATTACTTATATTGTTAGCAATATAACGTGCATTATTACCCATATAATGCAGTTATTATCGCTAGAACTGTAATAATTATACTTATTACTTAGATTATTATCAATATAACGTGCATTATTACCCATATTATGCAGTTATTATCGCTAGAACTATAATAAATATACGTATTACTTTTATTATCATCAATATAACATGCATTATTACCCATATAATGCAGTTATTATCGTAAGAACTGTAATAATTATACTTATTACTTATATTATTATCAATATAACATGCATTATTACCCATATAATGCAGTTATTATCGCTAGAACTGTAATAATTATACTTATTACTTATATTATTAGCAATATAACGTGCATTATTACCCATATAATGCAGTTATTATCGCTAGAACTGTAATAATTATACTTATTACTTACACTATTATCAATATAACGTGCATTGTTACCCATATAATGCAGTTATTATCGCCAGAACTGTAATAATTATACTTATTACTTATATTATTCTCAATATAACATGCATTGTTACCCATATAATGCAGTTATTATCGCTAGAACTGTAATAATTATACTTGTTACTTATGTTATTATCAATATAACATGAATTATTACCCATATAATGCAGTTATTATCGCTAGAACTGTAATAATTGTACTCATTACTTATATTGTTAGCAATATAACGTGCATTATTACCCATACTATGCAGTTATTATCGCTAGAACTGTAATAATTATACTTATTACTTATATCATTATCAATATAACATGCATTATTACCCATATAATGGAGGTATTATCGCTAGAACTGTAATAATTATACTTATTACTTATACTATTGGCAATATAACGTGCATTATTACCCATATAATGCAGTTATTATCGCCAGAACTGTAATAATTATACTTATTACTTATATTATTCTCAATATAACATGTATTATTACCCATATTATGCAGTTATTATCGCTAGAACTATAATAAGTATACGTATTACTTTCATTATCATCAATATAACATGCATTATTACCCATATAATGCAGTTATTATCGCTAGAACTGTAATAATTATACTTATTACTTAGATTATTATCAATATAACGTGCATTATTACCCATATTATGCAGTTATTATCGCTAGAACTATAATAAATATACGTATTACTTTTATTATCATCAATATAACATGCATTATTACCCATATAATGCAGTTATTATCGTAAGAACTGTAATAATTATACTTATTACTTATATTATTATCAATATAACATGCATTATTACCCATATAATGCAGTTATTATCGCTAGAACTGTAATAATTATACTTATTACTTATATTATTAGCAATATAACGTGCATTATTACCCATATAATGCAGTTATTATCGCTAGAACTGTAATAATTATACTTATTACTTACACTATTATCAATATAACGTGCATTGTTACCCATATAATGCAGTTATTATCGCCAGAACTGTAATAATTATACTTATTACTTATATTATTCTCAATATAACATGCATTGTTACCCATATAATGCAGTTATTATCGCTAGAACTGTAATAATTATACTTATTACTTATGTTATTATCAATATAACATGCATTATTACCCATATAATGCAGTTATTATCGCTAGAACTGTAATAATTGTACTCATTACTTATTTTGTTAGCAATATAACGTGCATTATTACCCATACTATGCAGTTATTATCGCTAGAACTGTAATAATTATACTTATTACTTATATCATTATCAATATAACATGCATTATTACCCATATAATGGAGGTATTATCGCTAGAACTGTAATAATTATACTTATTACTTATACTATTGGCAATATAACGTGCATTATTACCCATATAATGCAGTTATTATCGCCAGAACTGTAATAATTATACTTATTACTTATATTATTCTCAATATAACATGTATTATTACCCATATTATGCAGTTATTATCGCTAGAACTATAATAAGTATACGTATTACTTTCATTATCATCAATATAACATGCATTATTACCCATATAATGCAGTTATAATCGCTAGAACTGTAATAATTATACTTATAACGTATATTGTTAGCAATATAACGTGCATTATTACCCATATAATGCAGTTATTATCGCTAGAACTGTAATGATTATACTTATGACTTATATTATTCTCAATATAACATGCATTATTACCCATATTATGCAGTTATTATCGATAGAACTGTAATAAATATATTTATTACTTTTGTTATTATCAATATAACATGCACTATTTGCCGTATTTTACTATTATTATCGCTAGAACTATAATAATTATACTTATTACTCCCGATATTATCAATACAACATGCATTATTACCCATATAATGCAGTTATTATCGCTAGAACTGTAATAATTATACTTATTACTTATATTATTAGCAATATAACGTGCATTATTACCCATATTATGCAGTTATTATCGCTAGAACTGTAATAATTATACTTATTACTTATACTACTAGCAATATATCGTGCATTATTACCCATATAATGCAGTTATTATCGCTAGAACTGTAATAATTATACTTATTACTTATATTATTATCAATATAACATGCATTATTACCCATATAATGCAGTTATTATCGCTAGAACTGTAATAATTACACTTATTACTTATATTATTAGCAATATAACGTGCATTATTACCCATATAATGCAGTTATTATCGCTAGAACTGTAATAATTATACTTATTACTTATACTATTATCAATGTAACGTGCATTGTTACCCATATAATGCAGTTATTATCGCCAGAACTGTAATAATTATACTTATTACTTATATCATTATCAATATAACATGCATTATTACCCATATAATGCAGTTATTATCGCCAGAACTGTAATAATTATACTTATTACTTATATTATTCTCAATATAACATGTATTATTACCCATATTATGCAGTTATTATCGCTAGAACTATAATAAGTATACGTATTACTTTCATTATCATCAATATAACATGCATTATTACCCATATAATGCAGTTATAATCGCTAGAACTGTAATAATTATACTTATAACGTATATTGTTAGCAATATAACGTGCATTATTACCCATATAATGCAGTTATTATCGCTAGAACTGTAATGATTATACTTATTACTTAGATTATTAGCAATATAACGTGCATTATTACCCATACTATGCAGTTATTATCGCTAGAACTGTAATAATTATACTTATTACTTATATCATTATCAATATAACATGCATTATTACCCATATAATGGAGGTATTATCGCTAGAACTGTAATAATTATACTTATTACTTATACTATTAGCAATATAACGTGCATTATTACCCATATAATGCAGTTATTATCGCCAGAACTGTAATAATTATACTTATGACTTATATTATTCTCAAAATAACATGCATTATTACCCATATTATGCAGTTATTATCGATAGAACTGTAATAAATATATTTATTACTTTTGTTATTACCAATATAACATGCACTATTTGCCGTATTTTACTATTATTATCGCTAGAACTATAATAATTATACTTATTACTCCCGATATTATCAATACAACATGCATTATTACCCATATAATGCAGTTATTATCGCTAGAACTGTAATAATTATACTTATTACTTATATTATTAGCAATATAACGTGCATTATTACCCATATTATGCAGTTATTATCGCTAGAACTGTAATAATTATACTTATTACTTATACTACTAGCAATATATCGTGCATTATTACCCATATAATGCAGTTATTATCGCTAGAACTGTAATAATTATACTTATTACTTATATTATTTTCAATATAACATGCATTATTACCCATATAATGCAGTTATTATCGCTAGAACTGTAATAATTACACTTATTACTTATATTATTAGCAATATAACGTGCATTATTACCCATATAATGCAGTTATTATCGCTAGAACTGTAATAATTATACTTATTACTTATACTATTATCAATGTAACGTGCATTGTTACCCATATAATGCAGTTATTATCGCCAGAACTGTAATAATTATACTTATTACTTATATCATTATCAATATAACATGCATTATTACCCATATTATGCAGTTATTATCGCTAGAACTATAATAAATACACTTATTACTCCCAATATTATCAATGTAACATGCATTATTACCCATATAATGCAGTTATTATCGCTAGAACTGTAATAATTATACTTATTACTTATATTATTAGCAATATAACGTGCATTGTTACCCATATAATGCAGTTATTATCGCTAGAACTGTAATAATTATACTTATTACTTATATTATTAGCAATATAACGTGCATTATTACCCATATTATGCAGTTATTATCGCTAGAACTGTACTAATTATACTTATTACTTATATCATTATCAATATAACATGCATTATTACCCATATAATGCAGTTATTATCGCTAGAACTGATATAATTATACTTATTACTTATATTGTTAGCAATATAACGTGCATTATTACCCATATAATGCAGTTATTATCGCTAGAACTGTAATAATGATACTTATTACTTAGATTATTATCAATATAACGTGCATTATTACCCATATTATGCAGTTATTATCGCTAGAACTATAATAAATATACGTATTACTTTTATTATCATCAATATAACATGCATTATTACCCATATAATGCAGTTATTATCGCTAGAACTGTAATAATTATACTTATTACTTATATTATTATCAATATAACATGCATTATTACCCATATAATGCAGTTATTATCGCTAGAACTGTAATAATTGTACTTATTACTTATATTATTAGCAATATAACGTGCATTGTTACCCATATAATGCAGTTATTATCGCTAGAACTGTAATAATTATACTTATTACTTATATTATTAGCAATATAACGTGCATTATTACCCATATAATGCAGTTATTATCGCTAGAACTGTAATAATTATACTTATTACTTACACTATTATCAATATAACGTGCATTGTTACCCATATAATGCAGTTATTATCGCCAGAACTGTAATAATTATACTTATTACTTATATTATTCTCAATATAACATGCATTGTTACCCATATAATGCAGTTATTATCGCTAGAACTGTAATAATTATACTTATTACTTATGTTATTATCAATATAACATGCATTATTACCCATATAATGCAGTTATTATCGCTAGAACTGTAATAATTGTACTCATTACTTATATTGTTAGCAATATAACGTGCATTATTACCCATATTATGCAGTTATTATCGCTAGAACTGTACTAATTATACTTATTACTTATATCATTATCAATATAACATGCATTATTACCCATATAATGCAGTTATTATCGCTAGAACTGTAATAATTATACTTATTACTTATATTATTAGCAATATAACGTGCATTATTACCCATATAATGCAGTTATTATCGCTAGAACTGTAATAATTATACTTATTACTTATACTATTATCAAAATAACGTGCATTGTTACCCATATAATGCAGTTATTATCGCCAGAACTGTAATAATTATACTTATTACTTATATTATTCTCAATATAACATGCATTATTACCCATATAATGCAGTTATTATCGCTAGAACTGTAATAATTATACTTATTACTTATACTATTATCAATGTAACGTGCATTGTTACCCATATAATGCAGTTATTATCGCCAGAACTGTAATAATTATACTCATTACTTATATCATTATCAATATAACATGCATTCTTACCCATATAATGGAGGTATTAATCGCTAGAACTGTAATAATTATACTTATTACTTATACTATTAGCAATGTAACGTGCATTATTGCCCATATAATGCAGTTATTATCGCCAGAACTGTAATAATTATACTTATTACTTATATTATTCTCAATATAACATGCATTATTACCCATATTATGCAGTTATTATCGCTAGAACTATAATAAATATACGTATTACTTTCATTATCATCAATATAACATGCATTATTACCCATATAATGCAGTTATTATCGCTAGAACTGTAATAATTATACTTATTACTTATATTGTTAGCAATATAACGTGCATTATTACCCATATAATGCAGTTATTATCGCTAGAACTGTAATAATTATACTTATTACTTAGATTATTATCAATATAACGTGCATTATTACCCATATTATGCAGTTATTATCGCTAGAACTATAATAAATATACGTATTACTTTTATTATCATCAATATAACATGCATTATTACCCATATAATGCAGTTATTATCGTAAGAACTGTAATAATTATACTTATTACTTATATTATTATCAATATAACATGCATTATTACCCATATAATGCAGTTATTATCGCTAGAACTGTAATAATTATACTTATTACTTATATTATTAGCAATATAACGTGCATTATTACCCATATAATGCAGTTATTATCGCTAGAACTGTAATAATTATACTTATTACTTACACTATTATCAATATAACGTGCATTGTTACCCATATAATGCAGTTATTATCGCCAGAACTGTAATAATTATACTTATTACTTATATTATTCTCAATATAACATGCATTGTTACCCATATAATGCAGTTATTATCGCTAGAACTGTAATAATTATACTTATTACTTATGTTATTATCAATATAACATGCATTATTACCCATATAATGCAGTTATTATCGCTAGAACTGTAATAATTGTACTCATTACTTATATTGTTAGCAATATAACGTGCATTATTACCCATACTATGCAGTTATCATCGCTAGAACTGTAATAATTATACTTATTACTTATATCATTATCAATATAACATGCATTATTACCCATATAATGGAGGTATTATCGCTAGAACTGTAATAATTATACTTATTACTTATACTATTGGCAATATAACGTGCATTATTACCCATATAATGCAGTTATTATCGCCAGAACTGTAATAATTATACTTATTACTTATATTATTCTCAATATAACATGTATTATTACCCATATTATGCAGTTATTATCGCTAGAACTATAATAAGTATACGTATTACTTTCATTATCATCAATATAACATGCATTATTACCCATATAATGCAGTTATAATCGCTAGAACTGTAATAATTATACTTATAACGTATATTGTTAGCAATATAACGTGCATTATTACCCATATAATGCAGTTATTATCGCTAGAACTGTAATGATTATACTTATGACTTATATTATTCTCAATATAACATGCATTATTACCCATATTATGCAGTTATTATCGATAGAACTGTAATAAATATATTTATTACTTTTGTTATTATCAATATAACATGCACTATTTGCCGTATTTTACTATTATTATCGCTAGAACTATAATAATTATACTTATTACTCCCGATATTATCAATACAACATGCATTATTACCCATATAATGCAGTTATTATCGCTAGAACTGTAATAATTATACTTATTACTTATATTATTAGCAATATAACGTGCATTATTACCCATATTATGCAGTTATTATCGCTAGAACTGTAATAATTATACTTATTACTTATACTACTAGCAATATATCGTGCATTATTACCCATATAATGCAGTTATTATCGCTAGAACTGTAATAATTATACTTATTACTTATATTATTATCAATATAACATGCATTATTACCCATATAATGCAGTTATTATCGCTAGAACTGTAATAATTACACTTATTACTTATATTATTAGCAATATAACGTGCATTATTACCCATATAATGCAGTTATTATCGCTAGAACTGTAATAATTATACTTATTACTTATACTATTATCAATGTAACGTGCATTGTTACCCATATAATGCAGTTATTATCGCCAGAACTGTAATAATTATACTTATTACTTATATCATTATCAATATAACATGCATTATTACCCATATTATGCAGTTATTATCGCTAGAACTATAATACATACACTTATTACTCCCAATATTATCAATGTAACATGCATTATTACCCATATAATGCAGTTATTATCGCTAGAACTGTAATAATTATACTTATTACTTATATTATTAGCAATATAACGTGCATTGTTACCCATATAATGCAGTTATTATCGCTAGAACTGTAATAATTATACTTATTACTTATATTATTAGCAATATAACGTGCATTATTACCCATATTATGCAGTTATTATCGCTAGAACTGTAATAATTATACTTATTACTTATATTATTAGCAATATAACGTGCATTGTTACCCATATAATGCAGTTATTATCGCTAAAACTGTAATAATTATACTTATTACTTATATTATTAGCAATATAACGTGCATTATTACCCATATAATGCAGTTATTATCGCTAGAACTGTAATAATTATACTTATTACTTACACTATTATCAATATAACGTGCATTGTTACCCATATAATGCAGTTATTATCGCCAGAACTGTAATAATTATACTTATTACTTATATTATTCTCAATATAACATGCATTGTTACCCATATAATGCAGTTATTATCGCTAGAACTGTAATAACTATACTTATTACTTATGTTATTATCAATATAACATGCATTATTACCCATATAATGCAGTTATTATCGCTAGAACTGTAATAATTGTACTCATTACTTATATTGTTAGCAATATAACGTGCATTATTACCCATATTATGCAGTTATTATCGCTAGAACTGTACTAATTATACTTATTACTTATATCATTATCAATATAACATGCATTATTACCCATATAATGCAGTTATTATCGCTAGAACTGTAATAATTATACTTATTACTTATATTATTAGCAATATAACGTGCATTATTACCCATATAATGCAGTTATTATCGCTAGAACTGTAATAATTATACTTATTACTTATACTATTATCAATATAACGTGCATTGTTACCCATATAATGCAGTTATTATCGCCAGAACTGTAATAATTATACTTATTACTTATATTATTCTCAATATAACATGCATTATTACCCATATAATGCAGTTATTATCGCTAGAACTGTAATAATTATACTTATTACTTATACTATTATCAATGTAACGTGCATTGTTACCCATATAATGCAGTTATTATCGCCAGAACTGTAATAATTATACTTATTACTTATGTTATTATCAATATAACATGCATTATTACCCATATAATGCAGTTATTATCGCTAGAACTGTAATAATTGTACTCATTACTTATATTGTTAGCAATATAACGTGCATTATTACCCATACTATGCAGTTATTATCGCTAGAACTGTAATAATTATACTTATTACTTATACTATTAGCAATGTAACGTGCATTATTACCCATATAATGCAGTTATTATCGCCAGAACTGTAATAATTATACTTATTACTTATATTATTCTCAATATAACATGCATTATTACCCATATTATGCAGTTATTATCGCTAGAACTATAATGAATATACGTATTACTTTCATTATCATCAATATAACATGCATTATTACCCATATAATGCAGTTATTATCGCTAGAACTGTAATAATTATACTTATTACTTATGTTATTATCAATATAACATGCATTATTACCCATATAATGCAGTTATTATCGCTAGAACTGTAATAATTGTACTCATTACTTATATTGTTAGCAATATAACGTGCATTATTACCCATACTATGCAGTTATTATCGCTAGAACTGTAACAATTATACTTATTACTTATATCATTATCAATATAACATGCATTATTACCCATATAATGGAGGTATTATCGCTAGAACTGTAATAATTATACTTATTACTTATACTATTGGCAATATAACGTGCATTATTACCCATATAATGCAGTTATTATCGCCAGAACTGTAATAATTATACTTATTACTTATATTATTCTCAATATAACATGTATTATTACCCATATTATGCAGTTATTATCGCTAGAACTATAATAAGTATACGTATTACTTTCATTATCATCAATATAACATGCATTATTACCCATATAATGCAGTTATAATCGCTAGAACTGTAAAAATTATACTTATAACGTATATTGTTAGCAATATAACGTGCATTATTACCCATATAATGCAGTTATTATCGCTAGAGCTGTAATGATTATACTTATTACTTAGATTATTAGCAATATAACGTGCATTATTACCCATACTATGCAGTTATTATCGCTAGAACTGTAATAATTATACTTATTACTTATATCATTATCAATATAACATGCATTATTACCCATATAATGGAGGTATTATCGCTAGAACTGTAATAATTATACTTATTACTTATACTATTAGCAATATAACGTGCATTATTACCCATATAATGCAGTTATTATCGCCAGAACTGTAATAATTATACTTATGACTTATATTATTCTCAATATAACATGCATTATTACCCATATTATGCAGTTATTATCGATAGAACTGTAATAAATATATTTATTACTTTTGTTATTATCAATATAACATGCACTATTTGCCGTATTTTACTATTATTATCGCTAGAACTATAATAATTGTACTTATTACTCCCGATATTATCAATACAACATGCATTATTACCCATATAATGCAGTTATTATCGCTAGAACTGTAATAATTATACTTATTACTTATATTATTAGCAATATAACGTGCATTATTACCCATATTATGCAGTTATTATCGCTAGAACTGTAATAATTATACTTATTACTTATACTACTAGCAATATATCGTGCATTATTACCCATATAATGCAGTTATTATCGCTAGAACTGTAATAATTATACTTATTACTTATATTATTAGCAATATAACGTGCATTATTACCCATATTATGCAGTTATTATCGCTAGAACTGTAATAATTATACTTATTACTTATACTACTAGCAATATATCGTGCATTATTACCCATATAATGCAGTTATTATCGCTAGAACTGTAATAATTATACTTATTACTTATATTATTATCAATATAACATGCATTATTACCCATATAATGCAGTTATTATCGCTAGAACTGTAATAATTACACTTATTACTTATATTATTAGCAATATAACGTGCATTATTACCCATATAATGCAGTTATTATCGCTAGAACTGTAATAATTATACTTATTACTTATACTATTATCAATGTAACGTGCATTGTTAACCATATAATGCAGTTATTATCGCCAGAACTGTAATAATTATACTTATTACTTATATCATTATCAATATAACATGCATTATTACCCATATTATGCAGTTATTATCGCTAGAACTATAATACATACACTTATTACTCCCAATATTATCAATGTAACATGCATTATTACCCATATAATGCAGTTATTATCGCTAGAACTGTAATAATTATACTTATTACTTATATTATTAGCAATATAACGTGCATTGTTACCCATATAATGCAGTTATTATCGCTAGAACTGTAATAATTATACTTATTACTTATATTATTAGCAATATAACGTGCATTATTACCCATATTATGCAGTTATTATCGCTAGAACTGTAATAATTATACTTATTACTTATATTATTAGCAATATAACGTGCATTGTTACCCATATAATGCAGTTATTATCGCTAGAACTGTAATAATTATACTTATTACTTATATTATTAGCAATATAACGTGCATTATTACCCATATAATGCAGTTATTATCGCTAGAACTGTAATAATTATACTTATTACTTACACTATTATCAATATAACGTGCATTGTTACCCATATAATGCAGTTATTATCGCCAGAACTGTAATAATTATACTTATTACTTATATTATTCTCAATATAACATGCATTGTTACCCATATAATGCAGTTATTATCGCTAGAACTGTAATAATTATACTTATTACTTATGTTATTATCAATATAACATGCATTATTACCCATATAATGCAGTTATTATCGCTAGAACTGTAATAATTGTACTCATTACTTATATTGTTAGCAATATAACGTGCATTATTACCCATATTATGCAGTTATTATCGCTAGAACTGTACTAATTATACTTATTACTTATATCATTATCAATATAACATGCATTATTACCCATATAATGCAGTTATTATCGCTAGAACTGTAATAATTATACTTATTACTTATATTATTAGCAATATAACGTGCATTATTACCCATATAATGCAGTTATTATCGCTAGAACTGTAATAATTATACTTATTACTTATACTATTATCAATATAACGTGCATTGTTACCCATATAATGCAGTTATTATCGCCAGAACTGTAATAATTATACTTATTACTTATATTATTCTCAATATAACATGCATTATTACCCATATAATGCAGTTATTATCGCTAGAACTGTAATAATTATACTTATTACTTATACTATTATCAATGTAACGTGCATTGTTACCCATATAATGCAGTTATTATCGCCAGAACTGTAATAATTATACTTATTACTTATGTTATTATCAATATAACATGCATTATTACCCATATAATGCAGTTATTATCGCTAGAACTGTAATAATTGTACTCATTACTTATATTGTTAGCAATATAACGTGCATTATTACCCATACTATGCAGTTATTATCGCTAGAACTGTAATAATTATACTTATTGCTTATACTATTAGCAATGTAACGTGCATTATTACCCATATAATGCAGTTATTATCGCCAGAACTGTAATAATTATACTTATTACTTATATTATTCTCAATATAACATGCATTATTACCCATATTATGCAGTTATTATCGCTAGAACTATAATGAATATACGTATTACTTTCATTATCATCAATATAACATGCATTATTACCCATATAATGCAGTTATTATCGCTAGAACTGTAATAATTATACTTATTACTTATGTTATTATCAATATAACATGCATTATTACCCATATAATGCAGTTATTATCGCTAGAACTGTAATAATTGTACTCATTACTTATATTGTTAGCAATATAACGTGCATTATTACCCATACTATGCAGTTATTATCGCTAGAACTGTAATAATTATACTTATTACTTATATCATTATCAATATAACATGCATTATTACCCATATAATGGAGGTATTATCGCTAGAACTGTAATAATTATACTTATTACTTATACTATTGGCAATATAACGTGCATTATTACCCATATAATGCAGTTATTATCGCCAGAACTGTAATAATTATACTTATTACTTATATTATTCTCAATATAACATGTATTATTACCCATATTATGCAGTTATTATCGCTAGAACTATAATAAGTATACGTATTACTTTCATTATCATCAATATAACATGCATTATTACCCATATAATGCAGTTATAATCGCTAGAACTGTAAAAATTATACTTATAACGTATATTGTTAGCAATATAACGTGCATTATTACCCATATAATGCAGTTATTATCGCTAGAACTGTAATGATTATACTTATTACTTAGATTATTAGCAATATAACGTGCATTATTACCCATACTATGCAGTTATTATCGCTAGAACTGTAATAATTATACTTATTACTTATATCATTATCAATATAACATGCATTATTACCCATATAATGGAGGTATTATCGCTAGAACTGTAATAATTATACTTATTACTTATACTATTAGCAATATAACGTGCATTATTACCCATATAATGCAGTTATTATCGCCAGAACTGTAATAATTATACTTATGACTTATATTATTCTCAATATAACATGCATTATTACCCATATTATGCAGTTATTATCGATAGAACTGTAATAAATATATTTATTACTTTTGTTATTATCAATATAACATGCACTATTTGCCGTATTTTACTATTATTATCGCTAGACCTATAATAATTATACTTATTACTCCCGATATTATCAATACAACATGCATTATTACCCATATAATGCAGTTATTATCGCTAGAACTGTAATAATTATACTTATTACTTATATTATTAGCAATATAACGTGCATTATTACCCATATTATGCAGTTATTATCGCTAGAACTGTAATAATTATACTTATTACTTATACTACTAGCAATATATCGTGCATTATTACCCATATAATGCAGTTATTATCGCTAGAACTGTAATAATTATACTTATTACTTATATTATTATCAATATAACATGCATTATTACCCATATAATGCAGTTATTATCGCTAGAACTGTAATAATTACACTTATTACTTATATTATTAGCAATATAACGTGCATTATTACCCATATAATGCAGTTATTATCGCTAGAACTGTAATAATTATACTCATTACTTATACTATTATCAATGTAACGTGCATTGTTACCCATATAATGCAGTTATTATCGCCAGAACTGTAATAATTATACTTATTACTTATATCATTATCAATATAACATGCATTATTACCCATATTATGCAGTTATTATCGCTAGAACTATAATAAATACACTTATTACTCCCAATATTATCAATGTAACATGCATTATTACCCATATAATGCAGTTATTATCGCTAGAACTGTAATAATTATACTTATTACTTATATTATTAGCAATATAACGTGCATTGTTACCCATATAATGCAGTTATTATCGCCAGAACTGTAATAATTATACTTATTACTTATATCATTATCAATATAACATGCATTATTACCCATATTATGCAGTTATTATCGCTAGAACTATAATAAATACACTTATTACTCCCAATATTATCAATGTAACATGCATTATTACCCATATAATGCAGTTATTATCGCTAGAACTGTAATAATTATACTTATTACTTATATTATTAGCAATATAACGTGCATTGTTACCCATATAATGCAGTTATTATCGCTAGAACTGTAATAATTATACTTATTACTTATATTATTAGCAATATAACGTGCATTATTACCCATATTATGCAGTTATTATCGCTAGAACTGTACTAATTATACTTATTACTTATATCATTATCAATATAACATGCATTATTACCCATATAATGCAGTTATTATCGCTAGAACTGTAATAATTATACTTATTACTTATATTGTTAGCAATATAACGTGCATTATTACCCATATAATGCAGTTATTATCGCTAGAACTGTAATAATGATACTTATTACTTAGATTATTATCAATATAACGTGCATTATTACCCATATTATGCAGTTATTATCGCTAGAACTATAATAAATATACGTATTACTTTTATTATCATCAATATAACATGCATTATTACCCATATAATGCAGTGATTATCGCTAGAACTGTACTAATTATACTTATTACTTATATCATTATCAATATAACATGCATTATTACCCATATAATGCAGTTATTATCGCTAGAACTGTAATAATTATACTTATTACTTATATTGTTAGCAATATAACGTGCATTATTACCCATATAATGCAGTTATTATCGCTAGAACTGTAATAATGATACTTATTACTTAGATTATTATCAATATAACGTGCATTATTACCCATATTATGCAGTTATTATCGCTAGAACTATAATAAATATACGTATTACTTTTATTATCATCAATATAACATGCATTATTACCCATATAATGCAGTTATTATCGCTAGAACTGTAATAATTATACTTATTACTTATATTATTATCAATATAACATGCATTATTACCCATATAATGCAGTTATTATCGCTAGAACTGTAATAATTGTACTTATTACTTATATTATTAGCAATATAACGTGCATTGTTACCCATATAATGCAGTTATTATCGCTAGAACTGTAATAATTATACTTATTACTTATATTATTAGCAATATAACGTGCATTATTACCCATATAATGCAGTTATTATCGCTAGAACTGTAATAATTATACTTATTACTTACACTATTATCAATATAACGTGCATTGTTACCCATATAATGCAGTTATTATCGCCAGAACTGTAATAATTATACTTATTACTTATATTATTCTCAATATAACATGCATTGTTACCCATATAATGCAGTTATTATCGCTAGAACTGTAATAATTATACTTATTACTTATGTTATTATCAATATAACATGCATTATTACCCATATAATGCAGTTATTATCGCTAGAACTGTAATAATTGTACTCATTACTTATATTGTTAGCAATATAACGTGCATTATTACCCATATTATGCAGTTATTATCGCTAGAACTGTACTAATTATACTTATTACTTATATCATTATCAATATAACATGCATTATTACCCATATAATGCAGTTATTATCGCTAGAACTGTAATAATTATACTTATTACTTATATTATTAGCAATATAACGTGCATTATTACCCATATAATGCAGTTATTATCGCTAGAACTGTAATAATTATACTTATTACTTATACTATTATCAAAATAACGTGCATTGTTACCCATATAATGCAGTTATTATCGCCAGAACTGTAATAATTATACTTATTACTTATATTATTCTCAATATAACATGCATTATTACCCATATAATGCAGTTATTATCGCTAGAACTGTAATAATTATACTTATTACTTATACTATTATCAATGTAACGTGCATTGTTACCCATATAATGCAGTTATTATCGCCAGAACTGTAATAATTATACTCATTACTTATATCATTATCAATATAACATGCATTCTTACCCATATAATGGAGGTATTAATCGCTAGAACTGTAATAATTATACTTATTACTTATACTATTAGCAATATAACGTGCATTATTACCCATACTATGCAGTTATTATCGCTAGAACTGTAATAATTATACTTATTACTTATATCATTATCAATATAACATGCATTATTACCCATATAATGGAGGTATTATCGCTAGAACTGTAATAATTATACTTATTACTTATACTATTAGCAATATAACGTGCATTATTACCCATATAATGCAGTTACTATCGCCAGAACTGTAATAATTATACTTATGACTTATATTATTCTCAATATAACATGCATTATTACCCATATTATGCAGTTATTATCGATAAAACTGTAATAAATATATTTATTACTTTTGTTATTATCAATATAACATGCACTATTTGCCGTATTTTACTATTATTATCGCTAGAACTATAATAATTATACTTATTACTCCCGATATTATCAATACAACATGCATTATTACCCATATAATGCAGTTATTATCGCTAGAACTGTAATAATTATACTTATTACTTATATTATTAGCAATATAACGTGCATTATTACCCATATTATGCAGTTATTATCGCTAGAACTGTAATAATTATACTTATTACTTATACTACTAGCAATATATCGTGCATTATTACCCATATAATGCAGTTATTATCGCTAGAACTGTAATAATTATACCTATTACTTATATTATTATCAATATAACATGCATTATTACCCATATAATGCAGTTATTATCGCTAGAACTGTAATAATTACACTTATTACTTATATTATTAGCAATATAACGTGCATTATTACCCATATAATGCAGTTATTATCGCTAGAACTGTAATAATTATACTTATTACTTATACTATTATCAATGTAACGTGCATTGTTACCCATATAATGCAGTTATTATCGCCAGAACTGTAATAATTATACTTATTACTTATATCATTATCAATATAACATGCATTATTACCCATATTATGCAGTTATTATCGCTAGAACTATAATAAATACACTTATTACTCCCAATATTATCAATGTAACATGCATTATTACCCATATAATGCAGTTATTATCGCTAGAACTGTAATAATTATACTTATTACTTATATTATTAGCAATATAACGTGCATTGTTACCCATATAATGCAGTTATTATCGCTAGAACTGTAATAATTATACTTATTACTTATATTATTAGCAATATAACGTGCATTATTACCCATATTATGCAGTTATTATCGCTAGAACTGTACTAATTATACTTATTACTTATATCATTATCAATATAACATGCATTATTACCCATATAATGCAGTTATTATCGCTAGAACTGTAATAATTATACTTATTACTTATACTACTAGCAATATATCGTTCATTATTACCCATATAATGCAGTTATTATCGCTAGAACTGTAATAATTATACTTATTACTTATATTATTATCAGTATAACATGCATTATTACCCATATAATGCAGGTATTATCGCTAGAACTGTAATAATTACACTTATTACTTATATTATTAGCAATATAACGTGCATTATTACCCATATAATGCAGTTATTATCGCTAGAACTGTAATAATTATACTTATTACTTATACTATTATCAATGTAACGTGCATTGTTACCCATATAATGCAGTTATTATCGCCAGAACTGTAATAATTATACTTATTACTTATATCATTATCAATATAACATGCATTATTACCCATATTATGCAGTTATTATCGCTAGAACTATAATAAATACACTTATTACTCCCAATATTATCAATGTAACATGCATTATTACCCATATAATGCAGTTATTATCGCTAGAACTGTAATAATTATACTTATTACTTATATTATTAGCAATATAACGTGCATTGTT
The DNA here is from genome assembly GCA_963576845.1 of Megachile leachella. Lineage (NCBI taxonomy): Eukaryota > Metazoa > Arthropoda > Insecta > Hymenoptera > Megachilidae > Megachile > Megachile leachella. Next base: position 27,010,281 of record OY756249.1, read on the forward strand.
ACCCATATAATGCAGTTATTATCGCTAGAACTGTAATAATTATACTTATTACTTATATTATTAGCAATATAACGTGCATTATTACCCATATTATGCAGTTATTATCGCTAGAACTGTACTAATTATACTTATTACTTATATCATTATCAATATAACATGCATTATTACCCATATAATGCAGTTATTATCGCTAGAACTGTAATAATTATACTTATTACTTATATTGTTAGCAATATAACGTGCATTATTACCCATATAATGCAGTTATTATCGCTAGAACTGTAATAATGATACTTATTACTTAGATTATTATCAATATAACGTGCATTATTACCCATATTATGCAGTTATTATCGCTAGAACTATAATAAATATACGTATTACTTTTATTATCATCAATATAACATGCATTATTACCCATATAATGCAGTTATTATCGCTAGAACTGTAATAATTATACTTATTACTTATATTATTATCAATATAACATGCATTATTACCCATATAATGCAGTTATTATCGCTAGAACTGTAATAATTGTACTTATTACTTATATTATTAGCAATATAACGTGCATTGTTACCCATATAATGCAGTTATTATCGCTAGAACTGTAATAATTATACTTATTACTTATATTATTAGCAATATAACGTGCATTATTACCCATATAATGCAGTTATTATCGCTAGAACTGTAATAATTATACTTATTACTTACACTATTATCAATATAACGTGCATTGTTACCCATATAATGCAGTTATTATCGCCAGAACTGTAATAATTATACTTATTACTTATATTATTCTCAATATAACATGCATTGTTACCCATATAATGCAGTTATTATCGCTAGAACTGTAATAATTATACTTATTACTTATGTTATTATCAATATAACATGCATTATTACCCATATAATGCAGTTATTATCGCTAGAACTGTAATAATTGTACTCATTACTTATATTGTTAGCAATATAACGTGCATTATTACCCATATTATGCAGTTATTATCGCTAGAACTGTACTAATTATACTTATTACTTATATCATTATCAATATAACATGCATTATTACCCATATAATGCAGTTATTATCGCTAGAACTGTAATAATTATACTTATTACTTATATTATTAGCAATATAACGTGCATTATTACCCATATAATGCAGTTATTATCGCTAGAACTGTAATAATTATACTTATTACTTATACTATTATCAATATAACGTGCATTGTTACCCATATAATGCAGTTATTATCGCCAGAACTGTAATAATTATACTTATTACTTATATTATTCTCAATATAACATGCATTATTACCCATATAATGCAGTTATTATCGCTAGAACTGTAATAATTATACTTATTACTTATACTATTATCAATGTAACGTGCATTGTTACCCATATAATGCAGTTATTATCGACAGAAGTATAATTAATATACTTATTACTTTTAGCATTATCAATATAACATGCACTATTAGCCATATTTTACTATTATTATTGTTAGAACTATAATAATTATACTTATTACTCCCGATGTTATCAATATAACATGCATTATTACCCATATAATGCAGTTATTATCGCTTGAACTGTAATAATTATACTTATTTCTTATATTATTATCAATATAACATGCATTATTACCCATATAATGGAGTTATTATCGCTAGAACTGTAATAATTATACTTATTACTTATATTATTATCAATATAACATGCATTATTACCCATATAATGCAGTTATTATCGACAGAAGTATAATAAATATACTTATTACTTTTATTATTATCAATATAACAGGCACTAATAGCCATATTTTACTATTATTATCGCTAGAACTATAATAATTATACTTATTACTCCCGATATTATCAATATAACATGCCTTATTACCCATATAATGCAGTTATTATCGCTAGAACTGTAATAATTATACTTATTACTTATATTATTATCAATATAACATGCATTATTACCCATATAATGCAGTTATTATCGCTAGAACTGTAATAATTGTACTTATTACTTATATTATTAGCAATATAACGTGCATTGTTACCCATATAATGCAGTTATTATCGCTAGAACTGTAATAATTATACTTATTACTTATATTATTAGCAATATAACGTGCATTATTACCCATATAATGCAGTTATTATCGCTAGAACTGTAATAATTATACTTATTACTTACACTATTATCAATATAACGTGCATTGTTACCCATATAATGCAGTTATTATCGCCAGAACTGTAATAATTATACTTATTACTTATATTATTCTCAATATAACATGCATTGTTACCCATATAATGCAGTTATTATCGCTAGAACTGTAATAATTATACTTATTACTTATGTTATTATCAATATAACATGCATTATTACCCATATAATGCAGTTATTATCGCTAGAACTGTAATAATTGTACTCATTACTTATATTGTTAGCAATATAACGTGCATTATTACCCATATTATGCAGTTATTATCGCTAGAACTGTACTAATTATACTTATTACTTATATCATTATCAATATAACATGCATTATTACCCATATAATGCAGTTATTATCGCTAGAACTGTAATAATTATACTTATTACTTATATTATTAGCAATATAACGTGCATTATTACCCATATAATGCAGTTATTATCGCTAGAACTGTAATAATTATACTTATTACTTATACTATTATCAATATAACGTGCATTGTTACCCATATAATGCAGTTATTATCGCCAGAACTGTAATAATTATACTTATTACTTATATTATTCTCAATATAACATGCATTATTACCCATATAATGCAGTTATTATCGCTAGAACTGTAATAATTATACTTATTACTTATACTATTATCAATGTAACGTGCATTGTTACCCATATAATGCAGTTATTATCGACAGAAGTATAATTAATATACTTATTACTTTTAGCATTATCAATATAACATGCACTATTAGCCATATTTTACTATTATTATTGTTAGAACTATAATAATTATACTTATTACTCCCGATGTTATCAATATAACATGCATTATTACCCATATAATGCAGTTATTATCGCTTGAACTGTAATAATTATACTTATTTCTTATATTATTATCAATATAACATGCATTATTACCCATATAATGGAGTTATTATCGCTAGAACTGTAATAATTATACTTATTACTTATATTATTATCAATATAACATGCATTATTACCCATATAATGCAGTTATTATCGACAGAAGTATAATAAATATACTTATTACTTTTATTATTATCAATATAACAGGCACTAATAGCCATATTTTACTATTATTATCGCTAGAACTATAATAATTATACTTATTACTCCCGATATTATCAATATAACATGCCTTATTACCCATATAATGCAGTTATTATCGCTAGAACTGTAATAATTATACTTATTACTTATATTATTATCAATACAACGTGCATTATTACCCATATAATGCAGTTATTATCGCTAGAACTGTAATAATTATACTTATTACTTATATTATTAGCAATATAACGTGCATTATTACCCATATAATGCAGTTATTATCGCTAGAACTGTAATAATTATACTTATTACTTTTATTATTATCAATATAACATGCACTATTAGCCATATTGTACTATTATTATCGCTAGAACTATAATAATTATACTTATTACTCCCGATATTATCAATATAACATGCATTATTACCCATATAATGCAGTTATCATCGCTGGAACTATAATAAATACACGTATTACTTTTATTATCATCAACATAACATGCATTATTACCCATATTATGCAGTTATTATCGCTAGAACTGTAATAATTATACTCATTACTTATATTATTAGCAATATAACGTGCATTATTACCCATATTATGCAGTTATTATCGCTAGAACTGTAATAATTATACTCATTACTTATATTATTAGCAATATAACGTGCATTATTACCCATATTATGTAGTTATTATCGCTAGAACTGTAATAATTATACTTATTACTTATTATTATCAGTATGACATGCATTATTACCCATATAATGGCGTTATTATCGCTAGAACTGTAATAATTATACTTATTACATATACTATTAGCAGTATAACGTGCATTATTACCCATATAATGCAGTTATTATCGCTAGAACTGTAATAATGATACTTATTACTTAGATTATTATCAATATAACGTGCATTATTACCCATATTATGCAGTTATTATCGCTAGAACTATAATAAATATACGTATTACTTTTATTATCATCAATATAACATGCATTATTACCCATATAATGCAGTTATTATCGCTAGAACTGTAATAATTATACTTATTACTTATATTATTATCAATATAACATGCATTATTACCCATATAATGCAGTTATTATCGCTAGAACTGTAATAATTGTACTTATTACTTATATTATTAGCAATATAACGTGCATTGTTACCCATATAATGCAGTTATTATCGCTAGAACTGTAATAATTATACTTATTACTTATATTATTAGCAATATAACGTGCATTATTACCCATATAATGCAGTTATTATCGCTAGAACTGTAATAATTATACTTATTACTTACACTATTATCAATATAACGTGCATTGTTACCCATATAATGCAGTTATTATCGCCAGAACTGTAATAATTATACTTATTACTTATATTATTCTCAATATAACATGCATTGTTACCCATATAATGCAGTTATTATCGCTAGAACTGTAATAATTATACTTATTACTTATGTTATTATCAATATAACATGCATTATTACCCATATAATGCAGTTATTATCGCTAGAACTGTAATAATTGTACTCATTACTTATATTGTTAGCAATATAACGTGCATTATTACCCATATTATGCAGTTATTATCGCTAGAACTGTACTAATTATACTTATTACTTATATCATTATCAATATAACATGCATTATTACCCATATAATGCAGTTATTATCGCTAGAACTGTAATAATTATACTTATTACTTATATTATTAGCAATATAACGTGCATTATTACCCATATAATGCAGTTATTATCGCTAGAACTGTAATAATTATACTTATTACTTATACTATTATCAATATAACGTGCATTGTTACCCATATAATGCAGTTATTATCGCCAGAACTGTAATAATTATACTTATTACTTATATTATTCTCAATATAACATGCATTATTACCCATATAATGCAGTTATTATCGCTAGAACTGTAATAATTATACTTATTACTTATACTATTATCAATGTAACGTGCATTGTTACCCATATAATGCAGTTATTATCGACAGAAGTATAATTAATATACTTATTACTTTTAGCATTATCAATATAACATGCACTATTAGCCATATTTTACTATTATTATTGTTAGAACTATAATAATTATACTTATTACTCCCGATGTTATCAATATAACATGCATTATTACCCATATAATGCAGTTATTATCGCTTGAACTGTAATAATTATACTTATTTCTTATATTATTATCAATATAACATGCATTATTACCCATATAATGGAGTTATTATCGCTAGAACTGTAATAATTATACTTATTACTTATATTATTATCAATATAACATGCATTATTACCCATATAATGCAGTTATTATCGACAGAAGTATAATAAATATACTTATTACTTTTATTATTATCAATATAACAGGCACTAATAGCCATATTTTACTATTATTATCGCTAGAACTATAATAATTATACTTATTACTCCCGATATTATCAATATAACATGCCTTATTACCCATATAATGCAGTTATTATCGCTAGAACTGTAATAATTATACTTATTACTTATATTATTATCAATACAACGTGCATTATTACCCATATAATGCAGTTATTATCGCTAGAACTGTAATAATTATACTTATTACTTATATTATTAGCAATATAACGTGCATTATTACCCATATAATGCAGTTATTATCGCTAGAACTGTAATAATTATACTTATTACTTTTATTATTATCAATATAACATGCACTATTAGCCATATTGTACTATTATTATCGCTAGAACTATAATAATTATACTTATTACTCCCGATATTATCAATATAACATGCATTATTACCCATATAATGCAGTTATCATCGCTGGAACTATAATAAATACACGTATTACTTTTATTATCATCAACATAACATGCATTATTACCCATATTATGCAGTTATTATCGCTAGAACTGTAATAATTATACTCATTACTTATATTATTAGCAATATAACGTGCATTATTACCCATATTATGCAGTTATTATCGCTAGAACTGTAATAATTATACTCATTACTTATATTATTAGCAATATAACGTGCATTATTACCCATATTATGTAGTTATTATCGCTAGAACTGTAATAATTATACTTATTACTTATTATTATCAGTATGACATGCATTATTACCCATATAATGGCGTTATTATCGCTAGAACTGTAATAATTATACTTATTACATATACTATTAGCAGTATAACGTGCATTATTACCCACATAATGCAGTTATTATAGCCAGAACTGTAATAATTATACTTACTACTTATATTATTCTCAATATAACATGCATTATTACCCATATTATGCAGTTATTATCGCTAGAACTATAATAAATATACGTACTACTTTTATTATCATCAATATAACATGCATTATTACCCATATTATGCAGTTATTATCGATAGAACTGTAATAAAGACACTTAGTACTTTTACTATTATCAATATAACATGCACTATTAGCCATATTTTACTATTATTATCGCTAGAACTATAATAATTATACTTATTACTCCCGATATTATCAATATAACATGCCTTATTACGCATATAATGCAGTTATTATCGCTAGAACTGTAATAATTATACTTGTTACTTATATTATTAGCAATATAACGTGCATTATTACCCATATAATGCAGTTATTATCGCTAGAACAGTAATAATTATACTTATTACTTATATTATTATCAATATAACATGCATTATTACCCATATAATGGAGTTATTATCGCTAGAACTGTAATAATTATACTTATTACTTATATTATTACCAATAGAACATGCATTATTACCCATATTATGCAGTTATTATCGCTAGAACTATAATAATTATACTTATTACTCCCGATATTATCAATATAACATGCCTTATTACCCATATAATGCAGTTATTATCGCTAGAACTGTAATAATTATACTTATTACTTATATTATTATCAATATAACGTGCATTATTACCCATATAATGCAGTTATTATCGCTAGAACTGTAATAATTATACTTATTACTTATATTATTATCAATATAACATGCATTATTACCCATATAATGCAGTTATTATCGACAGAAGTATAATAAATATACTTATTACTTTCATTATTATCAATATAACAGGCACTAATAGCCATATTTTACTATTATTATCGCTAGAACTATAATAATTATACTTATTACTCCCGATATTATCAATATAACATGCATTATTACGCATATAATGCAGTTATTATCGCTAGAACTGTTATAAATATACTTACTACTTTCATTATCATCGATATAACATGCATTATTGCCCATATTATGCAGTTATTATCGCTACAACTGTAATAATTATACTTATTACTTATATTATTATCAGTATGACATGCATTATTACCCATATAATGGAGTTATTATCGCTAGAACTGTAATAATTATACTTATTACATATACTATTAGCAATATAACGTGCATTATTACCCATATAATGCAGTTATTATCGCTGGAACTATAATAAATACACGTATTACTTTTATTATCATCAACATAACATGCATTATTACCCATATTATGCAGTTATTATCGATAGAACTGTAATAATTATACTTATTGCTTATATTATTAGCAATATAACGTGCATTATTACCCATATTATGCAGTTATTATCCCTAGAACTGTAATAATTATACTTATAACTTATATTATTATCAGTATGACATGCATTATTACCCATATAATGGAGTTATTATCGCTAGAACTGTAATAATTATACTTATTACATATACTATTAGCAGTATAACGTGCATTATTACCCATATAATGCAGTTATTATCGACGGAAGTATAATTAATATACTTATTACTTTTAGTATTATCAATATAACATGCACTATTAGCCATATTTTACTATTATTATTGTTAGAACTATAATAATTATACTTATTACTCCCGATATTATCAATATAACATGCATTATTACCCATATAATGCAGTTATTATCGCTTGAACTGTAATAATTATACTTATTTCTTATATTATTATCAATATAACATGCATTATTACCCATATTATGCAGTTGTTATCGCTAGAACTGTAATAATTATACTTATTACTTATATTATTAGCAATATAACGTGCATTAATACCCATATAATGTTGTTATTATCGCTAGAACTGTAATAATTATACTTATTACTTATATTATTATCAATATAACATGCATTATTACCCATATAATGGAGTTATTATAGCCAGAACTGTAATAAATATACGTACTACTTTTATTATCGTCAATATAACATGCATTATTACCCATATTATGCAGATATTATCGATAGAACTGTAATAAATATACTTATTACTTTTATTATTATCAATATAACATGCACTATTAGCCATATTGTACTATTATTATCGCTAGAACTATAATAATTATACTTATTACTTTTATTATTATCAATATAACATGCACTATTAGCCATATTGTACTATTATTATCGCTAGAACTGTAATAATTATACTTATTACTTATTATTATCAGTATGACATGCATTATTACCCATATAATGGAGTTATTATCGCTAGAACTGTAATAATTATACTTATTACATATACTATTAGCAATATAACGTGCATTATTACCCATATAATGCAGTTATTATAGCCAGAACTGTAATAAATATACGTACTACTTTTATTATCGTCAATATAACATGCATTATTACCCATATTATGCAGATATTATCGATAGAACTGTAATAAATATACTTATTACTTTTATTATTATCAATATAACATGCACTATTAGCCATATTGTACTATTATTATCGCTAGAACTATAATAATTATACTTATTACTTTTATTATTATCAATATAACATGCACTATTAGCCATATTGTACTATTATTATCGCTAGAACTGTAATAATTATATTTATTACATATACTATTAGCAGTATAACGTGCATTATTACCCATATAATGCTGTTATTATCGCTAGAACTGTAATAATTATACTTATTACTTATATTATTATCAATATAACGTGCATTATTACCCATATAATGCAGTTATTATCGCTAGAACTGTAATAATTATACTTATTACTTATATTATTAGCAATATAACGTGCATTATTACCCATATAATGCAGTTATTATCGCTAGAACTGTAATAATTATACTTATTACTTTTATTATTATCAATATAACATGCACTATTAGCCATATTGTACTATTATTATCGCTAGAACTATAATAATTTTACTTATTACTCCCGATATTATCAATATAACATGCATTATTACCCATATAATGCAGTTATTATCGCTGGAACTATAATAAATACACGTATTACTTTTATTATCATCAACATAACATGCATTATTACCCATATTATGCAGTTATTATCGATAGAACTGTAATAATTATACTTATTGCTTATATTATTAGCAATATAACGTGCATTATTACCCATATTATGCAGTTATTATCCCTAGAACTGTAATAATTATACTTATAACTTATATTATTATCAGTATGACATGCATTATTACCCATATAATGGAGTTATTATCGCTAGAACTGTAATAATTATACTTATTACATATACTATTAGCAGTATAACGTGCATTATTACCCATATAATGCAGTTATTATCGACGGAAGTATAATTAATATACTCATTACTTTTAGTATTATCAATATAACATGCACTATTAGCCATATTTTACTATTATTATTGTTAGAACTATAATAATTATACTTATTACTCCCGATATTATCAATATAACATGCATTATTACCCATATAATGCAGTTATTATCGCTTGAACTGTAATAATTATACTTATTTCTTATATTATTATCAATATAACATGCATTATTACCCATATTATGCAGTTGTTATTGCTAGAACTGTAATAATTATACTTATTACTTATATTATTAGCAATATAACGTGCATTAATACCCATATAATGTTGTTATTATCGCTAGAACTGTAATAATTATACTTATTACTTATATTATTATCAATATAACATGCATTATTACCCATATAATGGAGTTATTATCGCTAGAACTGTAATAATTATACTTATTACTTATATTATTATCAATATAACATGTATTATTACCCATATAATGCAGTTATTATCGACAGAAGTATAATAAATATACTTATTACTTTTATTATTATCAATATAACAGGCACTAATAGCCATATTTTACTATTATTATCGCTAGAACTATAATAATTATACTTATTACTCCCGATATTATCAATATAACATGCATTATTACGCATATAATGCAGTTATTATCGCTAGAACTGTTATAAATATACTTACTACTTTCATTATCATCGATATAACATGCATTATTGCCCATATTATGCAGTTATTATCGCTACAACTGTAATAATTATACTTATTACTTATATTATTATCAGTATGACATGCATTATTACCCATATAATGGAGTTATTATCGCTAGAACTGTAATAATTATACTTATTACATATACTATTAGCAATATAACGTGCATTATTACCCATATAATGCAGTTATTATCGCTAGAACAGTAATAATTATACTTATTACTTATATTATTATCAATATAACATGCATTATTACCCATATAATGGAGTTATTATCGCTAGAACTGTAATAATTATACTTATTACTTATATTATTACCAATAGAACATGCATTATTACCCATATTATGCAGTTATTATCGCTAGAACTATAATAATTATACTTATTACTCCCGATATTATCAATATAACATGCCTTATTACCCATATAATGCAGTTATTATCGCTAGAACTGTAATAATTATACTTATTACTTATATTATTATCAATATAACGTGCATTATTACCCATATAATGCAGTTATTATCGCTAGAACTGTAATAATTATACTTATTACTTATATTATTATCAATATAACATGCATTATTACCCATATAATGCAGTTATTATCGACAGAAGTATAATAAATATACTTATTACTTTTATTATTATCAATATAACAGGCACTAATAGCCATATTTTACTATTATTATCGCTAGAACTATAATAATTATACTTATTACTCCCGATATTATCAATATAACATGCATTATTACGCATATAATGCAGTTATTATCGCTAGAACTGTTATAAATATACTTACTACTTTCATTATCATCGATATAACATGCATTATTGCCCATATTATGCAGTTATTATCGCTACAACTGTAATAATTATACTTATTACTTATATTATTATCAGTATGACATGCATTATTACCCATATAATGGAGTTATTATCGCTAGAACTGTAATAATTATACTTATTACATATACTATTAGCAATATAACGTGCATTATTACCCATATAATGCAGTTATTATCGCTGGAACTATAATAAATACACGTATTACTTTTATTATCATCAACATAACATGCATTATTACCCATATTATGCAGTTATTATCGATAGAACTGTAATAATTATACTTATTGCTTATATTATTAGCAATATAACGTGCATTATTACCCATATTATGCAGTTATTATCCCTAGAACTGTAATAATTATACTTATAACTTATATTATTATCAGTATGACATGCATTATTACCCATATAATGGAGTTATTATCGCTAGAACTGTAATAATTATACTTATTACATATACTATTAGCAGTATAACGTGCATTATTACCCATATAATGCAGTTATTATCGACGGAAGTATAATTAATATACTTATTACTTTTAGTATTATCAATATAACATGCACTATTAGCCATATTTTACTATTATTATTGTTAGAACTATAATAATTATACTTATTACTCCCGATATTATCAATATAACATGCATTATTACCCATATAATGCAGTTATTATCGCTTGAACTGTAATAATTATACTTATTTCTTATATTATTATCAATATAACATGCATTATTACCCATATTATGCAGTTGTTATCGCTAGAACTGTAATAATTATACTTATTACTTATATTATTAGCAATATAACGTGCATTAATACCCATATAATGTTGTTATTATCGCTAGAACTGTAATAATTATACTTATTACTTATATTATTATCAATATAACGTGCATTATTACCCATATAATGCAGTTATTATCGCTAGAACTGTAATAATTATACTTATTACTTATATTATTAGCAATATAACGTGCATTATTACCCATATAATGCAGTTATTATCGACGGAAGTATAATTAATATACTTATTACTTTTAGTATTATCAATATAACATGCACTATTAGCCATATTGTACTATTATTATCGCTAGAACTATAATAATTATACTTATTACTTTTATTATTATCAATATAACATGCACTATTAGCCATATTGTACTATTATTATCGCTAGAACTGTAATAATTATACTTATTACTTATTATTATCAGTATGACATGCATTATTACCCATATAATGGCGTTATTATCGCTAGAGCTGTAATAATTATACTTATTACATATACTATTAGCAGTATAACGTGCATTATTACCCACATAATGCAGTTATTATAGCCAGAACTGTAATAATTATACTTACTACTTATATTATTCTCAATATAACATGCATTATTACCCATATTATGCAGTTATTATCGCTAGAACTATAATAAATATACGTACTACTTTTATTATCATCAATATAACATGCATTATTACCCATATTATGCAGTTATTATCGATAGAACTGTAATAAAGACACTTAGTACTTTTACTATTATCAATATAACATGCACTATTAGCCATATTTTACTATTATTATCGCTAGAACTATAATAATTATACTTATTACTCCCGATATTATCAATATAACATGCCTTATTACGCATATAATGCAGTTATTATCGCTAGAACTGTAATAATTATACTTGTTACTTATATTATTAGCAATATAACGTGCATTATTACCCATATAATGCAGTTATTATCGCTAGAACAGTAATAATTATACTTATTACTTATATTATTATCAATATAACATGCATTATTACCCATATAATGGAGTTATTATCGCTAGAACTGTAATAATTATACTTATTACTTATATTATTACCAATAGAACATGCATTATTACCCATATTATGCAGTTATTATCGCTAGAACTATAATAATTATACTTATTACTCCCGATATTATCAATATAACATGCCTTATTACCCATATAATGCAGTTATTATCGCTAGAACTGTAATAAATACACGTACTACTTTTATTATCATCAACATAACATGCATTATTACCCATATTATGCAGTTATTATCGATAGAACTGTAATAATTATACTTATTGCTTATATTATTAGCAATATAACGTGCATTATTACCCATATTATGCAGTTATTATCCCTAGAACTGTAATAATTATACTTATAACTTATATTATTATCAGTATGACATGCATTATTACCCATATAATGGAGTTATTATCGCTAGAACTGTAATAATTATACTTATTACATATACTATTAGCAGTATAACGTGCATTATTACCCATATAATGCAGTTATTATCGACGGAAGTATAATTAATATACTTATTACTTTTAGTATTATCAATATAACATGCACTATTAGCCATATTTTACTATTATTATTGTTAGAACTATAATAATTATACTTATTACTCCCGATATTATCAATATAACATGCATTATTACCCATATAATGCAGTTATTATCGCTTGAACTGTAATAATTATACTTATTTCTTATATTATTATCAATATAACATGCATTATTACCCATATTATGCAGTTGTTATCGCTAGAACTGTAATAATTATACTTATTACTTATATTATTAGCAATATAACGTGCATTAATACCCATATAATGTTGTTATTATCGCTAGAACTGTAATAATTATACTTATTACTTATATTATTATCAATATAACGTGCATTATTACCCATATAATGCAGTTATTATCGCTAGAACTGTAATAATTATACTTATTACTTATATTATTAGCAATATAACGTGCATTATTACCCATATAATGCAGTTATTATCGACGGAAGTATAATTAATATACTTATTACTTTTAGTATTATCAATATAACATGCACTATTAGCCATATTTTACTATTATTATTGTTAGAACTATAATAATTATACTTATTACTCCCGATATTATCAATATAACATGCATTATTACCCATATAATGCAGTTATTATCGCTTGAACTGTAATAATTATACTTATTTCTTATATTATTATCAATATAACATGCATTATTACCCATATTATGCAGTTGTTATCGCTAGAACTGTAATAATTATACTTATTACTTATATTATTAGCAATATAACGTGCATTAATACCCATATAATGTTGTTATTATCGCTAGAACTGTAATAATTATACTTATTACTTATATTATTATCAATATAACATGCATTATTACCCATATAATGGAGTTATTATCGCTAGAACTGTAATAATTATACTTATTACTTATATTATTATCAATATAACATGCATTATTACCCATATAATGCAGTTATTATCGACAGAAGTATAATAAATATACTTATTACTTTTATTATTATCAATATAACAGGCACTAATAGCCATATTTTACTATTATTATCGCTAGAACTATAATAATTATACTTATTACTCCCGATATTATCAATATAACATGCATTATTACGCATATAATGCAGTTATTATCGCTAGAACTGTTATAAATATACTTACTACTTTCATTATCATCGATATAACATGCATTATTGCCCATATTATGCAGTTATTATCGCTACAACTGTAATAATTATACTTATTACTTATATTATTATCAGTATGACATGCATTATTACCCATATAATGGAGTTATTATCGCTAGAACTGTAATAATTATACTTATTACATATACTATTAGCAATATAACGTGCATTATTACCCATATAATGCAGTTATTATAGCCAGAACTGTAATAAATATACGTACTACTTTTATTATCGTCAATATAACATGCATTATTACCCATATTATGCAGATATTATCGATAGAACTGTAATAAATATACTTATTACTTTTATTATTATCAATATAACATGCACTATTAGCCATATTGTACTATTATTATCGCTAGAACTATAATAATTATACTTATTACTTTTATTATTATCAATATAACATGCACTATTAGCCATATTGTACTATTATTATCGCTAGAACTGTAATAATTATATTTATTACATATACTATTAGCAGTATAACGTGCATTATTACCCATATAATGCTGTTATTATCGCTAGAACTGTAATAATTATACTTATTACTTATATTATTATCAATATAACGTGCATTATTACCCATATAATGCAGTTATTATCGCTAGAACTGTAATAATTATACTTATTACTTATATTATTAGCAATATAACGTGCATTATTACCCATATAATGCAGTTATTATCGCTAGAACTGTAATAATTATACTTATTACTTTTATTATTATCAATATAACATGCACTATTAGCCATATTGTACTATTATTATCGCTAGAACTATAATAATTTTACTTATTACTCCCGATATTATCAATATAACATGCATTATTACCCATATAATGCAGTTATTATCGCTGGAACTATAATAAATACACGTATTACTTTTATTATCATCAACATAACATGCATTATTACCCATATTATGCAGTTATTATCGATAGAACTGTAATAATTATACTTATTGCTTATATTATTAGCAATATAACGTGCATTATTACCCATATTATGCAGTTATTATCCCTAGAACTGTAATAATTATACTTATAACTTATATTATTATCAGTATGACATGCATTATTACCCATATAATGGAGTTATTATCGCTAGAACTGTAATAATTATACTTATTACATATACTATTAGCAGTATAACGTGCATTATTACCCATATAATGCAGTTATTATCGACGGAAGTATAATTAATATACTTATTACTTTTAGTATTATCAATATAACATGCACTATTAGCCATATTTTACTATTATTATTGTTAGAACTATAATAATTATACTTATTACTCCCGATATTATCAATATAACATGCATTATTACCCATATAATGCAGTTATTATCGCTTGAACTGTAATAATTATACTTATTTCTTATATTATTATCAATATAACATGCATTATTACCCATATTATGCAGTTGTTATCGCTAGAACTGTAATAATTATACTTATTACTTATATTATTAGCAATATAACGTGCATTAATACCCATATAATGTTGTTATTATCGCTAGAACTGTAATAATTATACTTATTACTTATATTATTATCAATATAACATGCATTATTACCCATATAATGGAGTTATTATCGCTAGAACTGTAATAATTATACTTATTACTTATATTATTATCAATATAACATGTATTATTACCCATATAATGCAGTTATTATCGACAGAAGTATAATAAATATACTTATTACTTTTATTATTATCAATATAACAGGCACTAATAGCCATATTTTACTATTATTATCGCTAGAACTATAATAATTATACTTATTACTCCCGATATTATCAATATAACATGCATTATTACGCATATAATGCAGTTATTATCGCTAGAACTGTTATAAATATACTTACTACTTTCATTATCATCGATATAACATGCATTATTGCCCATATTATGCAGTTATTATCGCTACAACTGTAATAATTATACTTATTACTTATATTATTATCAGTATGACATGCATTATTACCCATATAATGGAGTTATTATCGCTAGAACTGTAATAATTATACTTATTACATATACTATTAGCAATATAACGTGCATTATTACCCATATAATGCAGTTATTATAGCCAGAACTGTAATAAATATACGTACTACTTTTATTATCGTCAATATAACATGCATTATTACCCATATTATGCAGATATTATCGATAGAACTGTAATAAATATACTTATTACTTTTATTATTATCAATATAACATGCACTATTAGCCATATTGTACTATTATTATCGCTAGAACTATAATAATTATACTTATTACTTTTATTATTATCAATATAACATGCACTATTAGCCATATTGTACTATTATTATCGCTGGAACTGTAATAATTATATTTATTACATATACTATTAGCAGTATAACGTGCATTATTACCCATATAATGCTGTTATTATCGCTAGAACTGTAATAATTATACTCATTACTTATATTATTAGCAATATAACGTGCATTATCACCCATATTATGCAGTTATTATCGCTAGAACTGTAATAATTATACTTATTACTTATATTATTATCAGTATGACATGCATTATTACCCATATAATGGTGTTATTATCGCTAGAACTGTAATAATTATACTTATTACATATACTATTAGCAGTATAACGTGCATTATTACCCACATAATGCAGTTATTATAGCCAGAACTATAATAATTATACTTACTACTTATATTATTCTCAATTTAACATGCATTATTACCCATATTATGCAGTTATTATCGCTAGAACTATAATAAATATACGTACTACTTTTATTATCATCAATATAACATGCATTATTACCCATATTATGCAGTTGTTATCGCTAGAACTGTAATAAATATACGTATTACTTTTATTATCATCAATATAACATGCATTATTACCCATATTATGCAGTTATTTTGGATAGAACTGTAATAAATATACTTATTACTTTTATTATTATAAATATTACAAGCACTATTTGCCATATTTTACTATCATTATCGCTAGAACTATAATAATTATACTTATCACTCCCAATATTATCAATATAACATGCATTATTACCCATATAATGCAGTTATTATCGCTAGAATTGTAATAATTATACTTATTACTTATATTATTATCAATATAACATGCATTATTACCCATATAATGCAGTTATTATCGCTAGAACTGTAATAATTATACTTATTACTTATATTATTATCAATATAACATGCATTATTACCCATATAATGGAGTTATTATCGCTAGAACTGTAATAATTATACTTATTACTTATATTATTATCAATATAACATGCATTATTACCCATTTAATGCAGTTATTATCGGCGGAAGTATAATAAATATACTTATTACTTTTATTATTATCAATATAACAGGCACTAATAGCCATATTTTACTATTATTATCGCTAGAACTATAATAATTATACTTATTACTCCCGATATTATCAATATAACATGCATTATTACGCATATAATGCAGTTATTATCGCTAGAACTGTAATAAATATACTTACTACTTTCATTATCATCAATATAACATGCATTATTACCCATATTATGCAGTTTTTATCGCTAGAACTATAATAAATAGACGTATTACTTTTATTATCATCAATATAACATGCATTATTACCCATAATATGCAGTTATTATCGATAGAACTGTAATAAAGATACTTATTACTTTTACTATTATCAATATAACATGCACTATTAGCCATATTTTACTATTATTATCGCTAGAACTATAATAATTATACTTCTTACTCCCCATATTATCAATATAACATGCCTTATTACCCATATTATGCAGTTATTATCGCTAGAACTATAATAATTATACTTATTACTCCCGATATTATCAATATAACATGCCTTATTACCCATATAATGCAGTTATTATCGCTAGAACTGTAATAATTATACTTATGACTTATATTATTATCAATATAACGTGCAATATTACCCATATAATGCAGTTATTATCGCTAGAACTGTAATAATTATACTTATTACTTATATTATTAGCAATATAACGTGCATTATTACCCATGTAATGCAGTTATTATCGCTAGAACTGTAATAATTGTACTTATTACTTTTATTATTATCAATATAACATGCACTATTAGCCATATTGTACTATTATTATCGCTAGAGCTATAATAATTTTACTTATTACTCCCGATATTATCAATATAACATGCATTATTACCCATATAATGCAGTTATTATAGCCAGAACTGTAATAATTATACTTACTACTTATATTATTCTCAATATAACATGCATTATTACCCATATTATGCAGTTATTATCGCTAGAACTATAATAAATATACGTACTACTTTTATTATCATCAATATAACATGCATTATTACCCATATTATGCAGTTATTATCGATAGAACTGTAATAAAGACACTTAGTACTTTTACTATTCTCAATATAACATGCACTATTAGCCATATTTTACTATTATTATCGCTAGAACTATAATAATTATACTTATTACTCCCGATATTATCAATATAACATGCCTTATTACGCATATAATGCAGTTATTATTGCTAGAACTGTAATAATTATACTTGTTACTTATATTATTAGCAATATAACGTGCATTATTACCCATATAATGCAGTTATTATCGCTAGAACAGTAATAATTATACTTATTACTTATATTATTATCAATATAACATGCATTATTACCCATATAATGGAGTTATTATCGCTAGAACTGTAATAATTATACTTATTACTTATATTATTACCAATAGAACATGCATTATTACCCATATTATGCAGTTATTATCGCTAGAACTATAATAATTATACTTATTACTCCCGATATTATCAATATAACATGCCTTATTACCCATATAATGCAGTTATTATCGCTAGAACTGTAATAATTATACTTATTACTTTTACTATTATCAATATAACATGCACTATTAGCCATATTTTACTATTATTATCGCTAGAACTATAATAATTATACTTATTACTCCCGATATTATCAATATAACATGCCTTATTACGCATATAATGCAGTTATTATCGCCAGAACTGTAATAATTATACGTATTACTTATATTATTATCAATATAACATGCATTATTACCCATATAATGCAGTTATTATCGACAGAAGTATAATTAATATACTTATTACTTTTAGCATTATCAATATAACATGCACTATTAGCCATATTTTACTATTATTATTGTTAGAACTATAATAATTATACTTATTACTCCCGATGTTATCAATATAACATGCATTATTACCCATATAATGCAGTTATTATCGCTTGAACTGTAATAATTATACTTATTTCTTATATTATTATCAATATAACATGCATTATTACCCATATTATGCAGTTGTTATCGCTAGAACTGTAATAATTATACTTATTGCTTATATTATTAGCAATATAACGTGCATTAATACCCATATAATGCTGTTATTATCGCTAGAACTGTAATAATTATACTTATTACTTATATTATTATCAATATAACATGCATTATTACCCATATAATGGAGTTATTATCGCTAGAACTGTAATAATTATACTTATTACTTATATTATTATCAATATAACATGCATTATTACCCATATAATGCAGTTATTATCGACAGAAGTATAATAAATATACTTATTACTTTTACTATTCTCAATATAACATGCACTATTAGCCATATTTTACTATTATTATCGCTAGAACTATAATAATTATACTTATTACTCCCGATATTATCAATATAACATGCCTTATTACGCATATAATGCAGTTATTATTGCTAGAACTGTAATAATTATACTTGTTACTTATATTATTAGCAATATAACGTGCATTATTACCCATATAATGCAGTTATTATCGCTAGAACAGTAATAATTATACTTATTACTTATATTATTATCAATATAACATGCATTATTACCCATATAATGGAGTTATTATCGCTAGAACTGTAATAATTATACTTATTACTTATATTATTACCAATAGAACATGCATTATTACCCATATTATGCAGTTATTATCGCTAGAACTATAATAATTATACTTATTACTCCCGATATTATCAATATAACATGCCTTATTACCCATATAATGCAGTTATTATCGCTAGAACTGTAATAATTATACTTATTACTTTTACTATTATCAATATAACATGCACTATTAGCCATATTTTACTATTATTATCGCTAGAACTATAATAATTATACTTATTACTCCCGATATTATCAATATAACATGCCTTATTACGCATATAATGCAGTTATTATCGCCAGAACTGTAATAATTATACGTATTACTTATATTATTATCAATATAACATGCATTATTACCCATATAATGCAGTTATTATCGACAGAAGTATAATTAATATACTTATTACTTTTAGCATTATCAATATAACATGCACTATTAGCCATATTTTACTATTATTATTGTTAGAACTATAATAATTATACTTATTACTCCCGATGTTATCAATATAACATGCATTATTACCCATATAATGCAGTTATTATCGCTTGAACTGTAATAATTATACTTATTTCTTATATTATTATCAATATAACATGCATTATTACCCATATTATGCAGTTGTTATCGCTAGAACTGTAATAATTATACTTATTGCTTATATTATTAGCAATATAACGTGCATTAATACCCATATAATGCTGTTATTATCGCTAGAACTGTAATAATTATACTTATTACTTATATTATTATCAATATAACATGCATTATTACCCATATAATGGAGTTATTATCGCTAGAACTGTAATAATTATACTTATTACTTATATTATTATCAATATAACATGCATTATTACCCATATAATGCAGTTATTATCGACAGAAGTATAATAAATATACTTATTACTTTTATTATTATCAATATAACAGGCACTAATAGCCATATTTTACTATTATTATCGCTAGAACTGTAATAATTATACTTATTACTCCCGATATTATCAATATAACATGCATTATTACCCATATAATGCAGTTATTATCGACAGAAGTATAATAAATATACTTATTACTTTTATTATTATCAATATAACAGGCACTAATAGCCATATTTTACTATTATTATCGCTAGAACTGTAATAATTATACTTATTACTCCCGATATTATCAATATAACATGCATTATTACGCATATAATGCAGTTATTATCGCTAGAACTGTAATAATTATACTTGTTACTTATATTATTAGCAATATAACGTGCATTATTACCCATATAATGCAGTTATTATCGCTAGAACTGTAATAATTATACTTATTACTTATATTATTAGCAATATAACGTGCATTATTACCCATATAATGCAGTTATTATCGCTAGAACAGTAATAATTATACTTATTACTTATATTATTATCAATATAACATGCATTATTACCCATATAATGGAGTTATTATCGCTAGAACTGTAATAATTATACTTATTACTTATATTATTACCAATAGAACATGCATTATTACCCATATTATGCAGTTATTATCGCTAGAACTATAATAATTATACTTATTACTCCCGATATTATCAATATAACATGCCTTATTACCCATATAATGCAGTTATTATCGCTAGAACTGTAATAATTATACTTATTACTTTTACTATTATCAATATAACATGCACTATTAGCCATATTTTATTATTATTATCGCTAGAACTATAATAATTATACTTATTACTCCCGATATTATCAATATAACATGCCTTATTACCCATATAATGCAGTTATTATCGCTAGAACTGTAAAAATTATACTTATTACTTATATTATTATCAATATAACGTGCATTATTACCCATATAATGCAGTTATTATCGCCAGAACTGTAATAATTATACGTATTACTTATATTATTATCAATATAACATGCATTATTACCCATATAATGCAGTTATTATCGACAGAAGTATAATTAATATACTTATTACTTTTAGCATTATCAATATAACATGCACTATTAGCCATATTTTACTATTATTATTGTTAGAACTATAATAATTATACTTATTACTCCCGATGTTATCAATATAACATGCATTATTACCCATATAATGCAGTTATTATCGCTTGAACTGTAATAATTATACTTATTTCTTATATTATTATCAATATAACATGCATTATTACCCATATAATGGAGTTATTATCGCTAGAACTGTAATAATTATACTTATTACTTATATTATTATCAATATAACATGCATTATTACCCATATAATGCAGTTATTATCGACAGAAGTATAATAAATATACTTATTACTTTTATTATTATCAATATAACAGGCACTAATAGCCATATTTTACTATTATTATCGCTAGAACTGTAATAATTATACTTATTACTCCCGATATTATCAATATAACATGCATTATTACGCATATAATGCAGTTATTATCGCTAGAACTGTAATAATTATACTTGTTACTTATATTATTAGCAATATAACGTGCATTATTACCCATATAATGCAGTTATTATCGCTAGAACAGTAATAATTATACTTATTACTTATATTATTATCAATATAACATGCATTATTACCCATATAATGGAGTTATTATCGCTAGAACTGTAATAATTATACTTATTACTTATATTATTACCAATAGAACATGCATTATTACCCATATTATGCAGTTATTATCGCTAGAACTATAATAATTATACTTATTACTCCCGATATTATCAATATAACATGCCTTATTACCCATATAATGCAGTTATTATCGCTAGAACTGTAATAATTATACTTATTACTTTTACTATTATCAATATAACATGCACTATTAGCCATATTTTACTATTATTATCGCTAGAACTATAATAATTATACTTATTACTCCCGATATTATCAATATAACATGCCTTATTACCCATATAATGCAGTTATTATCGCTAGAACTGTAAAAATTATACTTATTACTTATATTATTATCAATATAACGTGCATTATTACCCATATAATGCAGTTATTATCGCCAGAACTGTAATAATTATACGTATTACTTATATTATTATCAATATAACATGCATTATTACCCATATAATGCAGTTATTATCGACAGAAGTATAATTAATATACTTATTACTTTTAGCATTATCAATATAACATGCACTATTAGCCATATTGTACTATTATTATCGCTAGAACAATAATAATTATACTTATTACTTATATTATTAGCAATATAACGTGCATTATTACCCATATAATGCAGTTATTATCGCTAGAACTGTAATAATTATACTTATTACTTTTATTATTATCAATATAACATGCACTATTAGCCATATTGTACTATTATTATCGCTAGAGCTATAATAATTTTACTTATTACTCCCGATATTATCAATATAACATGCATTATTACCCATATAATGCAGTTATTATCGCTGGAACTATAATAAATACACGTATTACTTTTATTATCATCAACATAACATGCATTATTACCCATATTATGCAGTTATTATCGATAGAACTGTAATAATTATACTTATTGCTTATATTATTAGCAATATAACGTGCATTATTACCCATATTATGCAGTTATTATCCCTAGAACTGTAATAATTATACTTATAACTTATATTATTATCAGTATGACATGCATTATTACCCATATAATGGAGTTATTATCGCTAGAACTGTAATAATTATACTTATTACATATACTATTAGCAGTATAACGTGCATTATTACCCATATAATGCAGTTATTATCGACGGAAGTATAATTAATATACTTATTACTTTTAGTATTATCAATATAACATGCACTATTAGCCATATTTTACTATTATTATTGTTAGAACTATAATAATTATACTTATTACTCCCGATATTATCAATATAACATGCATTATTACCCATATAATGCAGTTATTATCGCTTGAACTGTAATAATTATACTTATTTCTTATATTATTATCAATATAACATGCATTATTACCCATATTATGCAGTTGTTATCGCTAGAACTGTAATAATTATACTTATTACTTATATTATTATCAATATAACATGCATTATTACCCATATAATGGAGTTATTATCGCTAGAACTGTAATAATTATACTTATTACTTATATTATTACCAATAGAACATGCATTATTACCCATATTATGCAGTTATTATCGCTAGAACTATAATAATTATACTTATTACTCCCGATATTATCAATATAACATGCCTTATTACCCATATAATGCAGTTATTATCGCTAGAACTGTAATAAAGATACTTATTACTTTTACTATTATCAATATAACATGCACTATTAGCCATATTTTACTATTATTATCGCTAGAACTATAATAATTATACTTATTACTCCCGATATTATCAATATAACATGCCTTATTACCCATATAATGCAGTTATTATCGCTAGAACTGTAAAAATTATACTTATTACTTATATTATTATCAATATAACGTGCATTATTACCCATATAATGCAGTTATTATCGCCAGAACTGTAATAATTATACGTATTACTTATATTATTATCAATATAACATGCATTATTACCCATATAATGCAGTTATTATCGACAGAAGTATAATTAATATACTTATTACTTTTAGCATTATCAATATAACATGCACTATTAGCCATATTTTACTATTATTATTGTTAGAACTATAATAATTATACTTATTACTCCCGATGTTATCAATATAACATGCATTATTACCCATATAATGCAGTTATTATCGCTTGAACTGTAATAATTATACTTATTTCTTATATTATTATCAATATAACATGCATTATTACCCATATAATGGAGTTATTATCGCTAGAACTGTAATAATTATACTTATTACTTATATTATTATCAATATAACATGCATTATTACCCATATAATGCAGTTATTATCGACACAAGTATAATAAATATACTTATTACTTTTATTATTATCAATATAACAGGCACTAATAGCCATATTTTACTATTATTATCGCTAGAACTGTAATAATTATACTTATTACTCCCGATATTATCAATATAACATGCATTATTACGCATATAATGCAGTTATTATCGCTGGAACTGTAATAATTATACTTGTTACTTATATTATTAGCAATATAACGTGCATTATTACCCATATAATGCAGTTATTATCGCTAGAACAGTAATAATTATACTTATTACTTATATTATTATCAATATAACATGCATTATTACCCATATAATGGAGTTATTATCGCTAGAACTGTAATAATTATACTTATTACTTATATTATTACCAATAGAACATGCATTATTACCCATATTATGCAGTTATTATCGCTAGAACTATAATAATTATACTTATTACTCCCGATATTATCAATATAACATGCCTTATTACCCATATAATGCAGTTATTATCGCTAGAACTGTAATAATTATACTTATTACTCCCGATATTATCAATATAACATGCCTTATTACCCATATAATGCAGTTATTATCGCTAGAACTGTAATAATTATACTTATTACTTTTACTATTATCAATATAACATGCACTATTAGCCATATTTTACTATTATTATCGCTAGAACTATAATAATTATACTTATTACTCCCGATATTATCAATATAACATGCCTTATTACCCATATAATGCAGTTATTATCGCTAGAACTGTAAAAATTATACTTATTACTTATATTATTATCAATATAACGTGCATTATTACCCATATAATGCAGTTATTATCGCCAGAACTGTAATAATTATACGTATTACTTATATTATTATCAATATAACATGCATTATTACCCATATAATGCAGTTATTATCGACAGAAGTTTAATTAATATACTTATTACTTTTAGCATTATCAATATAACATGCACTATTAGCCATATTTTACTATTATTATTGTTAGAACTATAATAATTATACTTATTACTCCCGATGTTATCAATATAACATGCATTATTACCCATATAATGCAGTTATTATCGCTTGAACTGTAATAATTATACTTATTTCTTATATTATTATCAATATAACATGCATTATTACCCATATAATGGAGTTATTATCGCTAGAACTGTAATAATTATACTTATTACTTATATTATTATCAATATAACATGCATTATTACCCATATAATGCAGTTATTATCGACAGAAGTATAATAAATATACTTATTACTTTTATTATTATCAATATAACAGGCACTAATAGCCATATTTTACTATTATTATCGCTAGAACTGTAATAATTATACTTATTACTCCCGATATTATCAATATAACATGCATTATTACGCATATAATGCAGTTATTATCGCTAGAACTGTAATAATTATACTTGTTACTTATATTATTAGCAATATAACGTGCATTATTACCCATATAATGCAGTTATTATCGCTAGAACAGTAATAATTATACTTATTACTTATATTATTATCAATATAACATGCATTATTACCCATATAATGGAGTTATTATCGCTAGAACTGTAATAATTATACTTATTACTTATATTATTACCAATAGAACATGCATTATTACCCATATTATGCAGTTATTATCGCTAGAACTATAATAATTATACTTATTACTCCCGATATTATCAATATAACATGCCTTATTACCCATATAATGCAGTTATTATCGCTAGAACTGTAGTAATTATACTTATTACTTTTACTATTATCAATATAACATGCACTATTAGCCATATTTTACTATTATTATCGCTAGAACTATAATAATTATACTTATTACTCCCGATATTATCAATATAACATGCCTTATTACCCATATAATGCAGTTATTATCGCTAGAACTGTAAAAATTATACTTATTACTTATATTATTATCAATATAACGTGCATTATTACCCATATAATGCAGTTATTATCGCCAGAACTGTAATAATTATACGTATTACTTATATTATTATCAATATAACATGCATTATTACCCATATAATGCAGTTATTATCGACAGAAGTATAATTAATATACTTATTACTTTTAGCATTATCAATATAACATGCACTATTAGCCATATTGTACTATTATTATCGCTAGAACTATAATAATTATACTTATTACTTATATTATTACCAATAGAACATGCATTATTACCCATATTATGCAGTTATTATCGCTAGAACTATAATAATTATACTTATTACTCCCGATATTATCAATATAACATGCCTTATTACCCATATAATGCAGTTATTATCGCTAGAACTGTAATAATTATACTTATTACTTATATTATTATCAATATAACGTGCATTATTACCCATATAATGCAGTTATTATCGCTAGAACTGTAATAATTATACTTATTACTTATATTATTAGCAATATAACGTGCATTATTACCCATATAATGCAGTTATTATCGCTAGAACTGTAATAATTATACTTATTACTTTTATTATTATCAATATAACATGCACTATTAGCCATATTGTACTATTATTATCGCTAGAGCTATAATAATTTTACTTATTACTCCCGATATTATCAATATAACATGCATTATTACCCATATAATGCAGTTATTATCGCTGGAACTATAATAAATACACGTATTACTTTTATTATCATCAACATAACATGCATTATTACCCATATTATGCAGTTATTATCGCTAGAACTGTAATAATTATACTTATTGCTTATATTATTAGCAATATAACGTGCATTATTACCCATATTATGCAGTTATTATCCCTAGAACTGTAATAATTATACTTATAACTTATATTATTATCAGTATGACATGCATTATTACCCATATAATGGAGTTATTATCGCTAGAACTGTAATAATTATACTTATTACATATACTATTAGCAGTATAACGTGCATTATTACCCATATAATGCAGTTATTATCGACGGAAGTATAATTAATATACTTATTACTTTTAGTATTATCAATATAACATGCACTATTAGCCATATTTTACTATTATTATTGTTAGAACTATAATAATTATACTTATTACTCCCGATATTATCAATATAACATGCATTATTACCCATATAATGCAGTTATTATCGCTTGAACTGTAATAATTATACTTATTTCTTATATTATTATCAATATAACATGCATTATTACCCATATTATGCAGTTGTTATCGCTAGAACTGTAATAATTATACTTATTACTTATATTATTAGCAATATAACGTGCATTAATACCCATATAATGTTGTTATTATCGCTAGAACTGTAATAATTATACTTATTACTTATATTATTATCAATATAACATGCATTATTACCCATATAATGGAGTTATTATCGCTAGAACTGTAATAATTATACTTATTACTTATATTACTATCAATATAACATGCATTATTACCCATATAATGCAGTTATTATCGACAGAAGTATAATAAATATACTTATTACTTTTATTATTATCAATATAACAGGCACTAATAGCCATATTTTACTATTATTATCGCTAGAACTATAATAATTATACTTATTACTCCCGATATTATCAATATAACATGCATTATTACGCATATAATGCAGTTATTATCGCTAGAACTGTTATAAATATACTTACTACTTTCATTATCATCGATATAACATGCATTATTGCCCATATTATGCAGTTATTATCGCTACAACTGTAATAATTATACTTATTACTTATATTATTATCAGTATGACATGCATTATTACCCATATAATGGAGTTATTATCGCTAGAACTGTAATAATTATACTTATTACATATACTATTAGCAATATAACGTGCATTATTACCCATATAATGCAGTTATTATAGCCAGAACTGTAATAAATATACGTACTACTTTTATTATCGTCAATATAACATGCATTATTACCCATATTATGCAGATATTATCGATAGAACTGTAATAAATATACTTATTACTTTTATTATTATCAATATAACATGCACTATTAGCCATATTGTACTATTATTATCGCTAGAACTATAATAATTATACTTATTACTTTTATTATTATCAATATAACATGCACTATTAGCCATATTGTACTATTATTATCGCTAGAACTGTAATAATTATATTTATTACATATACTATTAGCAGTATAACGTGCATTATTACCCATATAATGCTGTTATTATCGCTAGAACTGTAATAATTATACTTATTACTTATATTATTATCAATATAACATGCATTATTACCCATATAATGGAGTTATTATCGCTAGAACTGTAATAAATATACTTATTACTTATATTATTATCAATATAACATGCATTATTACCCATATAATGCAGTTATTATCGACAGAAGTATAATAAATATACTTATTACTTTTATTATTATCAATATAACAGGCACTAATAGCCATATTTTACTATTATTATCGCTAGAACTGTAATAATTATACTTATTACTCCCGATATTATCAATATAACATGCATTATTACGCATATAATGCAGTTATTATCGCTAGAACTGTAATAATTATACTTGTTACTTATATTATTAGCAATATAACGTGCATTATTACCCATATAATGCAGTTATTATCGCTAGAACAGTAATAATTATACTTATTACTTATATTATTATCAATATAACATGCATTATTACCCATATAATGGAGTTATTATCGCTAGAACTGTAATAATTATACTTATTACTTATATTATTACCAATAGAACATGCATTATTACCCATATTATGCAGTTATTATCGCTAGAACTATAATAATTATACTTATTACTCCCGATATTATCAATATAACATGCCTTATTACCCATATAATGCAGTTATTATCGCTAGAACTGTAGTAATTATACTTATTACTTTTACTATTATCAATATAACATGCACTATTAGCCATATTTTACTATTATTATCGCTAGAACTATAATAATTATACTTATTACTCCCGATATTATCAATATAACATGCCTTATTACCCATATAATGCAGTTATTATCGCTAGAACTGTAAAAATTATACTTATTACTTATATTATTATCAATATAACGTGCATTATTACCCATATAATGCAGTTATTATCGCCAGAACTGTAATAATTATACGTATTACTTATATTATTATCAATATAACATGCATTATTACCCATATAATGCAGTTATTATCGACAGAAGTATAATTAATATACTTATTACTTTTAGCATTATCAATATAACATGCACTATTAGCCATATTGTACTATTATTATCGCTAGAACTATAATAATTATACTTATTACTTATATTATTACCAATAGAACATGCATTATTACCCATATTATGCAGTTATTATCGCTAGAACTATAATAATTATACTTATTACTCCCGATATTATCAATATAACATGCCTTATTACCCATATAATGCAGTTATTATCGCTAGAACTGTAATAATTATACTTATTACTTATATTATTATCAATATAACGTGCATTATTACCCATATAATGCAGTTATTATCGCTAGAACTGTAATAATTATACTTATTACTTATATTATTAGCAATATAACGTGCATTATTACCCATATAATGCAGTTATTATCGCTAGAACTGTAATAATTATACTTATTACTTTTATTATTATCAATATAACATGCACTATTAGCCATATTGTACTATTATTATCGCTAGAGCTATAATAATTTTACTTATTACTCCCGATATTATCAATATAACATGCATTATTACCCATATAATGCAGTTATTATCGCTGGAACTATAATAAATACACGTATTACTTTTATTATCATCAACATAACATGCATTATTACCCATATTATGCAGTTATTATCGCTAGAACTGTAATAATTATACTTATTGCTTATATTATTAGCAATATAACGTGCATTATTACCCATATTATGCAGTTATTATCCCTAGAACTGTAATAATTATACTTATAACTTATATTATTATCAGTATGACATGCATTATTACCCATATAATGGAGTTATTATCGCTAGAACTGTAATAATTATACTTATTACATATACTATTAGCAGTATAACGTGCATTATTACCCATATAATGCAGTTATTATCGACGGAAGTATAATTAATATACTTATTACTTTTAGTATTATCAATATAACATGCACTATTAGCCATATTTTACTATTATTATTGTTAGAACTATAATAATTATACTTATTACTCCCGATATTATCAATATAACATGCATTATTACCCATATAATGCAGTTATTATCGCTTGAACTGTAATAATTATACTTATTTCTTATATTATTATCAATATAACATGCATTATTACCCATATTATGCAGTTGTTATCGCTAGAACTGTAATAATTATACTTATTACTTATATTATTAGCAATATAACGTGCATTAATACCCATATAATGTTGTTATTATCGCTAGAACTGTAATAATTATACTTATTACTTATATTATTATCAATATAACATGCATTATTACCCATATAATGGAGTTATTATCGCTAGAACTGTAATAATTATACTTATTACTTATATTACTATCAATATAACATGCATTATTACCCATATAATGCAGTTATTATCGACAGAAGTATAATAAATATACTTATTACTTTTATTATTATCAATATAACAGGCACTAATAGCCATATTTTACTATTATTATCGCTAGAACTATAATAATTATACTTATTACTCCCGATATTATCAATATAACATGCATTATTACGCATATAATGCAGTTATTATCGCTAGAACTGTTATAAATATACTTACTACTTTCATTATCATCGATATAACATGCATTATTGCCCATATTATGCAGTTATTATCGCTACAACTGTAATAATTATACTTATTACTTATATTATTATCAGTATGACATGCATTATTACCCATATAATGGAGTTATTATCGCTAGAACTGTAATAATTATACTTATTACATATACTATTAGCAATATAACGTGCATTATTACCCATATAATGCAGTTATTATAGCCAGAACTGTAATAAATATACGTACTACTTTTATTATCGTCAATATAACATGCATTATTACCCATATTATGCAGATATTATCGATAGAACTGTAATAAATATACTTATTACTTTTATTATTATCAATATAACATGCACTATTAGCCATATTGTACTATTATTATCGCTAGAACTATAATAATTATACTTATTACTTTTATTATTATCAATATAACATGCACTATTAGCCATATTGTACTATTATTATCGCTAGAACTGTAATAATTATATTTATTACATATACTATTAGCAGTATAACGTGCATTATTACCCATATAATGCTGTTATTATCGCTAGAACTGTAATAATTATACTTATTACTTATATTATTATCAATATAACATGCATTATTACCCATATAATGGAGTTATTATCGCTAGAACTGTAATAAATATACTTATTACTTATATTATTATCAATATAACATGCATTATTACCCATATAATGCAGTTATTATCGACAGAAGTATAATAAATATACTTATTACTTTTATTATTATCAATATAACAGGCACTAATAGCCATATTTTACTATTATTATCGCTAGAACTATAATGATTATACTTATTACTCCCGATATTATCAATATAACATGCATTATTACCCATATAATGCAGTTATTATCGCTAGAACTGTAATAATTATACTCATTACTTATATTATTAGCAATATAACGTGCATTATTACCCATATTATGCAGTTATTATCGCTAGAACTGTAATAATTATACTCATTACTTATATTATTAGCAATATAACGTGCATTATTACCCATATTATGCAGTTATTATCGCTAGAACTGTAATAATTATACTTATTACTTATTATTATCAGTATGACATGCATTATTACCCATATAATGGCGTTATTATCGCTAGAACTGTAATAATTATACTTATTACATATACTATTAGCAGTATAACGTGCATTATTACCCACATAATGCAGTTATTATAGCCAGAACTGTAATAATTATACTTACTACTTATATTATTCTCAATATAACATGCATTATTACCCATATTATGCAGTTATTATCGCTAGAACTATAATAAATATACGTACTACTTTTATTATCATCAATATAACATGCATTATTACCCATATTATGCAGTTATTATCGATAGAACTGTAATAAAGACACTTAGTACTTTTACTATTATCAATATAACATGCACTATTAGCCATATTTTACTATTATTATCGCTAGAACTATAATAATTATACTTATTACTCCCGATATTATCAATATAACATGCCTTATTACGCATATAATGCAGTTATTATCGCTAGAACTGTAATAATTATACTTGTTACTTATATTATTAGCAATATAACGTGCATTATTACCCATATAATGCAGTTATTATCGCTAGAACAGTAATAATTATACTTAT
The DNA here is from genome assembly GCA_963576845.1 of Megachile leachella. Lineage (NCBI taxonomy): Eukaryota > Metazoa > Arthropoda > Insecta > Hymenoptera > Megachilidae > Megachile > Megachile leachella. The sequence goes on from OY756249.1 coordinate 27,044,848, forward strand.
TACTTATATTATTATCAATATAACATGCATTATTACCCATATAATGGAGTTATTATCGCTAGAACTGTAATAATTATACTTATTACTTATATTATTACCAATAGAACATGCATTATTACCCATATTATGCAGTTATTATCGCTAGAACTATAATAATTATACTTATTACTCCCGATATTATCAATATAACATGCCTTATTACCCATATAATGCAGTTATTATCGCTAGAACTGTAATAATTATACTTATTACTTATATTATTATCAATATAACGTGCATTATTACCCATATAATGCAGTTATTATCGCTAGAACTGTAATAATTATACTTATTACTTATATTATTAGCAATATAACGTGCATTATTACCCATATAATGCAGTTATTATCGCTAGAACTGTAATAATTATACTTATTACTTTTATTATTATCAATATAACAGGCACTATTAGCCATATTTTACTATTATTATCGCTAGAACTATAATAATTATACTTATTACTCCCGATATTATCAATATAACATGCCTTATTACGCATATAATGCAATTATTATCGCTGGAACTGTAATAATTATACTTATTACTTATATTATTATCAATATAACATGCATTATTACCCATATTATGCAGTTATTATCGCTAGAACTATAATAAATATACTTATTACTGCCAATATTATCAATATAACATGCATAATTACCCATATAATGCAGTTATTATCGCTAGAACTGTAATAATTATACTTATTACTTGTATTACTAGCAATATAACGTGCATTATTACCCATATTATGCAGTTATTATCGCTAGAACTGTAATAATTATACTTATTACTTATTATTATCAGTATGACATGCATTATTACCCATATAATGGCGTTATTATCGCTAGAACTGTAATAATTATACTTATTACATATACTATTAGCAGTATAACGTGCATTATTACCCACATAATGCAGTTATTATAGCCAGAACTGTAATAATTATACTTACTACTTATATTATTCTCAATATAACATGCATTATTACCCATATTATGCAGTTATTATCGCTAGAACTATAATAAATATACGTACTACTTTTATTATCATCAATATAACATGCATTATTACCCATATTATGCAGTTATTATCGATAGAACTGTAATAAAGACACTTAGTACTTTTACTATTATCAATATAACATGCACTATTAGCCATATTTTACTATTATTATCGCTAGAACTATAATAATTATACTTATTACTCCCGATATTATCAATATAACATGCCTTATTACGCATATAATGCAGTTATTATCGCTAGAACTGTAATAATTATACTTGTTACTTATATTATTAGCAATATAACGTGCATTATTACCCATATAATGCAGTTATTATCGCTAGAACAGTAATAATTATACTTATTACTTATATTATTATCAATATAACATGCATTATTACCCATATAATGGAGTTATTATCGCTAGAACTGTAATAATTATACTTATTACTTATATTATTACCAATAGAACATGCATTATTACCCATATTATGCAGTTATTATCGCTAGAACTATAATAATTATACTTATTACTCCCGATATTATCAATATAACATGCCTTATTACCCATATAATGCTGTTATTATCGCTAGAACTGTAATAATTATACTTATTACTTATATTATTATCAATATAACATGCATTATTACCCATATAATGGAGTTATTATCGCTAGAACTGTAATAATTATACTTATTACTTATATTATTAGCAATATAACGTGCATTATTACCCATATAATGCAGTTATTATCGACAGAAGTATAATAAATATACTTATTACTTTTATTATTATCAATATAACAGGCACTAATAGCCATATTTTACTATTATTATCGCTAGAACTATAATGATTATACTTATTACTCCCGATATTATCAATATAACATGCATTATTGCCCATATAATGCAGTTATTATCGCTAGAACTGTAATAATTATACTCATTACTTATATTATTAGCAATATAACGTGCATTATCACCCATATTATGCAGTTATTATCGCTAGAACTGTAATAATTATACTTATTACTTATATTATTATCAGTATGACATGCATTATTACCCATATAATGGTGTTATTATCGCTAGAACTGTAATAATTATACTTATTACATATACTATTAGCAGTATAACGTGCATTATTACCCACATAATGCAGTTATTATAGCCAGAACTATAATAATTATACTTACTACTTATATTATTCTCAATTTAACATGCATTATTACCCATATTATGCAGTTATTATCGCTAGAACTATAATAAATATACGTACTACTTTTATTATCATCAATATAACATGCATTATTACCCATATTATGCAGTTGTTATCGCTAGAACTGTAATAAATATACGTATTACTTTTATTATCATCAATATAACATGCATTATTACCCATATTATGCAGTTATTTTGGATAGAACTGTAATAAATATACTTATTACTTTTATTATTATCAATATTACAAGCACTATTTGCCATATTTTACTATTATTATCGCTAGAACTATAATAATTATACTTATCACTCCCAATATTATCAATATAACATGCATTATTACCCATATAATGCAGTTATTATGGCTAGAATTGTAATAATTATACTTATTACTTATATTATTATCAATATAACGTGCATTATTACCCATATAATGCAGTTATTATCGCTAGAACTGTAATAATTATACTTATTACTTATATTATTATCAATATAACATGCATTATTACCCATTTAATGCAGTTATTATCGGCGGAAGTATAATAAATATACTTATTACTTTTATTATTATCAATATAACAGGCACTAATAGCCATATTTTACTATTATTATCGCTAGAACTATAATAATTATACTTATTACTCCCGATATTATCAATATAACATGCATTATTACGCATATAATGCAGTTATTATCGCTAGAACTGTAATAAATATACTTACTACTTTCATTATCATCAATATAACATGCATTATTGCCCATATTATGCAGTTATTATCGCTAAAACTGTAATAATTATACTTATTACTTATATTATTATCAGTATGACATGCATTACTACCCATGTAATGGAGTTATTATCACTAGAACTGTAATAATTATACTTATTACATATACTATTAGCAATGTAACGTGCATTATTACCCATATAATGCAGTTATTATCGCTAGAACTGGAATAATTATACTTATTACTTTTATTATTATCATTATAACATGCACTATTTGCCATATTGTACTATTATTATCGCTAGAACTATAATAATTATACTTATTACTCCCGATATTATCAATATAACATGCATTATTACCCATATAATGCAGTTATTATCGCTGGAACTATAATTAATACACGTATTACTTTTATTATCATCAACATAACATGCATTATTACGCATATTATGCTGTTATTATCGATAGAACTGTAATAATTATACTTATTGCTTATATTATTAGCAATATAACGTGCATTATTACCCATATAATGCAGTTATTATCGCTAGAACTGTAATAATTATACTTATTACTTATATTATTAGCAATATAACGTGCATTATTACCCACATAATGCAGTTATTATCGCTAGAACTGTAATAATTATACTTATTACTTATATTATTATCAGTATGACATGCATTACTACCCATGTAATGGAGTTATTATCACTAGAACTGTAATAATTATACTTATTACATATACTATTAGCAATGTAACGTGCATTATTACCCATATAATGCAGTTATTATCGCTAGAACTGTAATAATTATACTTATTGCTTATATTATTAGCAATATAACGTGCATTATTACCCATATAATGCAGTTATTATCGCTAGAACTGTAATAATTATACTTATTACTTATATTATTAGCAATATAACGTGCATTATTACCCACATAATGCAGTTATTATCGCTAGAACTGTAATAATTATACTTATTACTCCCAATATTATCAATATAACATGCATTATTACCCATATAATGCAGTTATTATCGCTAGAACTGTAATAATTATACTCATTACTTGTATTATTAGCAATATAACGTGCATTATCACCCATATTATGCAGTTATTATCGCTAGAACTGTAATAATTATACTTATTACTTATATTATTATCAGTATGACATGCATTATTACCCATATAATGGTGTTATTATCGCTAGAACTGTAATAATTATACTTATTACATATACTATTAGCAGTATAACGTGCATTATTACCCACATAATGCAGTTATTATAGCCAGAACTATAATAATTATACTTACTACTTATATTATTCTCAATTTAACATGCATTATTACCCATATTATGCAGTTATTATCGCTAGAACTATAATAAATATACGTACTACTTTTATTATCATCAATATAACATGCATTATTACCCATATTATGCAGTTGTTATCGCTAGAACTGTAATAAATATACGTATTACTTTTATTATCATCAATATAACATGCATTATTACCCATATTATGCAGTTATTTTGGATAGAACTGTAATAAATATACTTATTACTTTTATTATTATCAATATTACAAGCACTATTTGCCATATTTTACTATTATTATCGCTAGAACTATAATAATTATACTTATCACTCCCAATATTATCAATATAACATGCATTATTACCCATATAATGCAGTTATTATCGCTAGAATTGTAATAATTATACTTATTACTTATATTATTATCAATATAACGTGCATTATTACCCATATAATGCAGTTATTATCGCTAGAACTGTAATAATTATACTTATTACTTATATTATTATCAATATAACATGCATTATTACCCATATAATGGAGTTATTATCGCTAGAACTGTAATAATTATACTTATTACTTATATTATTATCAATATAACATGCATTATTACCCATTTAATGCAGTTATTATCGGCGGAAGTATAATAAATATACTTATTACTTTTACTATTATCAATATAACAGGCACTAATAGCCATATTTTACTATTATTATCGCTAGAACTATAATAATTATACTTATTACTCCCGATATTATCAATATAACATGCATTATTACGCATATAATGCAGTTATTATCGCTAGAACTGTAATAAATATACTTACTACTTTCATTATCATCAATATAACATGCATTATTGCCCATATTATGCAGTTATTATCGCTAAAACTGTAATAATTATACTTATTACTTATATTATTATCAGTATGACATGCATTACTACCCATGTAATGGAGTTATTATCACTAGAACTGTAATAATTATACTTATTACATATACTATTAGCAATATAACGTGCATTATTACCCATATAATGCAGTTATTATCGCTAGAACTGGAATAATTATACTTATTACTTTTATTATTATCATTATAACATGCACTATTTGCCATATTGTACGATTATTATCGCTAGAACTATAATAATTATACTTATTACTCCCGATATTATCAATATAACATGCATTATTACCCATATAATGCAGTTATTATCGCTGGAACTATAATTAATACACGTATTACTTTTATTATCATCAACATAACATGCATTATTACGCATATTATGCAGTTATTATCGATAGAACTGTAATAATTATACTTATTGCTTATATTATTAGCAATATAACGTGCATTATTACCCATATAATGCAGTTATTATCGCTAGAACTGTAATAATTATACTTATTACTTATATTATTAGCAATATAACGTGCATTATTACCCACATAATGCAGTTATTATCGCTAGAACTGTAATAATTATACTTATTACTCCCAATATTATCAATATAACATGCATTATTACCCATATAATGCAGTTATTATCGCTAGAACTGTAATAATCATACTTATTGCTTATACTATTAGCAATATAACGTGCATTATTACCCATATAATGCAGTTATTATCGCTAGAACTGTAATAATTATACTTATTACTTTTATTATTATCAATATAACATGCATTATTACCCATATAATGCAGTTATTATCGACAGAAGTATAATAAATATACTTATTACTTTTATTATTATCAATATAACAGGCACTAATAGCCATATTTTACTATTATTATCGCTAGAACTATAATAATTATACTTATTACTCCCGATATTATCAATATAACATGCATTATTACGCATATAATGCAGTTATTATCGCTAGAACTGTAATAAATATACTTACTACTTTCATTATCATCAATATAACATGCATTATTGCCCATATTATGCAGTTATTATCGCTAGAACTGTAATAATTATACTTATTACTTATATTATTATCAGTATGACATGCATTATTGCCCATGTAATGGAGTTATTATCGCTAGAACTGTAATAATTATACTTATTACATATACTATTAGCAATATAACGTGCATTATTACCCATGTAATGCAGTTATTATAGCCAGAACTCTAATAATTATACTTACTACTTATATTATTCTCAATATAACATGCATTATTACCCATATTATGCAGTTTTTATCGCTAGAACTATAATAAATAGACGTATTACTTTTATTATCATCAATATAACATGCATTATTACCCATATTATGCAGTTATTATGGATAGAACTGTAATAAAGATACTTATTACTTTTACTATTATCAATATAACATGCACTATTAGCCATATTTTACTATTATTATCGCTAGAGCTATAATAATTATACTTATTACTCCCGATATTATCAATATAACATGCATTATGACCCACATAATGCAGTTATTATAGCCAGAACTGTAATAATTATACTTACTACTTATATTATTCTCAATATAACATGCACTATTACCCAGATTATGCAGTTATTATCGCTAGAACTGTAATAGTTATACTTATTACTTTTATTATTAGCAATATAACGTGCATTATTACCCATGTAATGCAGTTATTATCGCTAGAACTGTAATAATTATACTTATTACTTATATTATTATCAATATAACATGCATTATTACCCATATAATGGAGTTATTATCGCTAGAACTGTAATAATTATACTTATTACTTATATTATTATCAATATAACATGCATTATTACCCATATAATGCAGTTATTATCGACAGAAGTATAATAAATATACTTATTACTTTTATTATTATCAATATAACAGGCACTAATAGCCATATTTTACTATTATTATCGCTAGAACTATAATAATTATACTTATTACTCCCGATATTATCAATATAACATGCATTATTACCCATATAATGGAGTTATTATCGCTAGAACTGTAATAATTATACTTATTACATATACTATTAGCAGCATAACGTGCATTATTACTAACATAATGCAGTTATTATAGCCAGAACTGTAATAATTATACTTACTACTTATATTATTCTCGATATAACATGCATTATTACCCATATTATGCAGTTATTATCGCTAGAACTATAATAAGAATACTTATTACTCCCGATATTATCAATATAACATGCATTATTACGCATATAATGCAGTTATTATCGCTAGAACTGTAATAAATATACTTACTACTTTCATTATCATCAATATAACATGCATTATTGCCCATATTATGCAGTTATTATCGCTAGAACTGTAATAATTGTACTTATTACTTATACTATTATCAATATAACATGCATTATTACCCATAGTATGCAGTTGTTATCGCTAGAACTGTAATAAATATACGTATTACTTTTATTATCATCAATATAACATGCATTATTACCCATATTATGCAGCTATTTTGGATAGAACTGTAATAAATATACTTATTACTTTTATTATTATCAATATTACATGCACTATTTGCCATATTTTACTATTATTATCGCTAGAACTATAATAATTATACTTATCACTCCCAATACTATCAATATAACATGCATTATTACCCATATAATGCAGTTATTATCGCTAGAACTGTAATAATTATACTTATTACTTATATTATTAGCACTATAACGTGCATTATTACCCATATAATGCTGTTATTATCGCTAGAACTGTAATAATTATACTTATTACTTTTATTATTATCAATATAACATGCACTATTAGCCATATTGTACTATTATTATCGCTAGAACTATAATAATTATACTTATTACTCCCGATATTATCAATATAACATGCATTATTACCCATATAATGCAGTTATAATCGCTAGAACTATAATAAATATACTTAGTACTTTTATTATTATCAATATAACATGCACTATTACCCATATAATGCAGTTATTATCGCTAGAACTGTAATAATTATACTTATTACTTATATTATTAGCAATATAACGTGCATTATTACCCACATAATGCGGTTATTATCGCTAGAACTGTAATAATTATACTTATTACTCCCAATATTATCAATATAACATGCATTATTACCCATATTATGCAGTTATTATCGCTAGAACTGTAATAATTATACTTATTACTTATATTATTATCAGTATGACATGCATTATTACCCATATAATGGAGTTATTATCGCTAGAACTGTAATAATTATACTTATTACTTATATTATTATCAATATAACGTGCATTATTACCCATATTATGCAGCTATTATCGCTAGAACTATAATAAATATACTTATTACTCCCGATATTATCAATATAACATGCATTAATACCCATATAATGCAATTACTATCGCTAGAACTGTAATAACTATACTTATTACTTATATTATTAGCAATATAACGTGCATTATTACCCATATTATGCAGTTATTATCGCTAGAACTGTAATAATTATACTCATTACTTATATTATTAGCAATATAACGTGCATTATTACCCATATTATGCAGTTATTATCGCTAGAACTGTAATAATTATACTTATTACTTATATTATTATCAGTATGACATGCATTATTACCCATATAATGGCGTTATTATCGCTAGAACTGTAATAATTATACTTATTACATATACTATTAGCAGTATAACGTGCATTATTACCCACATAATGCAGTTATTATAGCCAGAACTGTAATAATTATACTTACTACTTATATTATTCTCAATATAACATGCATTATTACCCATATTATGCAGTTATTATCGCTAGAACTATAATAAATATACGTACTACTTTTATTATTATCAATATAACATGCATTATTACCCATATAATGGAGTTATTATCGCTAGAACTGTAATAATTATACTTATTACTTATATTATTATCAATAGAACATGCATTATTACCCATATTATGCAGTTATTATCGCTAGAACTATAATAAATATACTTATTACTCCCGATATTATCAATATAACATGCATTAATACCCATATAATGCAATTACTATCGCTAGAACTGTAATAACTATACCTATTACTTATATTATTAGCAATATAACGTGCATTATTACCCATATAATGCAGTTATTATCGCTAGAACTGTAATAATTATACTTATTACTTTTACTATTATCAATATAACATGCACTATTAGCCATATTTTACTATTATTATCGCTAGAACTATAATAATTATACTTATTACACCCGATATTATCAATATAACATGCCTTATTACCCATATAATGCAGTTATTATCGCTAGAACTGTAAAAATTATACTTATTACTTATATTATTATGAATATAACGTGTATTATTACCCATATAATGCAGTTATTATCGGCAGAAGTATAATTAATATACTTATTACTTTTAGCATTATCAATATAACATGCACTATTAGCCATATTTTACTATTATTATCGCTAGAACTATAATAATTATACTTATTACTCCCGATATTATCAATATAACATGCCTTATTATGCATATAATGCAGTTATTATCGCTAGAACTGTAATAATTATACTTGTTACTTATATTATTAGCAATATAACGTGCATTATTACCCATATAATGCAGTTATTATCGCTAGAACAGTAATAATTATACTTATTACTTATATTATTATCAATATAGCATGCATTATTACCCATATAATGGAGTTATTATCGCTAGAACTGTAATAATTATACTTATTACTTATATTATTACCAATAGAACATGCATTATTACCCATATTATGCAGTTATTATCGCTAGAACTATAATAATTATACTTATTACTCCCGATATTATCAATATAACATGCCTTATTACCCATATAATGCAGTTATTATCGCTAGAACTGTAAAGATTATACTTATTACTTATATTATTATCAATATAACGTGCATTATTACCCATATAATGCAGTTATTATCGCCAGAACTGTAATAATTATACGTATTACTTATATTATTATCAATATAACATGCATTATTACCCATATAATGCACCTTATTATCGACAGAAGTATAATTAATATACTTATTACTTTTAGCATTATCAATATAACATGCACTATTAGCCATATTTTACTATTATTATTGTTAGAACTATAATAATTATACTTATTACTCCCGATGTTATCAATATAACATGCATTATTACCCATATAATGCAGTTATTATCGCTTGAACTGTAATAATTATACTTACTTCTTATATTATTATCAATATAACATGCATTATTACCCATATTATGCAGTTGTTATCGCTAGAACTGTAATAATTATACTTATTGCTTATATTATTAGCAATATAACGTGCATTAATACCCATATAATGCTGTTATTATCGCTAGAACTGTAATAATTATACTTATTACTTATATTATTATCAATATAACATGCATTATTACCCATATAATGGAGTTATTATCGCTAGAACTGTAATAATTATACTTATTACTTATATTATTATCAATATAACATGCATTATTACCCATATAATGCAGTTATTATCGACAGAAGTATAATAAATATACTTATTACTTTTATTATTATCAATATAACAGGCACTAATAGCCATATTTTACTATTATTATCGCTAGAACTGTAATAATTATACTTATTACTCCCGATATTATCAATATAACATGCATTATTACGCATATAATGCAGTTACTATCGCTAGAACTGTAATAAATATACTTACTACTTTCATTATCATCAATATAACATGCATTATTGCCCATATTATGCAGTTATTATCGCTAGAACTGTAATAATTATACTTATTACTTATATTATTATCAGTATGACATGCATTATTACCCATATAATGGAGTTATTATCGCTAGAACTGTAATAATTATACTTATTACTTATATTATTATCAATATAACGTGCATTATTACCCATATAATGCAGTTATTATCGCTAGAACTGTAATAATTATACTTATTACTTATATTATTAGCAATATAACGTGCATTATTACCCATATAATGCAGTTATTATCGCTAGAGCTGTAATAATTATACTTATTACTTTTACTGTTATCAATATAACATGCACTATTAGCCATATTTTACTATTATTATCGCTAGAACTATAATAATTACACTTATTACTCCCGATATTATCAATATAACATGCCTTATTACCCATATAATGCAGTTATTATCGCTAGAACTGTAAAAATTATACTTATTACTTATATTTATTATCAATATAACGTGCATTATTACCCATATAATGCAGTTATTATCGCTAGAACTGTAATAATTATACTTATTACTCCCGATATTATCAATATAACATGCCTTATTACCCATATAATGCAGTTATTATCGCTTGAACTGTAATAATTATACTTACTTCTTATATTATTATCAATATAACATGCATTATTACCCATATTATGCAGTTGTTATCGCTAGACCTGTAATAATTATACTTATTGCTTATATTATTAGCAATATAACGTGCATTAATACCCATATAATGCTGTTATTATCGCTAGAACTGTAATAATTATACTTATTACTTATATTATTAGCAATATAACGTGCATTATTACCCATATTATGCAGTTATTATCGATAGAACTGTAATAAAGACACTTAGTACTTTTACTATTATCAATATAACATGCACTATTAGCCATATTTTACTATTATTATCGCTAGCACTATAATAATTATACTTATTACTCCCGATATTAGCAATATAGCATGCCTTATTACGCATATAATGCAGTTATTATCGCTAGAACTGTAATAATTATACTTATTACTTATATTATTAGCAATATAATGTGCATTATTACCCATATAATGCAGTTATTATCGCTAGAACAGTAATAATTATACTTATTACTTATATTATTATCAATATAACATGCATTATTACCCATATAATGGAGTTATTATCGCTAGAACTGTAATAATTATACTTATTACTTATATTATTATCAATAGAACATGCATTATTACCCATATTATGCAGTTATTATCGCTAGAACTATATAAATATACTTATTACTCCCGATATTATCAATATAACATGCATTAATACCCATATAATGCAATTACTATCGCTAGAACTGTAATAACTATACTTATTACTTATATTATTAGCAATATAACGTGCATTATTACCCATATAATGCAGTTATTATCGCTAGAACTGTAATAATTATACTTATTACTTTTACTATTATCAATATAACATGCACTATTAGCCATATTTTACTATTATTATCGCTAGAACTATAATAATTATACTTATTACTCCCGATATTATCAATATAACATGCCTTATTACCCATATAATGCAGTTATTATCGCTAGAACTGTAAAAATTATACTTATTACTTACTTATTATTATCAATATAACGTGCATTATTACCCATATAATGCAGTTATTATCGGCAGAACTGTAATAATTATACGTATTACTTATATTATTATCAATATAACATGCATTGTTACCCATATAATGCAGTTATTATCGACAGAAGTATAATTAATATACTTATTACTTTTACTATTATCAATATAACATGCACTATTAGCCATATTTTACTATTATTATCGCTAGAACTATAATAATTATACTTATTACACCCGATATTATCAATATAACATGCCTTATTACCCATATAATGCAGTTATTATCGCTAGAACTGTAAAAATTATACTTATTACTTATATTATTATCAATATAACGTGTATTATTACCCATATAATGCAGTTATTATCGGCAGAAGTATAATTAATATACTTATTACTTTTAGCATTATCAATATAACATGCACTATTAGCCATATTTTACTATTATTATTGTTAGAACTATAATAATTATACTTATTACTCCCGATGTTATCAATATAACATGCATTATTACCCATATAATGGAGTTATTATCGCTAGAACTGTAATAATTATACTTATTACTTATATTATTACCAATAGAACATGCATTATTACCCATATTATGCAGTTATTATCGCTAGAACTATAATAATTATACTTATTACTCCCGATATTATCAATATAACATGCCTTATTACCCATATAATGCAGTTATTATCGCTAGAACTGTAAAAATTATACTTATTACTTATATTATTATCAATATAACGTGCATTATTACCCATATAATGCAGTTATTATCGCCAGAACTGTAATAATTATACGTATTACTTATATTATTATCAATATAACATGCATTATTACCCATATAATGCACCTTATTATCGACAGAAGTATAATTAATATACTTATTACTTTTAGCATTATCAATATAACATGCACTATTAGCCATATTTTACAATTATTATTGTTAGAACTATAATAATTATACTTATTACTCCCGATGTTATCAATATAACATGCATTATTACCCATATAATGCAGTTATTATCGCTTGAACTGTAATAATTATACTTACTTCTTATATTATTATCAATATAACATGCATTATTACCCATATTATGCAGTTGTTATCGCTAGACCTGTAATAATTATACTTATTGCTTATATTATTAGCAATATAACGTGCATTAATACCCATATAATGCTGTTATTATCGCTAGAACTGTAATAATTATACTTATTACTTATATTATTAGCAATATAACGTGCATTATTACCCATATTATGCAGTTATTATCGATAGAAGTGTAATAAAGACACTTAGTACTTTTACTATTATCAATATAACATGCACTATTAGCCATATTTTACTATTATTATCGCTAGCACTATAATAATTATACTTATTACTCCCGATATTAGCAATATAGCATGCCTTATTACGCATATAATGCAGTTATTATCGCTAGAACTGTAATAATTATACTTATTACTTATATTATTAGCAATATAATGTGCATTATTACCCATATAATGCAGTTATTATCGCTAGAACAGTAATAATTATACTTATTACTTATATTATTATCAATATAACATGCATTATTACCCATATAATGGAGTTATTATCGACAGAAGTATAATTAATATACTTATTACTTTTAGCATTATCAATATAACATGCACTATTAGCCATATTTTACTATTATTATTATTAGAACTATAATAATTATACTTATTACTCCCGATGTTATCAATATAACATGCATTATTACCCATATAATGCAGTTATTATCGCTTGAACTGTAATAATTATACTTATTTCTTATATTATTATCAATATAACATGCATTATTACCCATATTATGCAGTTGTTATCGCTAGAACTGTAATAATTATACTTATTGCTTATATTATTAGCAATATAACGTGCATTAATACCCATATAATGCTGTTATCATCGCTAGAACTGTAATAATTATACTTATTACTTATATTATTATCAATATAACATGCATTATTACCCATATAATGGAGTTATTATCGCTAGAACTGTAATAATTATACTTATTACTTATATTATTACCAATAGAACATGCATTATTACCCATATTATGCAGTTATTATCGCTAGAACTATAATAATTATACTTATTACTCCCGATATTATCAATATAACATGCCTTATTACCCATATAATGCAGTTATTATCGCTAGAACTGTAAAAATTATACTTATTACTTATATTATTATCAATATAACGTGCATTATTACCCATATAATGCAGTTATTATCGCCAGAACTGTAATAATTATACGTACTACTTATATTATTATCAATATAACATGCATTATTACCCATATAATGCACCTTATTATCGACAGAAGTATAATTAATATACTTATTACTTTTAGCATTATCAATATAACATGCACTATTAGCCATATTTTACTATTATTATTGTTAGAACTATAATAATTATACTTATTACTCCCGATGTTATCAATATAACATGCATTATTACCCATATAATGCAGTTATTATCGCTTGAACTGTAATAATTATACTTATTTCTTATATTATTATCAATATAACATGCATTATTACCCATATTATGCAGTTGTTATCGCTAGAACTGTAATAATTATACTTATTGCTTATATTATTAGCAATATAACGTGCATTAATACCCATATAATGCTGTTATCATCGCTAGAACTGTAATAATTATACCTATTACTTATATTATTATCAATATAACATGCATTATTACCCATATAATGGAGTTATTATCGCTAGAACTGTAATAATTATACTTATTACTTATATTATTACCAATAGAACATGCATTATTACCCATATTATGCAGTTATTATCGATAGAACTGTAATAAAGACACTTAGTACTTTTACTATTATCAATATAACATGCACTATTAGCCATATTTTACTATTATTATCGCTAGCACTATAATAATTATACTTATTACTCCCGATATTAGCAATATAGCATGCCTTATTACGCATATAATGCAGTTATTATCGCTAGAACTGTAATAATTATACTTATTACTTATATTATTAGCAATATAATGTGCATTATTACCCATATAATGCAGTTATTATCGCTAGAACAGTAATAATTATACTTATTACTTATATTATTATCAATATAACATGCATTATTACCCATATAATGGAGTTATTATCGCTAGAACTGTAATAATTATACTTATTACTTATATTATTATCAATAGGACATGCATTATTACCCATATTATGCAGTTATTATCGCTAGAACTATATAAATATACTTATTACTCCCGATATTATCAATATAACATGCATTAATACCCATATAATGCAATTACTATCGCTAGAACTGTAATAACTATACTTATTACTTATATTATTATCAATATAACATGCATTATTACCCATATAATGGAGTTATTATCGCTAGAACTGTAATAATTATACTTATTACTTATATTATTACCAATAGAACATGCATTATTACCCATATTATGCAGTTATTATCGCTAGAACTATAATAATTATACTTATTACTCCCGATATTATCAATATAACATGCCTTATTACCCATATAATGCAGTTATTATCGCTAGAACTGTAAAAATTATACTTATTACTTATATTATTATCAATATAACGTGCATTATTACCCATATAATGCAGTTATTATCGCCAGAACTGTAATAATTATACGTACTACTTATATTATTATCAATATAACATGCATTATTACCCATATAATGCACCTTATTATCGACAGAAGTATAATTAATATACTTATTACTTTTAGCATTATCAATATAACATGCACTATTAGCCATATTTTACTATTATTATTGTTAGAACTATAATAATTATACTTATTACTCCCGATGTTATCAATATAACATGCATTATTACCCATATAATGCAGTTATTATCGCTTGAACTGTAATAATTATACTTATTTCTTATATTATTATCAATATAACATGCATTATTACCCATATTATGCAGTTGTTATCGCTAGAACTGTAATAATTATACTTATTGCTTATATTATTAGCAATATAACGTGCATTAATACCCATATAATGCTGTTATCATCGCTAGAACTGTAATAATTATACCTATTACTTATATTATTATCAATATAACATGCATTATTACCCATATAATGGAGTTATTATCGCTAGAACTGTAATAATTATACTTATTACTTATATTATTACCAATAGAACATGCATTATTACCCATATTATGCAGTTATTATCCATAGAACTGTAATAAAGACACTTAGTACTTTTACTATTATCAATATAACATGCACTATTAGCCATATTTTACTATTATTATCGCTAGCACTATAATAATTATACTTATTACTCCCGATATTAGCAATATAGCATGCCTTATTACGCATATAATGCAGTTATTATCGCTAGAACTGTAATAATTATACTTATTACTTATATTATTAGCAATATAATGTGCATTATTACCCATATAATGCAGTTATTATCGCTAGAACAGTAATAATTATACTTATTACTTATATTATTATCAATATAACATGCATTATTACCCATATAATGGAGTTATTATCGCTAGAACTGTAATAATTATACTTATTACTTATATTATTATCAATAGGACATGCATTATTACCCATATTATGCAGTTATTATCGCTAGAACTATATAAATATACTTATTACTCCCGATATTATCAATATAACATGCATTAATACCCATATAATGCAATTACTATCGCTAGAACTGTAATAACTATACTTATTACTTATATTATTAGCAATATAACGTGCATTATTACCCATATAATGCAGTTATTATCGCTAGAACTGTAATAATTATACTTATTACTTTTACTATTATCAATATAACATGCACTATTAGCCATATTTTACTATTATTATCGCTAGAACTATAATAATTATACTTATTACTCCCGATATTATCAATATAACATGCCTTATTACCCATATAATGCAGTTATTATCGCTAGAACTGTAAAAATTATACTTATTACTTATATTATTATCAATATAACGTGCATTATTACCCATATAATGCAGTTATTATCGGCAGAACTGTAATAATTATACGTATTACTTATATTATTATCAATATAACATGCATTATTACCCATATAATGCAGTTATTATCGACAGAAGTATAATTAATATACTTATTACTTTTACTATTATCAATATAACATGCACTATTAGCCATATTTTACTATTATTATCGCTAGAACTATAATAATTATACTTATTACACCCGATATTATCAATATAACATGCCTTATTACCCATATAATGCAGTTATTATCGCTAGAACTGTAAAAATTATACTTATTACTTATATTATTATCAATATAACGTGTATTATTACCCATATAATGCAGTTATTATCGGCAGAAGTATAATTAATATACTTATTACTTTTAGCATTATCAATATAACATGCACTATTAGCCATATTTTACTATTATTATTGTTAGAACTATAATAATTATACTTATTACTCCCGATGTTATCAATATAACATGCATTATTACCCATATAATGGAGTTATTATCGCTAGAACTGTAATAATTATACTTATTACTTATATTATTACCAATAGAACATGCATTATTACCCATATTATGCAGTTAATATCGCTAGAACTATAATAATTATACTTATTACTCCCGATATTATCAATATAACATGCCTTATTACCCATATAATGCAGTTATTATCGCTAGAACTGTAAAAATTATACTTATTACTTATATTATTATCAATATAACGTGCATTATTACCCATATAATGCAGTTATTATCGCCAGAACTGTAATAATTATACGTATTACTTATATTATTATCAATATAACATGCATTATTACCCATATAATGCACCTTATTATCGACAGAAGTATAATTAATATACTTATTACTTTTAGCATTATCAATATAACATGCACTATTAGCCATATTTTACAATTATTATTGTTAGAACTATAATAATTATACTTATTACTCCCGATGTTATCAATATAACATGCATTATTACCCATATAATGCAGTTATTATCGCTTGAACTGTAATAATTATACTTACTTCTTATATTATTATCAATATAACATGCATTATTACCCATATTATGCAGTTGTTATCGCTAGACCTGTAATAATTATACTTATTGCTTATATTATTAGCAATATAACGTGCATTAATACCCATATAATGCTGTTATTATCGCTAGAACTGTAATAATTATACTTATTACTTATATTATTAGCAATATAACGTGCATTATTACCCATATTATGCAGTTATTATCGATAGAAGTGTAATAAAGACACTTAGTACTTTTACTATTATCAATATAACATGCACTATTAGCCATATTTTACTATTATTATCGCTAGCACTATAATAATTATACTTATTACTCCCGATATTAGCAATATAGCATGCCTTATTACGCATATAATGCAGTTATTATCGCTAGAACTGTAATAATTATACTTATTACTTATATTATTAGCAATATAATGTGCATTATTACCCATATAATGCAGTTATTATCGCTAGAACAGTAATAATTATACTTATTACTTATATTATTATCAATATAACATGCATTATTACCCATATAATGGAGTTATTATCGCTAGAACTGTAATAATTATACTTATTACTTATATTATTATCAATAGAACATGCATTATTACCCATATTATGCAGTTATTATCGCTAGAACTATAATAAATATACTTATTACTCCCGATATTATCAATATAACATGCATTAATACCCATATAATGCAATTACTATCGCTAGAACTGTAATAACTATACTTATTACTTATATTATTAGCAATATAACGTGCATTATTACCCATATAATGCAGTTATTATCGCTAGAACTGTAATAATTATACTTATTACTTTTACTATTATCAATATAACATGCACTATTAGCCATATTTTACTATTATTATCGCTAGAACTATAATAATTATACTTATTACTCCCGATATTATCAATATAACATGCCTTATTACCCATATAATGCAGTTATTATCGCTAGAACTGTAAAAATTATACTTATTACTTATATTATTATCAATATAACGTGCATTATTACCCATATAATGCAGTTATTATCGCCAGAACTGTAATAATTATACGTATTACTTATATTATTATCAATATAACATGCATTATTACCCATATAATGCACCTTATTATCGACAGAAGTATAATTAATATACTTATTACTTTTAGCATTATCAATATAACATGCACTATTAGCCATATTTTACAATTATTATTGTTAGAACTATAATAATTATACTTATTACTCCCGATGTTATCAATATAACATGCATTATTACCCATATAATGCAGTTATTATCGCTTGAACTGTAATAATTATACTTACTTCTTATATTATTATCAATATAACATGCATTATTACCCATATTATGCAGTTGTTATCGCTAGACCTGTAATAATTATACTTATTGCTTATATTATTAGCAATATAACGTGCATTAATACCCATATAATGCTGTTATTATCGCTAGAACTGTAATAATTATACTTATTACTTATATTATTAGCAATATAACGTGCATTATTACCCATATTATGCAGTTATTATCGATAGAAGTGTAATAAAGACACTTAGTACTTTTACTATTATCAATATAACATGCACTATTAGCCATATTTTACTATTATTATCGCTAGCACTATAATAATTATACTTATTACTCCCGATATTAGCAATATAGCATGCCTTATTACGCATATAATGCAGTTATTATCGCTAGAACTGTAATAATTATACTTATTACTTATATTATTAGCAATATAATGTGCATTATTACCCATATAATGCAGTTATTATCGCTAGAACAGTAATAATTATACTTATTACTTATATTATTATCAATATAACATGCATTATTACCCATATAATGGAGTTATTATCGCTAGAACTGTAATAATTATACTTATTACTTATATTATTATCAATAGAACATGCATTATTACCCATATTATGCAGTTATTATCGCTAGAACTATAATAAATATACTTATTACTCCCGATATTATCAATATAACATGCATTAATACCCATATAATGCAATTACTATCGCTAGAACTGTAATAACTATACTTATTACTTATATTATTAGCAATATAACGTGCATTATTACCCATATAATGCAGTTATTATCGCTAGAACTGTAATAATTATACTTATTACTTTTACTATTATCAATATAACATGCACTATTAGCCATATTTTACTATTATTATCGCTAGAACTATAATAATTATACTTATTACTCCCGATATTATCAATATAACATGCCTTATTACCCATATAATGCAGTTATTATCGCTAGAACTGTAAAAATTATACTTATTACTTATATTATTATCAATATAACGTGCATTATTACCCATATAATGCAGTTATTATCGGCAGAACTGTAATAATTATACGTATTACTTATATTATTATCAATATAACATGCATTATTACCCATATAATGCAGTTATTATCGACAGAAGTATAATTAATATACTTATTACTTTTAGCATTATCAATATAACATGCACTATTAGCCATATTTTACTATTATTATTATTAGAACTATAATAATTATACTTATTACTCCCGATGTTATCAATATAACATGCATTATTACCCATATAATGCAGTTATTATCGCTTGAACTGTAATAATTATACTTATTTCTTATATTATTATCAATATAACATGCATTATTACCCATATTATGCAGTTGTTATCGCTAGAACTGTAATAATTATACTTATTGCTTATATTATTAGCAATATAACGTGCATTAATACCCATATAATGCTGTTATCATCGCTAGAACTGTAATAATTATACTTATTACTTATATTATTATCAATATAACATGCATTATTACCCATATAATGGAGTTATTATCGCTAGAACTGTAATAATTATACTTATTACTTATATTATTACCAATAGAACATGCATTATTACCCATATTATGCAGTTATTATCGCTAGAACTATAATAATTATACTTATTACTCCCGATATTATCAATATAACATGCCTTATTACCCATATAATGCAGTTATTATCGCTAGAACTGTAAAAATTATACTTATTACTTATATTATTATCAATATAACGTGCATTATAACCCATATAATGCAGTTATTATCGCCAGAACTGTAATAATTATACGTATTACTTATATTATTATCAATATAACATGCATTATTACCCATATAATGCACCTTATTATCGACAGAAGTATAATTAATATACTTATTACTTTTAGCATTATCAATATAACATGCACTATTAGCCATATTTTACTATTATTATTGTTAGAACTATAATAATTATACTTATTACTCCCGATGTTATCAATATAACATGCATTATTACCCATATAATGCAGTTATTATCGCTTGAACTGTAATAATTATACTTATTTCTTATATTATTATCAATATAACATGCATTATTACCCATATTATGCAGTTGTTATCGCTAGAACTGTAATAATTATACTTATTGCTTATATTATTAGCAATATAACGTGCATTAATACCCATATAATGCTGTTATCATCGCTAGAACTGTAATAATTATACCTATTACTTATATTATTATCAATATAACATGCATTATTACCCATATAATGGAGTTATTATCGCTAGAACTGTAATAATTATACTTATTACTTATATTATTACCAATAGAACATGCATTATTACCCATATTATGCAGTTATTATCGATAGAACTGTAATAAAGACACTTAGTACTTTTACTATTATCAATATAACATGCACTATTAGCCATATTTTACTATTATTATCGCTAGCACTATAATAATTATACTTATTACTCCCGATATTAGCAATATAGCATGCCTTATTACGCATATAATGCAGTTATTATCGCTAGAACTGTAATAATTATACTTATTACTTATATTATTAGCAATATAATGTGCATTATTACCCATATAATGCAGTTATTATCGCTAGAACAGTAATAATTATACTTATTACTTATATTATTATCAATATAACATGCATTATTACCCATATAATGGAGTTATTATCGCTAGAACTGTAATAATTATACTTATTACTTATATTATTATCAATAGAACATGCATTATTACCCATATTATGCAGTTATTATCGCTAGAACTATATAAATATACTTATTACTCCCGATATTATCAATATAACATGCATTAATACCCATATAATGCAATTACTATCGCTAGAACTGTAATAACTATACTTATTACTTATATTATTAGCAATATAACGTGCATTATTACCCATATAATGCAGTTATTATCGCTAGAACTGTAATAATTATACTTATTACTTTTACTATTATCAATATAACATGCACTATTAGCCATATTTTACTATTATTATCGCTAGAACTATAATAATTATACTTATTACTCCCGATATTATCAATATAACATGCCTTATTACCCATATAATGCAGTTATTATCGCTAGAACTGTAAAAATTATACTTATTACTTATATTATTATCAATATAACGTGCATTATTACCCATATAATGCAGTTATTATCGGCAGAACTGTAATAATTATACGTATTACTTATATTATTATCAATATAACATGCATTATTACCCATATAATGCAGTTATTATCGACAGAAGTATAATTAATATACTTATTACTTTTACTATTATCAATATAACATGCACTATTAGCCATATTTTACTATTATTATCGCTAGAACTATAATAATTATACTTATTACACCCGATATTATCAATATAACATGCCTTATTACCCATATAATGCAGTTATTATCGCTAGAACTGTAAAAATTATACTTATTACTTATATTATTATCAATATAACGTGTATTATTACCCATATAATGCAGTTATTATCGGCAGAAGTATAATTAATATACTTATTACTTTTAGCATTATCAATATAACATGCACTATTAGCCATATTTTACTATTATTATTGTTAGAACTATAATAATTATACTTATTACTCCCGATGTTATCAATATAACATGCATTATTACCCATATAATGGAGTTATTATCGCTAGAACTGTAATAATTATACTTATTACTTATATTATTACCAATAGAACATGCATTATTACCCATATTATGCAGTTAATATCGCTAGAACTATAATAATTATACTTATTACTCCCGATATTATCAATATAACATGCCTTATTACCCATATAATGCAGTTATTATCGCTAGAACTGTAAAAATTATACTTATTACTTATATTATTATCAATATAACGTGCATTATTACCCATATAATGCAGTTATTATCGCCAGAACTGTAATAATTATACGTATTACTTATATTATTATCAATATAACATGCATTATTACCCATATAATGCACCTTATTATCGACAGAAGTATAATTAATATACTTATTACTTTTAGCATTATCAATATAACATGCACTATTAGCCATATTTTACAATTATTATTGTTAGAACTATAATAATTATACTTATTACTCCCGATGTTATCAATATAACATGCATTATTACCCATATAATGCAGTTATTATCGCTTGAACTGTAATAATTATACTTACTTCTTATATTATTATCAATATAACATGCATTATTACCCATATTATGCAGTTGTTATCGCTAGACCTGTAATAATTATACTTATTGCTTATATTATTAGCAATATAACGTGCATTAATACCCATATAATGCTGTTATTATCGCTAGAACTGTAATAATTATACTTATTACTTATATTATTAGCAATATAACGTGCATTATTACCCATATTATGCAGTTATTATCGATAGAAGTGTAATAAAGACACTTAGTACTTTTACTATTATCAATATAACATGCACTATTAGCCATATTTTACTATTATTATCGCTAGCACTATAATAATTATACTTATTACTCCCGATATTAGCAATATAGCATGCCTTATTACGCATATAATGCAGTTATTATCGCTAGAACTGTAATAATTATACTTATTACTTATATTATTAGCAATATAATGTGCATTATTACCCATATAATGCAGTTATTATCGCTAGAACAGTAATAATTATACTTATTACTTATATTATTATCAATATAACATGCATTATTACCCATATAATGGAGTTATTATCGCTAGAACTGTAATAATTATACTTATTACTTATATTATTATCAATAGAACATGCATTATTACCCATATTATGCAGTTATTATCGCTAGAACTATAATAAATATACTTATTACTCCCGATATTATCAATATAACATGCATTAATACCCATATAATGCAATTACTATCGCTAGAACTGTAATAACTATACTTATTACTTATATTATTAGCAATATAACGTGCATTATTACCCATATAATGCAGTTATTATCGCTAGAACTGTAATAATTATACTTATTACTTTTACTATTATCAATATAACATGCACTATTAGCCATATTTTACTATTATTATCGCTAGAACTATAATAATTATACTTATTACTCCCGATATTATCAATATAACATGCCTTATTACCCATATAATGCAGTTATTATCGCTAGAACTGTAAAAATTATACTTATTACTTATATTATTATCAATATAACGTGCATTATTACCCATATAATGCAGTTATTATCGGCAGAACTGTAATAATTATACGTATTACTTATATTATTATCAATATAACATGCATTATTACCCATATAATGCAGTTATTATCGACAGAAGTATAATTAATATACTTATTACTTTTAGCATTATCAATATAACATGCACTATTAGCCATATTTTACTATTATTATTGTTAGAACTATAATAATTATACTTATTACTCCCGATGTTATCAATATAACATGCATTATTACCCATATAATGCAGTTATTATCGCTTGAACTGTAATAATTATACTTATTTCTTATATTATTATCAATATAACATGCATTATTACCCATATTATGCAGTTGTTATCGCTAGAACTGTAATAATTATACTTATTGCTTATATTATTAGCAATATAACGTGCATTAATACCCATATAATGCTGTTATCATCGCTAGAACTGTAATAATTATACTTATTACTTATATTATTATCAATATAACATGCATTATTACCCATATAATGGAGTTATTATCGCTAGAACTGTAATAATTATACTTATTACTTATATTATTACCAATAGAACATGCATTATTACCCATATTATGCAGTTATTATCGCTAGAACTATAATAATTATACTTATTACTCCCGATATTATCAATATAACATGCCTTATTACCCATATAATGCAGTTATTATCGCTAGAACTGTAAAAATTATACTTATTACTTATATTATTATCAATATAACGTGCATTATTACCCATATAATGCAGTTATTATCGCCAGAACTGTAATAATTATACGTATTACTTATATTATTATCAATATAACATGCATTATTACCCATATAATGCACCTTATTATCGACAGAAGTATAATTAATATACTTATTACTTTTAGCATTATCAATATAACATGCACTATTAGCCATATTTTACTATTATTATTGTTAGAACTATAATAATTATACTTATTACTCCCGATGTTATCAATATAACATGCATTATTACCCATATAATGCAGTTATTATCGCTTGAACTCTAATAATTATACTTACTTCTTATATTATTATCAATATAACATGCATTATTACCCATATTATGCAGTTGTTATCGCTAGACCTGTAATAATTATACTTATTGCTTATATTATTAGCAATATAACGTGCATTAATACCCATATAATGCTGTTATTATCGCTAGAACTGTAATAATTATACTTATTACTTATATTATTATCAATATAACATGCATTATTACCCATATAATGGAGTTATTATCGCTAGAACTGTAATAATTATACTTATTACTTATATTATTATCAATATAACATGCATTATTACCCATATAATGCAGTTATTATCGACAGAAGTATAATAAATATACTTATTACTTTTATTATTATCAATATAACAGGCACTAATAGCCATATTTTACTATTATTATCGCTAGAACTGTAATAATTATACTTATTACTCCCGATATTATCAATATAACATGCATTATTACGCATATAATGCAGTTACTATCGCTAGAACTGTAATAAATATACTTACTACTTTCATTATCATCAATATAACATGCATTATTGCCCATATTATGCAGTTATTATCGCTAGAACTGTAATAATTATACTTATTACTTATATTATTATCAATATAACATGCATTATTACCCATATAATGGAGTTATTATCGCTAGAACTGTAATAATTATACTTATTACTTATATTATTATCAATATAACATGCATTATTACCCATATAATGCAGTTATTATCGACAGAAGTATAATAAATATACTTATTACTTTTATTATTATCAATATAACAGGCACTAATAGCCATATTTTACTATTATTATCGCTAGAACTGTAATAATTATACTTATTACTCCCGATATTATCAATATAACATGCATTATTACGCATATAATGCAGTTACTATCGCTAGAACTGTAATAAATATACTTACTACTTTCATTATCATCAATATAACATGCATTATTGCCCATATTATGCAGTTATTATCGCTAGAACTGTAATAATTATACTTATTACTTATATTATTATCAGTATGACATGCATTATTACCCATATAATGGAGTTATTATCGCTAGAACTGTAATAATTATACTTATTACTTATATTATTATCAATATAACGTGCATTATTACCCATATAATGCAGTTATTATCGCTAGAGCTGTAATAATTATACTTATTACTTTTACTGTTATCAATATAACATGCACTATTAGCCATATTTTACTATTATTATCGCTAGAACTATAATAATTACACTTATTACTCCCGATATTATCAATATAACATGCCTTATTACCCATATAATGCAGTTATTATCGCTAGAACTGTAAAAATTATACTTATTACTTATATTATTATCAATATAACGTGCATTATTACCCATATAATGCAGTTATTATCGCTAGAACTGTAATAATTATACTTATTACTTATATTATTAGCAATATAACGTGCATTATTACCCATATTATGCAGTTATTATCGATAGAACTGTAATAAAGACACTTAGTACTTTTACTATTATCAATATAACATGCACTATTAGCCATATTTTACTATTATTATCGCTAGCACTATAATAATTATACTTATTACTCCCGATATTAGCAATATAGCATGCCTTATTACGCATATAATGCAGTTATTATCGCTAGAACTGTAATAATTATACTTATTACTTATATTATTAGCAATATAATGTGCATTATTACCCATATAATGCAGTTATTATCGCTAGAACAGTAATAATTATACTTATTACTTATATTATTATCAATATAACATGCATTATTACCCATATAATGGAGTTATTATCGCTTGAACTGTGATAATTATACTTATTTCTTATATTATTATCAATATAACATGCATTATTACCCATATTATGCAGTTGTTATCGCTAGAACTGTAATAATTATACTTATTGCTTATATTATTAGCAATATAACGTGCATTAATACCCATATAATGGAGTTATTATCGCTAGAACTGTAATAATTATACTTATTACTTATATTATTACCAATAGAACATGCATTATTACCCATATTATGCAGTTATTATCGCTAGAACTATAATAATTATACTTATTACTCCCGATATTATCAATATAACATGCCTTATTACCCATATAATGCAGTTATTATCGCTAGAACTGTAATAATTATACTTATTACTTTTACTATTATCAATATAACATGCACTATTAGCCATATTTTACTATTATTATCGCTAGAACTATAATAATTATACTTATTACTCCCGATATTATCAATATAACATGCCTTATTACCCATATAATGCAGTTATTATCGCTAGAACTGTAAAAATTATACTTATTACTTATATTATTATCAATATAACGTGCATTATTACCCATATAATGCAGTTATTATCGCCAGAACTGTAATAATTATACGTATTACTTATATTATTATCAATATAACATGCATTATTACCCATATAATGCAGTTATTATCGACAGAAGTATAATTAATATACTTATTACTTTTAGCATTATCAATATAACATGCACTATTAGCCATATTGTACTATTATTATCGCTAGAACAATAATAATTATACTTATTACTTATATTATTAGCAATATAACGTGCATTATTACCCATATAATGCAGTTATTATCGCTAGAACTGTAATAATTATACTTATTACTTTTATTATTATCAATATAACATGCACTATTAGCCATATTGTACTATTATTATCGCTAGAGCTATAATAATTTTACTTATTACTCCCGATATTATCAATATAACATGCATTATTACCCATATAATGCAGTTATTATCGCTGGAACTATAATAAATACACGTATTACTTTTATTATCATCAACATAACATGCATTATTACCCATATTATGCAGTTATTATCGATAGAACTGTAATAATTATACTTATTGCTTATATTATTAGCAATATAACGTGCATTATTACCCATATTATGCAGTTATTATCCCTAGAACTGTAATAATTATACTTATAACTTATATTATTATCAGTATGACATGCATTATTACCCATATAATGGAGTTATTATCGCTAGAACTGTAATAATTATACTTATTACATATACTATTAGCAGTATAACGTGCATTATTACCCATATAATGCAGTTATTATCGACGGAAGTATAATTAATATACTTATTACTTTTAGTATTATCAATATAACATGCACTATTAGCCATATTTTACTATTATTATTGTTAGAACTATAATAATTATACTTATTACTCCCGATATTATCAATATAACATGCATTATTACCCATATAATGCAGTTGTTATCGCTAGAACTGTAATAATTATACTTATTACTTATATTATTATCAATATAACATGCATTATTACCCATATAATGGAGTTATTATCGCTAGAACTGTAATAATTATACTTATTACTTATATTATTACCAATAGAACATGCATTATTACCCATATTATGCAGTTATTATCGCTAGAACTATAATAATTATACTTATTACTCCCGATATTATCAATATAACATGCCTTATTACCCATATAATGCAGTTATTATCGCTAGAACTGTAATAAAGATACTTATTACTTTTACTATTATCAATATAACATGCACTATTAGCCATATTTTACTATTATTATCGCTAGAACTATAATAATTATACTTATTACTCCCGATATTATCAATATAACATGCCTTATTACCCATATAATGCAGTTATTATCGCTAGAACTGTAAAAATTATACTTATTACTTATATTATTATCAATATAACGTGCATTATTACCCATATAATGCAGTTATTATCGCCAGAACTGTAATAATTATACGTATTACTTATATTATTATCAATATAACATGCATTATTACCCATATAATGCAGTTATTATCGACAGAAGTATAATTAATATACTTATTACTTTTAGCATTATCAATATAACATGCACTATTAGCCATATTTTACTATTATTATTGTTAGAACTATAATAATTATACTTATTACTCCCGATGTTATCAATATAACATGCATTATTACCCATATAATGCAGTTATTATCGCTTGAACTGTAATAATTATACTTATTTCTTATATTATTATCAATATAACATGCATTATTACCCATATAATGGAGTTATTATCGCTAGAACTGTAATAATTATACTTATTACTTATATTATTATCAATATAACATGCATTATTACCCATATAATGCAGTTATTATCGACAGAAGTATAATAAATATACTTATTACTTTTATTATTATCAATATAACAGGCACTAATAGCCATATTTTACTATTATTATCGCTAGAACTGTAATAATTATACTTATTACTCCCGATATTATCAATATAACATGCATTATTACGCATATAATGCAGTTATTATCGCTAGAACTGTAATAATTATACTTGTTACTTATATTATTAGCAATATAACGTGCATTATTACCCATATAATGCAGTTATTATCGCTAGAACAGTAATAATTATACTTATTACTTATATTATTATCAATATAACATGCATTATTACCCATATAATGGAGTTATTATCGCTAGAACTGTAATAATTATACTTATTACTTATATTATTACCAATAGAACATGCATTATTACCCATATTATGCAGTTATTATCGCTAGAACTATAATAATTATACTTATTACTCCCGATATTATCAATATAACATGCCTTATTACCCATATAATGCAGTTATTATCGCTAGAACTGTAATAATTATACTTATTACTCCCGATATTATCAATATAACATGCCTTATTACCCATATAATGCAGTTATTATCGCTAGAACTGTAATAATTATACTTATTACTTTTACTATTATCAATATAACATGCACTATTAGCCATATTTTACTATTATTATCGCTAGAACTATAATAATTATACTTATTACTCCCGATATTATCAATATAACATGCCTTATTACCCATATAATGCAGTTATTATCGCTAGAACTGTAAAAATTATACTTATTACTTATATTATTATCAATATAACGTGCATTATTACCCATATAATGCAGTTATTATCGCCAGAACTGTAATAATTATACGTATTACTTATATTATTATCAATATAACATGCATTATTACCCATATAATGCAGTTATTATCGACAGAAGTATAATTAATATACTTATTACTTTTAGCATTATCAATATAACATGCACTATTAGCCATATTTTACTATTATTATTGTTAGAACTATAATAATTATACTTATTACTCCCGATGTTATCAATATAACATGCATTATTACCCATATAATGCAGTTATTATCGCTTGAACTGTAATAATTATACTTATTTCTTATATTATTATCAATATAACATGCATTATTACCCATATAATGGAGTTATTATCGCTAGAACTGTAATAATTATACTTATTACTTATATTATTATCAATATAACATGCATTATTACCCATATAATGCAGTTATTATCGACAGAAGTATAATAAATATACTTATTACTTTTATTATTATCAATATAACAGGCACTAATAGCCATATTTTACTATTATTATCGCTAGAACTGTAATAATTATACTTATTACTCCCGATATTATCAATATAACATGCATTATTACGCATATAATGCAGTTATTATCGCTAGAACTGTAATAATTATACTTGTTACTTATATTATTAGCAATATAACGTGCATTATTACCCATATAATGCAGTTATTATCGCTAGAACAGTAATAATTATACTTATTACTTATATTATTATCAATATAACATGCATTATTACCCATATAATGGAGTTATTATCGCTAGAACTGTAATAATTATACTTATTACTTATATTATTACCAATAGAACATGCATTATTACCCATATTATGCAGTTATTATCGCTAGAACTATAATAATTATACTTATTACTCCCGATATTATCAATATAACATGCCTTATTACCCATATAATGCAGTTATTATCGCTAGAATTGTAATAATTATACTTATTACTTTTACTATTATCAATATAACATGCACTATTAGCCATATTTTACTATTATTATCGCTAGAACTATAATAATTATACTTATTACTCCCGATATTATCAATATAACATGCCTTATTACCCATATAATGCAGTTATTATCGCTAGAACTGTAAAAATTATACTTATTACTTATATTATTATCAATATAACGTGCATTATTACCCATATAATGCAGTTATTATCGCCAGAACTGTAATAATTATACGTATTACTTATATTATTATCAATATAACATGCATTATTACCCATATAATGCAGTTATTATCGACAGAAGTATAATTAATATACTTATTACTTTTAGCATTATCAATATAACATGCACTATTAGCCATATTGTACTATTATTATCGCTAGAACTATAATAATTATACTTATTACTTATATTATTACCAATAGAACATGCATTATTACCCATATTATGCAGTTATTATCGCTAGAACTATAATAATTATACTTATTACTCCCGATATTATCAATATAACATGCCTTATTACCCATATAATGCAGTTATTATCGCTAGAACTGTAATAATTATACTTATTACTTATATTATTATCAATATAACGTGCATTATTACCCATATAATGCAGTTATTATCGCTAGAACTGTAATAATTATACTTATTACTTATATTATTAGCAATATAACGTGCATTATTACCCATATAATGCAGTTATTATCGCTAGAACTGTAATAATTATACTTATTACTTTTATTATTATCAATATAACAGGCACTATTAGCCATATTTTACTATTATTATCGCTAGAACTATAATAATTATACTTATTACTCCCGATATTATCAATATAACATGCCTTATTACGCATATAATGCAATTATTATCGCTGGAACTGTAATAATTATACTTATTACTTATATTATTATCAATATAACATGCATTATTACCCATATTATGCAGTTATTATCGCTAGAACTATAATAAATATACTTATTACTGCCAATATTATCAATATAACATGCATAATTACCCATATAATGCAGTTATTATCGCTAGAACTGTAATAATTATACTTATTACTTGTATTACTAGCAATATAACGTGCATTATTACCCATATTATGCAGTTATTATCGCTAGAACTGTAATAATTATACTTATTACTTATTATTATCAGTATGACATGCATTATTACCCATATAATGGCGTTATTATCGCTAGAACTGTAATAATTATACTTATTACATATACTATTAGCAGTATAACGTGCATTATTACCCACATAATGCAGTTATTATAGCCAGAACTGTAATAATTATACTTACTACTTATATTATTCTCAATATAACATGCATTATTACCCATATTATGCAGTTATTATCGCTAGAACTATAATAAATATACGTACTACTTTTATTATCATCAATATAACATGCATTATTACCCATATTATGCAGTTATTATCGATAGAACTGTAATAAGGACACTTAGTACTTTTACTATTATCAATATAACATGCACTATTAGCCATATTTTACTATTATTATCGCTAGAACTATAATAATTATACTTATTACTCCCGATATTATCAATATAACATGCCTTATTACGCATATAATGCAGTTATTATCGCTAGAACTGTAATAATTATACTTGTTACTTATATTATTAGCAATATAACGTGCATTATTACCCATATAATGCAGTTATTATCGCTAGAACAGTAATAATTATACTTATTACTTATATTATTATCAATATAACATGCATTATTACCCATATAATGGAGTTATTATCGCTAGAACTGTAATAATTATACTTATTACTTATATTATTACCAATAGAACATGCATTATTACCCATATTATGCAGTTATTATCGCTAGAACTATAATAATTATACTTATTACTCCCGATATTATCAATATAACATGCCTTATTACCCATATAATGCAGTTATTATCGCTAGAACTGTAATAATTATACTTATTACTTATATTATTATCAATATAACGTGCATTATTACCCATATAATGCAGTTATTATCGCTAGAACTGTAATAATTATACTTATTACTTATATTATTAGCAATATAACGTGCATTAT
The DNA here is from genome assembly GCA_963576845.1 of Megachile leachella. Lineage (NCBI taxonomy): Eukaryota > Metazoa > Arthropoda > Insecta > Hymenoptera > Megachilidae > Megachile > Megachile leachella. The sequence goes on from OY756249.1 coordinate 27,079,413, forward strand.
TACCCATATAATGCAGTTATTATCGCTAGAACTGTAATAATTATACTTATTACTTTTATTATTATCAATATAACATGCACTATTAGCCATATTGTACTATTATTATCGCTAGAACTATAATAATTTTACTTATTACTCCCGATATTATCAATATAACATGCATTATTACCCATATAATGCAGTTATTATCGCTGGAACTATAATAAATACACGTATTACTTTTATTATCATCAACATAACATGCATTATTACCCATATTATGCAGTTATTATCGATAGAACTGTAATAATTATACTTATTGCTTATATTATTAGCAATATAACGTGCATTATTACCCATATTATGCAGTTATTATCCCTAGAACTGTAATAATTATACTTATAACTTATATTATTATCAGTATGACATGCATTATTACCCATATAATGGAGTTATTATCGCTAGAACTGTAATAATTATACTTATTACATATACTATTAGCAGTATAACGTGCATTATTACCCATATAATGCAGTTATTATCGACGGAAGTATAATTAATATACTTATTACTTTTAGTATTATCAATATAACATGCACTATTAGCCATATTTTACTATTATTATTGTTAGAACTATAATAATTATACTTATTACTCCCGATATTATCAATATAACATGCATTATTACCCATATAATGCAGTTATTATCGCTTGAACTGTAATAATTATACTTATTTCTTATATTATTATCAATATAACATGCATTATTACCCATATTATGCAGTTGTTATCGCTAGAACTGTAATAATTATACTTATTACTTATATTATTAGCAATATAACGTGCATTAATACCCATATAATGTTGTTATTATCGCTAGAACTGTAATAATTATACTTATTACTTATATTATTATCAATATAACATGCATTATTACCCATATAATGGAGTTATTATCGCTAGAACTGTAATAATTATACTTATTACTTATATTATTATCAATATAACATGCATTATTACCCATATAATGCAGTTATTATCGACAGAAGTATAATAAATATACTTATTACTTTTATTATTATCAATATAACAGGCACTAATAGCCATATTTTACTATTATTATCGCTAGAACTATAATAATTATACTTATTACTCCCGATATTATCAATATAACATGCATTATTACGCATATAATGCAGTTATTATCGCTAGAACTGTAATAAATATACTTACTACTTTCATTATCATCAATATAACATGCATTATTGCCCATATTATGCAGTTATTATCGCTAAAACTGTAATAATTATACTTATTACTTATATTATTATCAGTATGACATGCATTACTACCCATGTAATGGAGTTATTATCACTAGAACTGTAATAATTATACTTATTACATATACTATTAGCAATGTAACGTGCATTATTACCCATATAATGCAGTTATTATCGCTAGAACTGGAATAATTATACTTATTACTTTTATTATTATCATTATAACATGCACTATTTGCCATATTGTACTATTATTATCGCTAGAACTATAATAATTATACTTATTACTCCCGATATTATCAATATAACATGCATTATTACCCATATAATGCAGTTATTATCGCTGGAACTATAATTAATACACGTATTACTTTTATTATCATCAACATAACATGCATTATTACGCATATTATGCTGTTATTATCGATAGAACTGTAATAATTATACTTATTGCTTATATTATTAGCAATATAACGTGCATTATTACCCATATAATGCAGTTATTATCGCTAGAACTGTAATAATTATACTTATTACTTATATTATTAGCAATATAACGTGCATTATTACCCACATAATGCAGTTATTATCGCTAGAACTGTAATAATTATACTTATTACTCCCAATATTATCAATATAACATGCATTATTACCCATATAATGCAGTTATTATCGCTAGAACTGTAATAATTATACTCATTACTTGTATTATTAGCAATATAACGTGCATTATCACCCATATTATGCAGTTATTATCGCTAGAACTGTAATAATTATACTTATTACTTATATTATTATCAGTATGACATGCATTATTACCCATATAATGGTGTTATTATCGCTAGAACTGTAATAATTATACTTATTACATATACTATTAGCAGTATAACGTGCATTATTACCCACATAATGCAGTTATTATAGCCAGAACTATAATAATTATACTTACTACTTATATTATTCTCAATTTAACATGCATTATTACCCATATTATGCAGTTATTATCGCTAGAACTATAATAAATATACGTACTACTTTTATTATCATCAATATAACATGCATTATTACCCATATTATGCAGTTGTTATCGCTAGAACTGTAATAAATATACGTATTACTTTTATTATCATCAATATAACATGCATTATTACCCATATTATGCAGTTATTTTGGATAGAACTGTAATAAATATACTTATTACTTTTATTATTATCAATATTACAAGCACTATTTGCCATATTTTACTATTATTATCGCTAGAACTATAATAATTATACTTATCACTCCCAATATTATCAATATAACATGCATTATTACCCATATAATGCAGTTATTATCGCTAGAATTGTAATAATTATACTTATTACTTATATTATTATCAATATAACGTGCATTATTACCCATATAATGCAGTTATTATCGCTAGAACTGTAATAATTATACTTATTACTTATATTATTATCAATATAACATGCATTATTACCCATATAATGGAGTTATTATCGCTAGAACTGTAATAATTATACTTATTACTTATATTATTATCAATATAACATGCATTATTACCCATTTAATGCAGTTATTATCGGCGGAAGTATAATAAATATACTTATTACTTTTACTATTATCAATATAACAGGCACTAATAGCCATATTTTACTATTATTATCGCTAGAACTATAATAATTATACTTATTACTCCCGATATTATCAATATAACATGCATTATTACGCATATAATGCAGTTATTATCGCTAGAACTGTAATAAATATACTTACTACTTTCATTATCATCAATATAACATGCATTATTGCCCATATTATGCAGTTATTATCGCTAAAACTGTAATAATTATACTTATTACTTATATTATTATCAGTATGACATGCATTACTACCCATGTAATGGAGTTATTATCACTAGAACTGTAATAATTATACTTATTACATATACTATTAGCAATATAACGTGCATTATTACCCATATAATGCAGTTATTATCGCTAGAACTGGAATAATTATACTTATTACTTTTATTATTATCATTATAACATGCACTATTTGCCATATTGTACGATTATTATCGCTAGAACTATAATAATTATACTTATTACTCCCGATATTATCAATATAACATGCATTATTACCCATATAATGCAGTTATTATCGCTGGAACTATAATTAATACACGTATTACTTTTATTATCATCAACATAACATGCATTATTACGCATATTATGCAGTTATTATCGATAGAACTGTAATAATTATACTTATTGCTTATATTATTAGCAATATAACGTGCATTATTACCCATATAATGCAGTTATTATCGCTAGAACTGTAATAATTATACTTATTACTTATATTATTAGCAATATAACGTGCATTATTACCCACATAATGCAGTTATTATCGCTAGAACTGTAATAATTATACTTATTACTCCCAATATTATCAATATAACATGCATTATTACCCATATAATGCAGTTATTATCGCTAGAACTGTAATAATCATACTTATTGCTTATACTATTAGCAATATAACGTGCATTATTACCCATATAATGCAGTTATTATCGCTAGAACTGTAATAATTATACTTATTACTTTTATTATTATCAATATAACATGCATTATTACCCATATAATGCAGTTATTATCGACAGAAGTATAATAAATATACTTATTACTTTTATTATTATCAATATAACAGGCACTAATAGCCATATTTTACTATTATTATCGCTAGAACTATAATAATTATACTTATTACTCCCGATATTATCAATATAACATGCATTATTACGCATATAATGCAGTTATTATCGCTAGAACTGTAATAAATATACTTACTACTTTCATTATCATCAATATAACATGCATTATTGCCCATATTATGCAGTTATTATCGCTAGAACTGTAATAATTATACTTATTACTTATATTATTATCAGTATGACATGCATTATTGCCCATGTAATGGAGTTATTATCGCTAGAACTGTAATAATTATACTTATTACATATACTATTAGCAATATAACGTGCATTATTACCCATGTAATGCAGTTATTATAGCCAGAACTCTAATAATTATACTTACTACTTATATTATTCTCAATATAACATGCATTATTACCCATATTATGCAGTTTTTATCGCTAGAACTATAATAAATAGACGTATTACTTTTATTATCATCAATATAACATGCATTATTACCCATATTATGCAGTTATTATCGATAGAACTGTAATAAAGATACTTATTACTTTTACTATTATCAATATAACATGCACTATTAGCCATATTTTACTATTATTATCGCTAGAGCTATAATAATTATACTTATTACTCCCGATATTATCAATATAACATGCATTATGACCCACATAATGCAGTTATTATAGCCAGAACTGTAATAATTATACTTACTACTTATATTATTCTCAATATAACATGCACTATTACCCAGATTATGCAGTTATTATCGCTAGAACTGTAATAGTTATACTTATTACTTTTATTATTAGCAATATAACGTGCATTATTACCCATGTAATGCAGTTATTATCGCTAGAACTGTAATAATTATACTTATTACTTATATTATTATCAATATAACATGCATTATTACCCATATAATGGAGTTATTATCGCTAGAACTGTAATAATTATACTTATTACTTATATTATTATCAATATAACATGCATTATTACCCATATAATGCAGTTATTATCGACAGAAGTATAATAAATATACTTATTACTTTTATTATTATCAATATAACAGGCACTAATAGCCATATTTTACTATTATTATCGCTAGAACTATAATAATTATACTTATTACTCCCGATATTATCAATATAACATGCATTATTACCCATATAATGGAGTTATTATCGCTAGAACTGTAATAATTATACTTATTACATATACTATTAGCAGCATAACGTGCATTATTACTAACATAATGCAGTTATTATAGCCAGAACTGTAATAATTATACTTACTACTTATATTATTCTCGATATAACATGCATTATTACCCATATTATGCAGTTATTATCGCTAGAACTATAATAAGAATACTTATTACTCCCGATATTATCAATATAACATGCATTATTACGCATATAATGCAGTTATTATCGCTAGAACTGTAATAAATATACTTACTACTTTCATTATCATCAATATAACATGCATTATTGCCCATATTATGCAGTTATTATCGCTAGAACTGTAATAATTGTACTTATTACTTATACTATTATCAATATAACATGCATTATTACCCATAGTATGCAGTTGTTATCGCTAGAACTGTAATAAATATACGTATTACTTTTATTATCATCAATATAACATGCATTATTACCCATATTATGCAGCTATTTTGGATAGAACTGTAATAAATATACTTATTACTTTTATTATTATCAATATTACATGCACTATTTGCCATATTTTACTATTATTATCGCTAGAACTATAATAATTATACTTATCACTCCCAATACTATCAATATAACATGCATTATTACCCATATAATGCAGTTATTATCGCTAGAACTGTAATAATTATACTTATTACTTATATTATTAGCACTATAACGTGCATTATTACCCATATAATGCTGTTATTATCGCTAGAACTGTAATAATTATACTTATTACTTTTATTATTATCAATATAACATGCACTATTAGCCATATTGTACTATTATTATCGCTAGAACTATAATAATTATACTTATTACTCCCGATATTATCAATATAACATGCATTATTACCCATATAATGCAGTTATAATCGCTAGAACTATAATAAATATACTTAGTACTTTTATTATTATCAATATAACATGCACTATTACCCATATAATGCAGTTATTATCGCTAGAACTGTAATAATTATACTTATTACTTATATTATTAGCAATATAACGTGCATTATTACCCACATAATGCGGTTATTATCGCTAGAACTGTAATAATTATACTTATTACTCCCAATATTATCAATATAACATGCATTATTACCCATATAATGCAGTTATTATCGCTAGAACTGTAATAGTTATACTTATTACTTATATTATTAGCAATATAACGTGCATTATTACCCATATAATGCAGTTATTAACGATAGAACTGTAATAATTATACTTATTGCTTATATTATTAGCAATATAACGTGCATTATTACCCATATAATGCAGTTATTATCGCTAGAACTGTAATAATTATACTCATTACTTATATTATTAGCAATATAACGTGCATTATTACCCATATTATGCAGTTATTATCGCAAGAACTGTAATAATTATACTTATTACTTTTATTATTATCAATATAACATGCACAATTAGCCATATTGTACTATTATTATCGCTAGAACTATAATAATTATACTTATTACTCCCAATATTATCAATATAACATGCATTATTACGCATATAATGCAGTTATTATCGCTAGAACTGTAATAAATATACTTACTACTTTCATTATCATCAATATAACATGCATTATTGCCCATATTATGCAGTTATTATCGCTAGAGCTGTAATAATTATACTTATTACATATACTATTAGCAATATAACGTGCATTATTACCCATAAATTGCAGTTATTATCGCTAGAACTGTAATAATTATACTTATTACTTATACTATTATCAATATAACATGCATTATTACCCATATTATGCAGTTGTTATCGCTAGAACTGTAATAAATATACGTATTACTTTTATTATCATCAATATAACATGCATTATTACCCATATAATGGAGTTATTATCGCTAGAACTGTAATAATTATACTTATTATTTATATTATTATCAATATAACGTGCATTATTACCCATATAATGCAGTTATTATCGACAGAAGTATAATAAATATACTTATTACTTTTATTATTATCAATATTACATGCACTATTTGCCATATTTTACTATTATTATCGCTAGAACTATAATAATTATACTTATCACTCCCAATATTATCAATATAACATGCATTATTACCCATATAATGCAGTTATTATCGCTAGAATTGTAATAATTATACTTATTACTTATATTATTATCAATATAACATGCATTATTACCCATATAATGCAGTTATTATCGCTAGAACTGTAATAATTATACTTATTACTTATATTATTATCAATATAACATGCATTATTACCCATATAATGGAGTTATTATCGCTAGAACTGTAATAATTATACTTATTATTTATATTATTATCAATATAACGTGCATTATTACCCATATAATGCAGTTATTATCGACAGAAGTATAATAAATATACTTATTACTTTTATTATTATCAGTATAACATGTACTATTAGCCATATTTTCCTATTCTTATCGCTAGAACTATAATAATTATACTTATTACTCCCGATATTATCAATATAACATGCATTATTACCCATATTATGCAGTTATTATCGATAGAACTGTAATAAAGATACTTATTACTTTAATTATTATCAATATAACATGCACTAATAGCCATATTTTACTATTATTATCGCTAGAACTATAATAAGAATACTTATTACTCCCGATATTATCAATATAACATGCATAATTACGCATATAATGCAGTTATTATCGCTAGAACTGTAATAAATATACTTACTACTTTCATTATCATCAATATAACAAGCATTATTGCCCATATTATGCAGTTATTATCGCTAGAACTGTAATAATTATACTTATTACTTATACTATTATCAATATAACATGCATTATTACCCATATTGTGCAGTTGTTATCGCTAGAACTGTAATAAATATACGTATTACTTTTATTATCATCAATATAACATGCATTATTACCCATATTATGCAGTTATTTTGTATAGAACTGTAATAAATATACTTATTACTTTTATTATTATCAATATTACATGCACTATTTGCCATATTTTACTATTATTATCGCTAGAACTATAATAATTATACTTATCACTCCCAATATTATCAATATAACATGCATTATTGCCCATATTATGCAGTTATTATCGCTAGAGCTGTAACAATTATACTTATTACATATACTATTAGCAATATAACGTGCATTATTACCCATAAATTGCAGTTATTATCGCTAGAACTGTAATAATTATACTTATTACTTATACTATTATCAATATAACATGCATTATTACCCATATTATGCAGTTGTTATCGCTAGAACTGTAATAAATATACGTATTACTTTTATTGTCATCAATATAACATGCATTATTACCCATATTATGCAGTTATTTTGGATAGAACTGTAACAAATATACTTATAACTTTTATTATTATCAATATTACATGCACTATTTGCCATATTTTACTATTATTATCGCTAGAACTATAATAATTATACTTATCACTCCCAATATTATCAATATAACATGCATTATTACCTATATAATGCAGTTATTATCGCTAGAATTGTAATAATTATACTTATTACTTATATTATTATCAATATAACATGCATTATTACCCATATAATGCAGTTATTATCGCTAGAACTGTAATAATTATACTTATTACTTATATTATTATCAATATAACATGCATTATTACCCATATAATGGAGTTATTATCGCTAGAACTGTAATAATTATACTTATTACTTATATTATTATCAATATAACATGCATTATTACCCATATAATGGAGTTATTGTCGCTAGAACTGTAATAATTATACTAATTACTTATATTATTATCAATATAACAGGCACTATTAGCTATATTTTACTATTATTATCGCTAGAACTATAATAATTATACTTATTACTCCCGATATTATCAATATAACATGCCTTGTTACGCATATAATGCAATTATTATCGCTAGAACTGTAATAATTACACTTATTACTTATATTATTAGCAGTATAACGTGCATTATTACCCATATAATGCAGTTATTATCTCTAGAACTGTAATAATTCTACTTATTACTTATATTATTATCAATATAACATGCATTATTACCCATATAATGGAATTATTATCGCTAGAACTGTAATAATTATACTTATTACTTATATTATTATCAATATAACATGCATTATTACCCATATTATGCAGTTATTATCGCTAGAACTATAATAAATATACTTATTACTCCCAATATTATCAATATAACATGCATTATTACCCATATAATGCAGTTATCATCGCTAGAACTGTAATAATTATACTTATTACTTGTATTATTAGCAATATAACGTGCATTATTACCCATATAATGCAGTTATTATCTCTAGAACTGTAATAATTATACTCATTACTAATATTATTATCAATATAACATGCATTATTACCCATACAATGGAGTTATTATCGCTAGAACTGTAATAATTATACTTATTACTTATATTATTAGCAATATAACGTGCATTATTACCCATATTATGCAGTTATTATCGCTAGAACTATAATAAATATACGTATTACTTTTATTATCATCAACATAACATGCATTATTACCCATATTATGCAGTTATTATCGATAGAACTGTAATAAGGATACTTATTACTTTTACTATTATCAATATAACATGCACTATTAGCCATATTTTACTATTATTATCGCTAGAACTATAATAATTATACTTATTACTCCCGATATTATCAATATAACATGCCTTATTACGCATGTAATGCAGTTATTATCGTTAGAACTGTAATAATTATACTTATTACATATACTATTAGCAATATAACGTGCATTATTACCCATATAATGCAGTTATTATAGCCAGAACTGTAATAATTATACTTACTACTTATATTATTCTCAATATAACATGCATTATTACCCACATTATGCAGTTATTATCGCTAGAACTATAATAAATAGACGTATTACTTTTATTATCATCAATATAACATGCATTATAACCCATATTATGCAGTTATTATCGCTAGAGCTATAATAAATATACGTATTACTTTTATTATCATCAAAATAACATGCATTATTACCAATATTATGCAATTATTAACGATAGAACTGTAATAAATATACTTATTACTTATATTATTAGCAATATAACATGCATTATTACCCATATAATGGAGTTATTATCGCTAGAACTGTAATAATTATACTTATTACATATACTATTAGCAATATAACGTGCATTATTACCCATATAATGCAGTTATTAAAGCCAGAACTGTAATAATTATACTTACTACTTATATTATGCTCAATATAACATGCCTTATTACGCATGTAATGCAGTTATTATCGTTAGAACTGTAATAATTATACTTATTACATATACTATTAGCAATATAACGTGCATTATTACCCATATAATGCAGTTATTATAGCCAGAACTGTAATAATTATACTTACTACTTATATTATTCTCAATATAACATGCATTATTACCCATATTATGCAGTTATTATCGCTAGAACTATAATAAATAGACGTATTACTTTTATTATCATCAATATAACATGCATTATAACCCATATTATGCAGTTATTATCGCTAGAGCTATAATAAATATACGTATTACTTTTATTATCATCAACATAACATGCATTATTACCAATATTATGCAGTTATTAACGATAGAACTGTAATAAATATACTTATTACTTATATTATTAGCAATATAACATGCATTATTACCCATATAATGGAGTTATTATCGCTAGAGCTGTAATAATTATACTTATTACATATACTATTAGCAATATAACGTGCATTATTACCCATATAATGCAGTTATTAAAGCCAGAACTGTAATAATTATACTTACTACTTATATTATGCTCAATATAACATGCCTTATTACGCATGTAATGCAGTTATTATCGTTAGAACTGTAATAATTATACTTATTACATATACTATTAGCAATATAACGTGCATTATTACCCATATAATGCAGTTATTATAGCCACAACTGTAATAATTATACTTACTACTCATATTATTCTCAATATAACATGCATTATTACCCATATTATGCAGTTATTATCGCTAGAACTATAATAAGTAGACGTATTACTTTTATTATCATCAACATAACATGCATTATTACCCATATTATGCAGTTATTATCGATAGAACTGTAATAAATATACTTATTACTTTCAGTATTATCAATATAACATGCACTATTAGCCATATTTTACTATTATTATCGCTAGAACTATAATAATTATACTTATTACTCCCGATATTATCAATATAACATGCCTTATTACGCATATAATGCAGTTATTATCGCTAGAACTGTAATAATTATACTTATTACTTATATTATTAGCAATATAACATGCATTATTACCCATATAATGGAGTTATTATCGCTAGAACTGTAATAATTATACTTATTACAAATACTATTAGCAATATAACGTGCATTATTACCCATATAATGCAGTTATTAAAGCCAGAACTGTAATAATTATACTTACTACTTATATTATGCTCAATATAACATGCATTATTACCCATATTATGCAGTTATTATCGCTAGAACTATAATAAATATACGTATCACTTTTATTATCATCAACATAACATGCATTATGACCCATATTATGCAGTTATTATCGATAGAACTGTAATAAAGATACTTATTACTTTTACTATTATCAATATAACATGCACTATTAGCCATATTTTACTATTATTATCGCTAGAACTATAATAATTATACTTATTACTCCCGATATTATCAATATAACATGCCTTATTACGCATGTAATGCAGTTATTATCGTTAGAACTGTAATAATTATACTTATTACATATACTATTAGCAATATAACGTGCATTATTACCCATATAATGCAGTTATTATAGCCAGAACTGTAATAATTATACTTACTACTTATATTATTCTCAATATAACATGCATTATTACCCACATTATGCAGTTATTATCGCTAGAACTATAATAAATAGACGTATTACTTTTATTATCATCAATATAACATGCATTATAACCCATATTATGCAGTTATTATCGCTAGAGCTATAATAAATATACGTATTACTTTTATTATCATCAAAATAACATGCATTATTACCAATATTATGCAATTATTAACGATAGAACTGTAATAAATATACTTATTACTTATATTATTAGCAATATAACATGCATTATTACCCATATAATGGAGTTATTATCGCTAGAACTGTAATAATTATACTTATTACATATACTATTAGCAATATAACGTGCATTATTACCCATATAATGCAGTTATTAAAGCCAGAACTGTAATAATTATACTTACTACTTATATTATGCTCAATATAACATGCCTTATTACGCATGTAATGCAGTTATTATCGTTAGAACTGTAATAATTATACTTATTACATATACTATTAGCAATATAACGTGCATTATTACCCATATAATGCAGTTATTATAGCCAGAACTGTAATAATTATACTTACTACTTATATTATTCTCAATATAACATGCATTATTACCCATATTATGCAGTTATTATCGCTAGAACTATAATAAATAGACGTATTACTTTTATTATCATCAATATAACATGCATTATAACCCATATTATGCAGTTATTATCGCTAGAGCTATAATAAATATACGTATTACTTTTATTATCATCAACATAACATGCATTATTACCAATATTATGCAGTTATTAACGATAGAACTGTAATAAATATACTTATTACTTATATTATTAGCAATATAACATGCATTATTACCCATATAATGGAGTTATTATCGCTAGAGCTGTAATAATTATACTTATTACATATACTATTAGCAATATAACGTGCATTATTACCCATATAATGCAGTTATTAAAGCCAGAACTGTAATAATTATACTTACTACTTATATTATGCTCAATATAACATGCCTTATTACGCATGTAATGCAGTTATTATCGTTAGAACTGTAATAATTATACTTATTACATATACTATTAGCAATATAACGTGCATTATTACCCATATAATGCAGTTATTATAGCCACAACTGTAATAATTATACTTACTACTCATATTATTCTCAATATAACATGCATTATTACCCATATTATGCAGTTATTATCGCTAGAACTATAATAAGTAGACGTATTACTTTTATTATCATCAACATAACATGCATTATTACCCATATTATGCAGTTATTATCGATAGAACTGTAATAAATATACTTATTACTTTCAGTATTATCAATATAACATGCACTATTAGCCATATTTTACTATTATTATCGCTAGAACTATAATAATTATACTTATTACTCCCGATATTATCAATATAACATGCCTTATTACGCATATAATGCAGTTATTATCGCTAGAACTGTAATAATTATACTTATTACTTATATTATTAGCAATATAACATGCATTATTACCCATATAATGGAGTTATTATCGCTAGAACTGTAATAATTATACTTATTACAAATACTATTAGCAATATAACGTGCATTATTACCCATATAATGCAGTTATTAAAGCCAGAACTGTAATAATTATACTTACTACTTATATTATGCTCAATATAACATGCATTATTACCCATATTATGCAGTTATTATCGCTAGAACTATAATAAATATACGTATCACTTTTATTATCATCAACATAACATGCATTATGACCCATATTATGCAGTTATTATCGATAGAACTGTAATAAAGATACTTATTACTTTTACTATTATCAATATAACATGCACTATTAGCCATATTTTACTATTATTATCGCTAGAACTATAATAATTATACTTATTACTCCCGATATTATCAATATAACATGCCTTATTACGCATGTAATGCAGTTATTATCGTTAGAACTGTAATAATTATACTTATTACATATACTATTAGCAATATAACGTGCATTATTACCCATATAATGCAGTTATTATAGCCAGAACTGTAATAATTATACTTACTACTTATATTATTCTCAATATAACATGCATTATTACCCACATTATGCAGTTATTATCGCTAGAACTATAATAAATAGACGTATTACTTTTATTATCATCAATATAACATGCATTATAACACAAATTATGCAGTTATTATCGCTAGAGCTATAATAAATATACGTATTACTTTTATTATCATCAAAATAACATGCATTATTACCAATATTATGCAGTTATTAACGATAGAACTGTAATAAATATACTTATTACTTATATTATTAGCAATATAACATGCATTATTACCCATATAATGGAGTTATTATCGCTAGAACTGTAATAATTATACTTATTACATATACTATTAGCAATATAACGTGCATTATTACCCATATAATGCAGTTATTATAGCCAGAACTGTAATAATTATACTTACTACTTATATTATTCTCAATATAACATGCATTATTACCCATATTATGCAGTTATTATCGCTAGAACTATAATAAATAGACGTATTACTTTTATTATCATCAATATAACATGCATTATAACCCATATTATGCAGTTATTATCGCTAGAGCTATAATAAATATACGTATTACTTTTATTATCATCAACATAACATGCATTATTACCAATATTATGCAGTTATTAACGATAGAACTGTAATAAATATACTTATTACTTATATTATTAGCAATATAACATGCATTATTACCCATATAATGGAGTTATTATCGCTAGAACTGTAATAATTATACTTATTACATATACTATTAGCACTATAACGTGCATTATTACCCATATAATGCAGTTATTAAAGCCAGAACTGTAATAATTATACTTACTACTTATATTATGCTGAATATAACATGCCTTATTACGCATGTAATGCAGTTATTATCGTTAGAACTGTAATAATTATACTTATTACATATACTATTAGCAATATAACGTGCATTATTACCCATATAATGCAGTTATTATAGCCAGAACTGTAATAATTATACTTACTACTTATATTATTCTCAATATAACATGCATTATTACCCATATTATGCAGTTATTATCGCTAGAACTATAATAAATAGACGTATTACTTTTATTATCATCAATATAACATGCATTATAACCCATATTATGCAGTTATTATCGCTAGAGCTATAATAAATATACGTATTACTTTTATTATCATCAACATAACATGCATTATTACCAATATTATGCAGTTATTAACGATAGAACTGTAATAATTATACTTATTACTTATATTATTAGCAATATAACGTGCATTATTACCCATGTAATGCAGTTATTATCGCTAGAACTGTAATAATTATACTTATTACTTATATTATTATCAATATAACATGCATTATTACCCATATTATGCAGTTATTATCGCTAGAACTATAATAAATAGACGTATTACTTTTATTATCATCAACATAACATGCATTATGACCCATATTATGCAGTTATTATCGATAGAACTGTAATAACGATACTTATTACTTTTACTATTATCAATATAACATGCACTATTAGCCATACTTTACTATTATTATCGCTGGGACTATAATAATTATACTTATTACTCCCGATATTATCAATATAACATGCCTTATTACGCATGTAATGCAGTTATTATCGTTAGAACTGTAATAATTATACTTATTACATATACTATTAGCAATATAATGTGCATTATTACCCATATAATGCAGTTATTATAGCCAGAACTGTAATAATTATACTTAGTACTTATATTATTCTCAATATAACATGCATTATTAAACGTATTATGCAGTTATTATCGCTAGAACTATTATAAATAGACGTATTACTTTTATTACCATCAACATAACATGCATTATGACCCATATTATGCAGTTATTATCGATAGAACTGTACTAAAGATACTTATTACTTTTACTATTATCAATATAACATGCACTATTAGCCATACTTTACTATTATTATCGCTAGAACTATAATAATTATACTTATTACTCCCGATATTATCAATATAACATGCCTTATTACGCATGTAGTGCAGTTATTATCGTTAGAACTGTAATAATTATACTTATTACATATACTATTAGCAATATAACGTGCATTATAACCCATATAATGCAGTTATTATAGCCAGAACTGTAATAATTACACTTACTACTTATATTATTCTCAATATAACATGCATTATTAAACATATTATGCAGTTATTATCGCTAGAACTATAATAAATAGACGTATTACTTTTATTATCATCAACATAACATGCATTATGACCCATATTATGGAGTTATTATCGATAGAACTGTACTAAAGATACTTATTACTTTTACTATTATCAATATAACATGCACTATTAGCCATACTTTACTATTATTATCGCTAGAACTATAATAAATATACGTATTACTTTTATTATCATCAACATAACATGCATTATGACCCATATTATGCAGTTATTATCGATAGAACTGTAATAAAGATACTTATTACTTTTACTATTATCAATATAACATGCACTATTAGCCATATTTTACTATTATTATCGCTAGAACTATAATAATTATACTTATTACTCCCGATATTATCAATATAACATGCCTTATTACGCATGTAATGCAGTTATTATCGTTAGAACTGTAATAATTATACTTATTACTTATATTATTAGCAATATAACGTGCATTATTACCCATATAATGCAGTTATTATCGCTGGAACTGTAATAATTATACTTATTACTCCCGATATTATCAATATAACATGCCTTATTACGCATATAAGGCAGTTATTATCGCTAGAACTGTAATAATTATACTTATTACTTATATTATTAGCAATATAACGTGCATTATTACCCATATAATGCAGTTATTATCGCTGGAACTGTAATAATTATACTTATTACTTATATTATTATCAATATAACATGCATTATTACCCATATTATGCAGTTATTATCGCTAGAACTATAATAAATATACTTATTACTCCCAATATTATCAATATAACATGCGTTATTACCCGTATAATGCAGTTGTTATCGCTAGAACTGTAATAATTATACTTATTACTTATATTATTAGCAATATAACGTGCATTATTACCCATATTATGCAGTTATTATCGATAGAACTGTAAAAAAAAGATACTTATTACTTTTACTATTATCAATATAACATGCATTATTACCCATATTATGCAGTTGTTATCGCTAGAACTATAATAAATATACGTATTATTTTTATTATCATCAATATAACATGCATTATTACCCATATTATGCAGTTATTTTGGATAGAACTGTAATAAATATACTTATTACCTTTATTATTATCAATATTACATGCACTATTAGCCATATTTTACTATTATTATCGCTAGAACTATAATAATTATACTTATTACTCCCGATATTATCAATATAACATGCCTTATTACGCATGTAATGCAGTTATTATCGTTAGAACTGTAATAATTATACTTATTACATATACTATTAGCAATATAACGTGCATTATTACCCATATAATGCAGTTATTATAGCCAGAACTGTAATAATTATACTTACTACTTATATTATTCTCAATATAACACGCATTATTACCCATATTATGCAGTTATTATAGCTAGAACTATAATAAATAGACGTATTACTTTTATTATCATCAATATAACGTGCATTATGACCCATATTATGCAGTTATTATCGCTAGAACCATAATAAATATACGTATTACTTTTATTATCATCAACATAACGTGCATTATGACCCATATTATGCAGTTATTATCGATAGAACTGTAATAATTATACTTATTACGTATACTATTAGCAATATAACGTGCATTATTACCCATATAATGCAGTTATTATAGCCAGAACTGTAATAATTATACTTACTACTTATATTATTCTCAATATAACATGCATTATTACCCATATTATGCAGTTATTATCGCTAGAACCATAATAAATATACGTATTACTTTTATTATCATCAACATAACGTGCATTATGACCCATATTATGCAGTTATTATCGATAGAACTGTACTAAAGATACTTATTACTTTTACTATTATCAATATAACATGCACTATTAGCCATACTTTACTATTATTATCGCTAGAACTATAATAATTATACTTATTACTCCCGATATTATCAATATAACATGCCTTATTACGCATGTAGTGCAGTTATTATCGTTAGAACTGTAATAATTATACTTATTACATATACTATTAGCAATATAACGTGCATTATAACCCATATAATGCAGTTATTATAGCCAGAACTGTAATAATTACACTTACTACTTATATTATTCTCAATATAACATGCATTATTAAACATATTATGCAGTTATTATCGCTAGAACTATAATAAATAGACGTATTACTTTTATTATCATCAACATAACATGCATTATGACCCATATTATGGAGTTATTATCGATAGAACTGTACTAAAGATACTTATTACTTTTACTATTATCAATATAACATGCACTATTAGCCATACTTTACTATTATTATCGCTAGAACTATAATAAATATACGTATTACTTTTATTATCATCAACATAACATGCATTATGACCCATATTATGCAGTTATTATCGATAGAACTGTAATAAAGATACTTATTACTTTTACTATTATCAATATAACATGCACTATTAGCCATATTTTACTATTATTATCGCTAGAACTATAATAATTATACTTATTACTCCCGATATTATCAATATAACATGCCTTATTACGCATGTAATGCAGTTATTATCGTTAGAACTGTAATAATTATACTTATTACTTATATTATTAGCAATATAACGTGCATTATTACCCATATAATGCAGTTATTATCGCTGGAACTGTAATAATTATACTTATTACTCCCGATATTATCAATATAACATGCCTTATTACGCATATAAGGCAGTTATTATCGCTAGAACTGTAATAATTATACTTATTACTTATATTATTAGCAATATAACGTGCATTATTACCCATATAATGCAGTTATTATCGCTGGAACTGTAATAATTATACTTATTACTTATATTATTATCAATATAACATGCATTATTACCCATATAATGGAGTTATTATCGCTAGAACTGTAATAATTATACTTATTATTTATATTATTATCAATATAACGTGCATTATTACCCATATAATGCAGTTATTATCGACAGAAGTATAATAAATATACTTATTACTTTTATTATTATCAGTATAACATGTACTATTAGCCATATTTTCCAATTCTTATCGCTAGAACTATAATAATTATACTTATTACTCCCGATATTATCAATATAACATGCATTATTACCCATATAATGCAGTTATAATCGCTGGAACTATAATAAATAAACTTAGTACTTTTATTATTATCAATATAACATGCACTATTACCCATATAATGCAGTTATTATCGCTAGAACTGTAATAAATATACTTATTACTTATATTATTAGCAATATAACGTGCATTATTACCCACATAATGCAGTTATTATCGCTAGAACTGTAATAATTATACTTATTACTCCCAATATTATCAATATAACATGCATTATTACCCATATAATGCAGTTATTATCGCTAGAACTGTAATAATTATACTTATTACTTATATTATTAGCAATATAACGTGCATTATTACCCATATAATGCAGTTATTATCGCTAGAACTGTAATAATTATACTTATTACTTTTATTTTTACCAATATAACATGCACTATTAGCCATATTGTACTATTATTATCGCTAGAACTATAATAATTATACTTATTACTCCCGATATTATCAATATAACATGCATTATTACCCATATAATGCAGTTATTATCGCTGGAACTATAATAAATACACGTATTACTTTTATTATCATCAACATAACATGCATTATTACCCATATTATGCAGTTATTATCGATAGAACTGTAATAATTATACTTATTACATATACTATTAGCAATATAACGTGCATTATTACCCATATAATGCAGTTATTATAGCCAGAACTGTAATAAATATACGTACTACTTTTATTATCGTCAATATAACATGCATTATTACCCATATTATGCAGATATTATCGATAGAACTGTAATAAATATACTTATTACGTATACTATTAGCAGTATAACGTGCATTATTACTAACATAATGCAGTTATTATAGCCAGAACTGTAATAATTATACTTACTACTTATATTATTCTCGATATAACATGCATTATTGCCCATATTATGCAGTTATTATCGCTAGAACTATAATAAATATACGTACTACTTTTATTATCATCAATATAACATGCATTATTACCCATATTATGCAGTTATTTTGGATAGAACTGCAATAAATATACTTATTACTTTTATTATTATCAATATTACATGCACTATTTGCCATATTTTACTATTATTATCGCTAGAACTATAATAATTATACTTATCACTCCCAATATTATCAATATAACATGCATTATTACCCATATAATGCAGTTATTATCGCTAGAATTGTAATAATTATACTTATTACTTATATTATTATCAATATAACATGCATTATTACCCATATAATGCAGTTATTATCGCTAGAACTGTAATAATTATACTTATTACTTATATTATTATCAATATAACATGCATTATTACCCATATAATGGAGTTATTATCGCTAGAACTGTAATAATTATACTTATTATTTATATTATTATCAATATAACGTGCATTATTACCCATATAATGCAGTTATTATCGACAGAAGTATAATAAATATACTTATTACTTTTATTATTATCAGTATAACATGTACTATTAGCCATATTTTCCTATTCTTATCGCTAGAACTATAATAATTATACTTATTACTCCCGATATTATCAATATAACATGCATTATTACCCATATAATGCAGTTATTATCGCTAGAACTATAATAATTATACTTATCACTCCCAATATTATCAATATAACATGCATTATTACCCATATAATGCAGTTATTATCGCTAGAATTGTAATAATTATACTTATTACTTATATTATTATCAATATAACATGCATTATTACCCATATAATGCAGTTATTATCGCTAGAATTGTAATAATTATACTTATTGCTTATATTATTATCAGTATGACATGCATTATTACCCATATAATGGCGTTATTATCGCTAGAACTGTAATAATTATACTTATTACTTATATTATTATCAATATAACATGCATTATTACCCATATAATGCAGTTATTATCGACAGAAGTATAATAAATATACTTATTACTTTTATTATTATCAATATAACAGGCACTAATAGCCATATTTTACTATTATTATCGCTAGAACTATAATAATTATACTTATTACTCCCGATATTATCAATATAACATGCATTATTACGCATATAATGCAGTTATTATCGCTAGAACTGTAATAAATATACTTACTACTTTCATTATCATCAATATAACATGCATTATTGCCCATATTATGCAGTTATTATCGCTAGAACTGTAATAATTATACTTATTACTTACATTATTATCAGTATGACATGCATTATTACCCATATAATGGAGTTATTATCGCTAGAACTGTAATAATTATACTTATTACATATACTATTAGCAATATAACGTGCATTATTACCCATATAATGCAGTTATTATAGCCAGAACTGTAATAAATATACGTACTACTTTTATTATCGTCAATATAACATGCATTATTACCCATATTATGCAGATATTATCGATAGAACTGTAATAAATATACTTATTACTTTTATTGTAATCAATATAACATGCACTATTAGCCATATTGTACTATTATTATCGCTAGAACTATAATAATTATACTTATTACTCCCGATATTATCAATATAACATGCATTATTACGCATATAATGCAGTTATTATCGCTAGAACTGTAATGAATATACTTACTACTTTCATTATCATCAATATAACATGCATTATTGCCCATATTATGCAGTTATTATCGCTAGAACTGTAATAATTATACTTATTACTTATATTATTATCAGTATGACATGCATTATTACCCATATAATGGAGCTATTATCGCTAGAACTGTAATAATTATACTTACTACATATACGATTAGCAATATAACGTGCATTATTACCCATATAATGCAGTTATTATAGCCAGAACTGTAATAAATATACGTACTACTTTTATTATCGTCAATATAACATGCATTATTACCCATATTATGCAGATATTATCGATAGAACTGTAATAAATATACTTATTACTTTTATTGTTATCAATATAACATGCACTATTAGCCATATTGTACTATTATTATCGCTAGAACTATAATAATTATACTTATTACTCCCGATATTATCAATATAACATGCATTATTACCCATATAATGCAGTTATTATCGCTAGAACTGTAATAATTATACTCATTACTTATATTATTAGCAATATAACGTGCAGTATTACCCATATAATGGAGTTATTATCGCTAGAACTGTAATAATTATACTTATTACGTATACTATTAGCAGTATAACGTGCATTATTACTAACATAATGCAGTTATTATAGCCAGAACTGTAATAATTATACTTACTACTTATATTATTCTCGATATAACATGCATTATTGCCCATATTATGCAGTTATTATCGCTAGAACTATAATAAATATACGTACTACTTTTATTATCATCAATATAACATGCATTATTACCCATATTATGCAGTTATTTTGGATAGAACTGCAATAAATATACTTATTACTTTTATTATTATCAATATTACATGCACTATTTGCCATATTTTACTATTATTATCGCTAGAACTATAATAATTATACTTATCACTCCCAATATTATCAATATAACATGCATTATTACCCATATAATGCAGTTATTATCGCTAGAATTGTAATAATTATACTTATTACTTATATTATTATCAATATAACATGCATTATTACCCATATAATGCAGTTATTATCGCTAGAACTGTAATAATTATACTTATTACTTATATTATTATCAATATAACATGCATTATTACCCATATAATGGAGTTATTATCGCTAGAACTGTAATAATTATACTTATTATTTATATTATTATCAATATAACGTGCATTATTACCCATATAATGCAGTTATTATCGACAGAAGTATAATAAATATACTTATTACTTTTATTATTATCAATATAACAGGCACTAATAGCCATATTTTACTATTATTATCGCTAGAACTATAATAATTATACTTATTACTCCCGATATTATCAATATAACATGCATTATTACGCATATAATGCAGTTATTATCGCTAGAACTGTAATAAATATACTTACTACTTTCATTATCATCAATATAACATGCATTATTGCCCATATTATGCAGTTATTATCGCTAGAACTGTAATAATTATACTTATTACTTACATTATTATCAGTATGACATGCATTATTACCCATATAATGGAGTTATTATCGCTAGAACTGTAATAATTATACTTATTACATATACTATTAGCAATATAACGTGCATTATTACCCATATAATGCAGTTATTATAGCCAGAACTGTAATAATTATACTTACTACTTATATTATTCTCAATATAACATGCATTATTACCCATATTATGCAGTTATTATCGATAGAACTGTAATAAAGATACTTATTACTTTTACTATTATCAATATAACATGCACTATTAGCCATATTTTACTATTATTATCGCTAGAACTATCATAATTATACTTATTACTCCCGATATTATCAATATAACATGCCTTATTACGCATATAATGCAGTTATTATCGCTAGAACTCTAATAATTATACATATTACTTATATTATTAGCAACATAACGTGCATTATTACCCATATAATGCAGTTATTATCGCTAGAACTGTAATAATTATACTTATTACATATACTCTTAGCAATATAACGTGCATTATTACCCATATAATGCAGTTATTATAGCCAGAACTGTAATAAATATACGTACTACTTTTATTATCGTCAATATAACATGCATTATTACCCATATTATGCAGATATTATCGATAGAACTGTAATTAATATACTTATTACTTTTATTATTATCAATATAACATGCACTATTAGCCATATTGTACTATTATTATCGCTAGAACTATAATAATTATACTTATTACTCCCGATATTATCAATATAACATGCATTATTACCCATATAATGCAGTTATTATCGCTAGAACTGTAATAATTATACTCATTACTTATATTATTAGCAATATAACGTGCATTATTACCCATATAAAAGAGCTATTATCGCTAGAACTGTAATAATTATACTTATTACATATGCTATTAGCAGTATAACGTGCATTATTACTAACATAATGCAGTTATTGTAGCCAGAGCTGTAATAATTATACTTACTACTTATATTATTCTCGATATAACATGCATTATTACCCATATTATGCAGTTATTATCGCTAGAACTATAATAAATATACGTACTACTTTTATTATCATCAATACAACATGCATTATTACCCATATTAAGCAGTTATTTTGGATAGAACTGTAATAAATATACTTATTACTTTTATTATTATCAATATTACATGCACTATTTGCCATATTTTACTATCATTATCGCTAGAACTATAATAATTATACTTATCACTCCCAATATTATCAATATAACATGCATTATTACCCATATAATGCAGTTATTATCGCTAGAATTGTAATAATTATACTTATTACATATACTATTAGCAGTATAACGTGCATTATTACCCACATAATGCAGTTATTATCGCTAGAACTGTAATAATTATACTTGTTACTTATATTATTAGCAATATAACGTGCATTATTACCCCTATAATGCAGTTATTATCGCTAGAACAGTAATAATTATACTTATTACTTATATTATTAGCAATATAACGTGCATTATTACCCATATAATGCAGTTATTATCGCTAGAACTGTAATAATTATACTTATTACTTATATTATTATCAATATAACGTGCATTATTACCCATATAATGCAGTTATTATCGCTAGAACTGTAATAATTATACTTATTACTTATATTATTAGCAATATAACGTGCATTATTACCCATATAATGCAGTTATTATCGCTAGCACTGTAATAATTATACTTATTACATATACTATTAGCAGTATAACGTGCATTATTACCCATATAATGCAGTTATTATAGCCAGAACTGTAATAATTATACTTACTACTTATATTATTCTCAATATAACATGCATTATTACCCATATAATGGAGTTATAATCGCTAGAACTGTAATAATTATACTTATTACTTATATTATTATCAATATAACATGCAGTATTACCCATATAATGCAGCTATTTTCGACAGAAGTATAATAAATATACTTATTACTTTTATTATTATCAATATAACATGCACTATTAGTCATATTTTACTATTATTATTGTTAGAACTATAATAATTATACTTATTACTCCCGATGTTATCAATATAACATGCATTATTACCCATATAATGCAGTTATTATCGCTTGAACTGTAATAATTATACTTATTTCTTATATTATTATCAATATAACATGCATTATTACACATATTTTGCAGTTATTATCGCTAGAACTGTAATAATTATACTTATTACTTATATTATTATCAATATAACATGCATTATTACCCATATAATGGAGTTATTATCGCTAGAACTGTAATAATTATACTTATTACTTATATTATTATCAATATAACATGCATTATTACCCATATAATGCAGTTATTATCGACAGAAGTATAATAAATATACTTATTACTTTTATTATTATCAATATAACAGGCACTAATAGCCATATTTTACTGTTATTATCGCTAGAAGTGTAATAATTATACTTATTACTCCCGCAATTATCAATATAACATGCATTATTAAGCATATAATGCAGTTATTATCGCTAGAACTGTAATAAATATACTTACTACTTTCATTATCATCAATATAACATGCATTATTGCCCATATTATGCAGTTATTATCGCTAGAACTGTAATAGTTATACTTATTGCTTATATTATTATCAGTATGACATGCATTATTACCCATATAATGGAGTTATTATCGCTAGAACTGTAATAATTATACTTATTACATATACTATTAGCAATATAACGTGCATTATTACCCATATAATGCAGTTATTATAGCCAGAACTGTAATAAATATACGTACTACTTTTATTATCGTCAATATAACATGCATTATTACCCATATTATGCAGATATTATCGATAGAACTGTAATAAATATACTTATTACTTTTATTATTATCAATATAACATGCACTATTAGCGATATTGTACTATTATTATCGCTAGAACTATAATAATTATACTTATTACTCCCGATATTATCAATATAACATGCATTATTACCCATATAATGGAGATATTATCGCTAGAACTGTAATAATTATACTTATTATTTATATTATTATCAATATAACGTGCATTATTACCCATATAATGCAGTTATTATCGACAGAAGTATAATAAATATACTTATTACTTTTATTATTATCAGTATAACATGTACTATTAGCCATATTTTCCTATTCTTATCGCTAGAACTATAATAATTATACTTATTACTCCCGATATTATCAATATAACATGCATTATTACCCATATAATGCAGTTATAATCGCTAGAACTATAATAAATATACTTAGTACTTTTATTATTATCAATATAACATGCACTATTACCCATATAATGCAGTTATTATCGCTAGAACTGTAATAATTATACTTATTACTTATATTATTAGCAATATAACGTGCATTATTACCCACATAATGCAGTTATTATCGCTAAAACTGTAATAATTATACTTATTACTCCCAATATTATCAATATAACATGCATTATTACCCATATAATGCAGTTATTATCGCTAGAACTGTAATAATTATACTTATTACTTATATTATTAGCAATATAACGTGCATTATTACCCATATAATGCAGTTATTATCGCTAGAACTGTAATAATTATACTTATTACTTTTATTATTATCAATATAACATGCACTATTAGCCATATTGTACTATTATTATCGCGAGAACTATAATAATTATACTTATTACTCCCGATATTATCAATATAACATGCATTATTACCCATATAATCCAGTTATTATCGCTGGAACTATAATAAATACACGTATTACTTTTATTATCATCAACATAACATGCATTATTACCCATATTATGCCTTTATTATCGATAGAACTGTAATAATTATACTTATTGCTTATATTATTAGCAATATAACGTGCATTATTACCCATATAATGCAGTTATTATCGCTAGAACTGTAATAATTATACTTATTACTTTTATTATTATCAATATAACATGCACTATTAGCCATATTGTACTATTATTATCGCTAGAACTATAATAATTATACTTATTACCCCCGATATTATCAATATAACATGCATTATTACCCATATAATGGAGTTATTATCGCTAGAACTGTAATAATTATACTTATTATTTATATTATTATCAATATAACGTGCATTATTACCCATATAATGCAGTTATTATCGACAGAAGTATAATAAATATACTTATTACTTTTATTATTATCAGTATAACATGTACTATTAGCCATATTTTCCTATTCTTATCGCTAGAACTATAATAATTATACTTATTACTCCCGATATTATCAATATAACATGCATTATTACCCATATAATGCAGTTATAATCGCTAGAACTATAATAAATATACTTAGTACTTTTATTATTATCAATATAACATGCACTATTACCCATATAATGCAGTTATTATCGCTAGAACTGTAATAATTATACTTATTACTTATATTATTAGCAATATAACGTGCATTATTACCCACATAATGCAGTTATTATCGCTAAAACTGTAATAATTATACTTATTACTCCCAATATTATCAATATAACATGCATTATTACCCATATAATGCAGTTATTATCGCTAGAACTGTAATAATTATACTTATTACTTATATTATTAGCAATATAACGTGCATTATTACCCATATAATGCAGTTATTATCGCTAGAACTGTAATAATTATACTTATTACTTTTATTATTATCAATATAACATGCACTATTAGCCATATTGTACTATTATTATCGCGAGAACTATAATAATTATACTTATTACTCCCGATATTATCAATATAACATGCATTATTACCCATATAATCCAGTTATTATCGCTGGAACTATAATAAATACACGTATTACTTTTATTATCATCAACATAACATGCATTATTACCCATATTATGCCTTTATTATCGATAGAACTGTAATAATTATACTTATTGCTTATATTATTAGCAATATAACGTGCATTATTACCCATATAATGCAGTTATTATCGCGAGAACTGTAATAATTATACTTATTACTTTTATTATTATCAATATAACATGCACTATTAGCCATATTGTACTATTATTATCGCTAGAACTATAATAATTATACTTATTACCCCCGATATTATCAATATAACATGCATTATTACCCATATAATGGAGTTATTATCGCTAGAACTGTAATAATTATACTTATTATTTATATTATTATCAATATAACGTGCATTATTACCCATATAATGCAGTTATTATCGACAGAAGTATAATAAATATATTTATTACTTTTATTATTATCAGTATAACATGTACTATTAGCCATATTTTCCTATTCTTATCGCTAGAACTATAATAATTATACTTATTACTCCCGATATTATCAATATAACATGCATTATTACCCATATAATGCAGTTATTATCGCTAGAACTATAATAATTATACTTATCACTCCCAATATTATCAATATAACATGCATTATTACCCATATAATGCAGTTATTATCGCTAGAATTGTAATAATTATACTTATTACTTATATTATTATCAATATAACATGCATTATTACCCATATAATGCAGTTATTATCGCTAGAATTGTAATAATTATACTTATTGCTTATATTATTATCAGTATGACATGCATTATTACCCATATAATGGCGTTATTATCGCTAGAACTGTAATAATTATACTTATTACTTATATTATTATCAATATAACATGCATTATTACCCATATAATGCAGTTATTATCGACAGAAGTATAATAAATATACTTATTACTTTTATTATTATCAATATAACAGGCACTAATAGCCATATTTTACTATTATTATCGCTAGAACTATAATAATTATACTTATTACTCCCGATATTATCAATATAACATGCATTATTACGCATATAATGCAGTTATTATCGCTAGAACTGTAATAAATATACTTACTACTTTCATTATCATCAATATAACATGCATTATTGCCCATATTATGCAGTTATTATCGCTAGAACTGTAATAATTATACTTATTACTTACATTATTATCAGTATGACATGCATTATTACCCATATAATGGAGTTATTATCGCTAGAACTGTAATAATTATACTTATTACATATACTATTAGCAATATAACGTGCATTATTACCCATATAATGCAGTTATTATAGCCAGAACTGTAATAAATATACGTACTACTTTTATTATCGTCAATATAACATGCATTATTACCCATATTATGCAGATATTATCGATAGAACTGTAATAAATATACTTATTACTTTTATTGTTATCAATATAACATGCACTATTAGCCATATTGTACTATTATTATCGCTAGAACTATAATAATTATACTTATTACTCCCGATATTATCAATATAACATGCATTATTACGCATATAATGCAGTTATTATCGCTAGAACTGTAATAAATATACTTACTACTTTCATTATCATCAATATAACATGCATTATTGCCCATATTATGCAGTTATTATCGCTAGAACTGTAATAATTATACTTATTACTTATATTATTATCAGTATGACATGCATTATTACCCATATAATGGAGCTATTATCGCTAGAACTGTAATAATTATACTTATTACATATACGATTAGCAATATAACGTGCATTATTACCCATATAATGCAGTTATTATAGCCAGAACTGTAATAAATATACGTACTACTTTTATTATTGTCAATATAACATGCATTATTACCCATATTATGCAGATATTATCGATAGAACTGTAATAAATATACTTATTACTTTTATTGTTATCAATATAACATGCACTATTAGCCATATTGTACTATTATTATCGCTAGAACTATAATAATTATACTTATTACTCCCGATATTATCAATATAACATGCATTATTACCCATATAATGCAGTTATTATCGCTAGAACTGTAATAATTATACTCATTACTTATATTATTAGCAATATAACGTGCATTATTACCCATATAATGGAGTTATTATCGCTAGAACTGTAATAATTATACTTATTACATATACTATTAGCAGTATAACGTGCATTATTACTAACATAATGCAGTTATTATAGCCAGAACTGTAATAATTATACTTACTACTTATATTATTCTCGATATAACATGCATTATTACCCATATTATGCAGTTATTATCGCTAGAACTATAATAAATATACGTACTACTTTTATTATCATCAATATAACATGCATTATTACCCATATTATGCAGTTATTTTTGATAGAACTGCAATAAATATACTTATTACTTTTATTATTATCAATATTACATGCACTATTTGCCATATTTTACTATTATTATCGCTAGAACTATAATAATTATACTTATAACTCCCAATATTATCAATATAACATGCATTATTACCCATATAATGCGGTTATTATCGCTAGAATTGTAATAATTATACTTATTACTTATATTATTATCAATATAACATGCATTATTCCCCATATAATGCAGTTATTATCGCTAGAACTGTAATAATTATACTTATTACTTATATTATTATCAATATAACATGCATTATTACCCATATAATGGAGTTATTATCGCTAGAACTGTAATAATTATACTTATTATTTATATTATTATCAATATAACGTGCATTATTACCCATATAATGCAGTTATTATCGACAGAAGTATAATAAATATACTTATTACTTTTATTATTATCAGTATAACATGTACTATTAGCCATATTTTCCAATTCTTATCGCTAGAACTATAATAATTATACTTATTACTCCCGATATTATCAATATAACATGCATTATTACCCATATAATGCAGTTATAATCGCTAGAACTATAATAAATAAACTTAGTACTTTTATTATTATCAATATAACATGCACTATTACCCATATAATGCAGTTATTATCGCTAGAACTGTAATAAATATACTTATTACTTATATTATTAGCAATATAACGTGCATTATTACCCACATAATGCAGTTATTATCGCTAGAACTGTAATAATTATACTTATTACTCCCAATATTATCAATATAACATGCATTATTACCCATATAATGCAGTTATTATCGCTAGAACTGTAATAATTATACTTATTACTTATATTATTAGCAATATAACGTGCATTATTACCCATATAATGCAGTTATTATCGCTAGAACTGTAATAATTATACTTATTACTTTTATTATTATCAATATAACATGCACTATTAGCCATATTGTACTATTATTATCGCTAGAACTATAATAATTATACTTATTACTCCCGATATTATCAATATAACATGCATTATTACCCATATAATGCAGTTATTATCGCTGGAACTATAATAAATACACGTATTACTTTTATTATCATCAACATAACATGCATTATTACCCATATTATGCAGTTATTATCGATAGAACTGTAATAATTATACTTATTACATATACTATTAGCAATATAACGTGCATTATTACCCATATAATGCAGTTATTATAGCCAGAACTGTAATAAATATACGTACTACTTTTATTATCGTCAATATAACATGCATTATTACCCATATTATGCAGATATTATCGATAGAACTGTAATAAATATACTTATTACTTTTATTGTTATCAATATAACATGCACTATTAGCCATATTGTACTATTATTATCGCTAGAACTATAATAATTATACTTATTACTCCCGATATTATCAATATAACATGCATTATTACCCATATAATGCAGTTATTATCGCTAGAACTGTAATAATTATACTCATTACTTATATTATTAGCAATATAACGTGCATTATTACCCATATAATGGAGTTATTATCGCTAGAACTGTAATAATTATACTTATTACGTATACTATTAGCAGTATAACGTGCATTATTACTAACATAATGCAGTTATTATAGCCAGAACTGTAATAATTATACTTACTACTTATATTATTCTCGATATAACATGCATTATTGCCCATATTATGCAGTTATTATCGCTAGAACTATAATAAATATACGTACTACTTTTATTATCATCAATATAACATGCATTATTACCCATATTATGCAGTTATTTTGGATAGAACTGCAATAAATATACTTATTACTTTTATTATTATCAATATTACATGCACTATTTGCCATATTTTACTATTATTATCGCTAGAACTATAATAATTATACTTATCACTCCCAATATTATCAATATAACATGCATTATTACCCATATAATGCAGTTATTATCGCTAGAATTGTAATAATTATACTTATTACTTATATTATTATCAATATAACATGCATTATTACCCATATAATGCAGTTATTATCGCTAGAACTGTAATAATTATACTTATTACTTATATTATTATCAATATAACATGCATTATTACCCATATAATGGAGTTATTATCGCTAGAACTGTAATAATTATACTTATTATTTATATTATTATCAATATAACGTGCATTATTACCCATATAATGCAGTTATTATCGACAGAAGTATAATAAATATACTTATTACTTTTATTATTATCAGTATAACATGTACTATTAGCCATATTTTCCTATTCTTATCGCTAGAACTATAATAATTATACTTATTACTCCCGATATTATCAATATAACATGCATTATTACCCATATAATGCAGTTATTATCGCTAGAACTATAATAATTATACTTATCACTCCCAATATTATCAATATAACATGCATTATTACCCATATAATGCAGTTATTATCGCTAGAATTGTAATAATTATACTTATTACTTATATTATTATCAATATAACATGCATTATTACCCATATAATGCAGTTATTATCGCTAGAATTGTAATAATTATACTTATTGCTTATATTATTATCAGTATGACATGCATTATTACCCATATAATGGCGTTATTATCGCTAGAACTGTAATAATTATACTTATTACTTATATTATTATCAATATAACATGCATTATTACCCATATAATGCAGTTATTATCGACAGAAGTATAATAAATATACTTATTACTTTTATTATTATCAATATAACAGGCACTAATAGCCATATTTTACTATTATTATCGCTAGAACTATAATAATTATACTTATTACTCCCGATATTATCAATATAACATGCATTATTACGCATATAATGCAGTTATTATCGCTAGAACTGTAATAAATATACTTACTACTTTCATTATCATCAATATAACATGCATTATTGCCCATATTATGCAGTTATTATCGCTAGAACTGTAATAATTATACTTATTACTTACATTATTATCAGTATGACATGCATTATTACCCATATAATGGAGTTATTATCGCTAGAACTGTAATAATTATACTTATTACATATACTATTAGCAATATAACGTGCATTATTACCCATATAATGCAGTTATTATAGCCAGAACTGTAATAAATATACGTACTACTTTTATTATCGTCAATATAACATGCATTATTACCCATATTATGCAGATATTATCGATAGAACTGTAATAAATATACTTATTACTTTTATTGTAATCAATATAACATGCACTATTAGCCATATTGTACTATTATTATCGCTAGAATTATAATAATTATACTTATTACTCCCGATATTATCAATATAACATGCATTATTACGCATATAATGCAGTTATTATCGCTAGAACTGTAATGAATATACTTACTACTTTCATTATCATCAATATAACATGCATTATTGCCCATATTATGCAGTTATTATCGCTAGAACTGTAATAATTATACTTATTACTTATATTATTATCAGTATGACATGCATTATTACCCATATAATGGAGCTATTATCGCTAGAACTGTAATAATTATACTTATTACATATACGATTAGCAATATAACGTGCATTATTACCCATATAATGCAGTTATTATAGCCAGAACTGTAATAAATATACGTACTACTTTTATTATCGTCAATATAACATGCATTATTACCCATATTATGCAGATATTATCGATAGAACTGTAATAAATATACTTATTACTTTTATTGTTATCAATATAACATGCACTATTAGCCATATTGTACTATTATTATCGCTAGAACTATAATAATTATACTTATTACTCCCGATATTATCAATATAACATGCATTATTACCCATATAATGCAGTTATTATCGCTAGAACTGTAATAATTATACTCATTACTTATATTATTAGCAATATAACGTGCATTATTACCCATATAATGGAGTTATTATCGCTAGAACTGTAATAATTATACTTATTACGTATACTATTAGCAGTATAACGCGCATTATTACTAACATAATGCAGTTATTATAGCCAGAACTGTAATAATTATACTTACTACTTATATTATTCTCGATATAACATGCATTATTGCCCATATTATGCAGTTATTATCGCTAGAACTATAATAAATATACGTACTACTTTTATTATCATCAATATAACATGCATTATTACCCATATTATGCAGTTATTTTGGATAGAACTGCAATAAATATACTTATTACTTTTATTATTATCAATATTACATGCACTATTTGCCATATTTTACTATTATTATCGCTAGAACTATAATAATTATACTTATCACTCCCAATATTATCAATATAACATGCATTATTACCCATATAATGCAGTTATTATCGCTAGAATTGTAATAATTATACTTATTACTTATATTATTATCAATATAACATGCATTATTACCCATATAATGCAGTTATTATCGCTAGAACTGTAATAATTATACTTATTACTTATATTATTATCAATATAACATGCATTATTACCCATATAATGGAGTTATTATCGCTAGAACTGTAATAATTATACTTATTATTTATATTATTATCAATATAACGTGCATTATTACCCATATAATGCAGTTATTATCGACAGAAGTATAATAAATATACTTATTACTTTTATTATTATCAGTATAACATGTACTATTAGCCATATTTTCCTATTCTTATCGCTAGAACTATAATAATTATACTTATTACTCCCGATATTATCAATATAACATGCATTATTACCCATATAATGCAGTTATTATCGCTAGAACTATAATAATTATACTTATCACTCCCAATATTATCAATATAACATGCATTATTACCCATATAATGCAGTTATTATCGCTAGAATTGTAATAATTATACTTATTACTTATATTATTATCAATATAACATGCATTATTACCCATATAATGCAGTTATTATCGCTAGAATTGTAATAATTATACTTATTGCTTATATTATTATCAGTATGACATGCATTATTACCCATATAATGGCGTTATTATCGCTAGAACTGTAATAATTATACTTATTACTTATATTATTATCAATATAACATGCATTATTACCCATATAATGCAGTTATTATCGACAGAAGTATAATAAATATACTTATTACTTTTATTATTATCAATATAACAGGCACTAATAGCCATATTTTACTATTATTATCGCTAGAACTATAATAATTATACTTATTACTCCCGATATTATCAATATAACATGCATTATTACGCATATAATGCAGTTATTATCGCTAGAACTGTAATAAATATACTTACTACTTTCATTATCATCAATATAACATGCATTATTGCCCATATTATGCAGTTATTATCGCTAGAACTGTAATAATTATACTTATTACTTACATTATTATCAGTATGACATGCATTATTACCCATATAATGGAGTTATTATCGCTAGAACTGTAATAATTATACTTATTACTTATACTATTAGCAATATAACGTGCATTATTACCCATATAATGCAGTTATTATAGCCAGAACTGTAATAAATATACGTACTACTTTTATTATCGTCAATATAACATGCATTATTACCCATATTATGCAGATATTATCGATAGAACTGTAATAAATATACTTATTACTTTTATTGTAATCAATATAACATGCACTATTAGCCATATTGTACTATTATTATCGCTAGAACTATAATAATTATACTTATTACTCCCGATATTATCAATATAACATGCATTATTACGCATATAATGCAGTTATTATCGCTAGAACTGTAATAAATATACTTACTACTTTCATTATCATCAATATAACATGCATTATTGCCCATATTATGCAGTTATTATCGCTAGAACTGTAATAATTATACTTATTACTTATATTATTATCAGTATGACATGCATTATTACCCATATAATGGAGCTATTATCGCTAGAACTGTAATAATTATACTTATTACATATACGATTAGCAATATAACGTGCATTATTACCCATATAATGCAGTTATTATAGCCAGAACTGTAATAAATATACGTACTACTTTTATTATCGTCAATATAACATGCATTATTACCCATATTATGCAGATATTATCGATAGAACTGTAATAAATATACTTATTACTTTTATTGTTATCAATATAACATGCACTATTAGCCATATTGTACTATTATTATCGCTAGAACTATAATAATTATACTTATTACTCCCGATATTATCAATATAACATGCATTATTACCCATATAATGCAGTTATTATCGCTAGAACTGTAATAATTATACTCATTACTTATATTATTAGCAATATAACGTGCATTATTACCCATATAATGGAGTTATTATCGCTAGAACTGTAATAATTATACTTATTACATATACTATTAGCAGTATAACGTGCATTATTACTAACATAATGCAGTTATTATAGCCAGAACTGTAATAATTATACTTACTACTTATATTATTCTCGATATAACATGCATTATTACCCATATTATGCAGTTATTATCGCTAGAACTATAATAAATATACGTACTACTTTTATTATCATCAATATAACATGCATTATTACCCATATTATGCAGTTATTTTTGATAGAACTGCAATAAATATACTTATTACTTTTATTATTATCAATATTACATGCACTATTTGCCATATTTTACTATTATTATCGCTAGAACTATAATAATTATACTTATAACTCCCAATATTATCAATATAACATGCATTATTACCCATATAATGCGGTTATTATCGCTAGAATTGTAATAATTATACTTATTACTTATATTATTATCAATATAACATGCATTATTCCCCATATAATGCAGTTATTATCGCTAGAACTGTAATAATTATACTTATTACTTATATTATTATCAATATAACATGCATTATTACCCATATAATGGAGTTATTATCGCTAGAACTGTAATAATTATACTTATTATTTATATTATTATCAATATAACGTGCATTATTACCCATATTATGCAGTTATTATCGCTAGAACTGTAATAATTATACATATTACTTATATTATTATCAGTATGACATGCATTATTACCCATATAATGGTGTTATTATCGCTAGAACTGTAATAATTATACTTATTACATATACTATTAGCAATATAACGTGCATTATTACCCATATAATGCAGTTATTATAGCCAGAACTGTAATAATTATACTTACTAATTATATTATTCTCAATATAACATGCATTATTACCCATATTATGCAGTTATTATCGATAGAACTGTAATAAAGATACTTATTACTTTTACTATTATCAATATAACATGCACTATTAGCCATATTTTACTATTATTATCGCTAGAACTATCATAATTATACTTATTACTCCCGATATTATCAATATAACATGCCTTATTACGCATATAATGCAGTTATTATCGCTAGAACTCTAATAATTATACATATTACTTATATTATTAGCAACATAACGTGCATTATTACCCATATAATGCAGTTATTATCGCTAGAACTGTAATAATTATACTTATTACATATACTCTTAGCAATATAACGTGCATTATTACCCATATAATGCAGTTATTATAGCCAGAACTGTAATAAATATACTTGTTACTTATATTATTAGCAATATAACGTGCATTATTACCCCTATAATGCAGTTATTATCGCTAGAACAGTAATAATTATACTTATTACATATACTATTAGCAGTATAACGTGCATTATTACTAACATAATGCAGTTATTATAGCCAGAACTGTAATAATTATACTTACTACTTATATTATTCTCGATATAACATGCATTATTACCCATATTATGCAGTTATTATCGCTAGAACTATAATAAATATACGTACTACTTTTATTATCATCAATATAACATGCATTATTACCCATATTATGCAGTTATTTTTGATAGAACTGCAATAAATATACTTATTACTTTTATTATTATCAATATTACATGCACTATTTGCCATATTTTACTATTATTATCGCTAGAACTATAATAATTATACTTATAACTCCCAATATTATCAATATAACATGCATTATTACCCATATAATGCGGTTATTATCGCTAGAATTGTAATAATTATACTTATTACTTATATTATTATCAATATAACATGCATTATTCCCCATATAATGCAGTTATTATCGCTAGAACTGTAATAATTATACTTATTACTTATATTATTATCAATATAACATGCATTATTACCCATATAATGGAGTTATTATCGCTAGAACTGTAATAATTATACTTATTATTTATATTATTATCAATATAACGTGCATTATTACCCATATAATGCAGTTATTATCGACAGAAGTATAATAAATATACTTATTACTTTTATTATTATCAGTATAACATGTACTATTAGCCATATTTTCCAATTCTTATCGCTAGAACTATAATAATTATACTTATTACTCCCGATATTATCAATATAACATGCATTATTACCCATATAATGCAGTTATAATCGCTAGAACTATAATAAATAAACTTAGTACTTTTATTATTATCAATATAACATGCACTATTACCCATATAATGCAGTTATTATCGCTAGAACTGTAATAATTATACTTATTACTTACATTATTAGCAATATAACGTGCATTATTACCCACATAATGCAGTTATTATCGCTAGAACTATAATAATTATACTTATTACTCCCGATATTATCAATATAACATGCATTATTACCCATATAATGCAATTATTATCGCTAGAACTGTAATAATTATACTCATTACTTATATTATTAGCAATATAACGTGCATTATTACCCATATTATGCAGTTATTATCGCTAGAACTGTAATAATTATACATATTACTTATATTATTATCAGTATGACATGCATTATTACCCATATAATGGTGTTATTATCGCTAGAACTGTAATAATTATACTTATTACATATACTATTAGCAATATAACGTGCATTATTACCCATATAATGCAGTTATTATAGCCAGAACTGTAATAATTATACTTACTAATTATATTATTCTCAATATAACATGCATTATTACCCATATTATGCAGTTATTATCGATAGAACTGTAATAAAGATACTTATTACTTTTACTATTATCAATATAACATGCACTATTAGCCATATTTTACTATTATTATCGCTAGAACTATCATAATTATACTTATTACTCCCGATATTATCAATATAACATGCCTTATTACGCATATAATGCAGTTATTATCGCTAGAACTCTAATAATTATACATATTACTTATATTATTAGCAACATAACGTGCATTATTACCCATATAATGCAGTTATTATCGCTAGAACTGTAATAATTATACTTATTACATATACTCTTAGCAATATAACGTGCATTATTACCCATATAATGCAGTTATTATAGCCAGAACTGTAATAAATATACGTACTACTTTTATTATCGTCAATATAACATGCATTATTACCCATATTATGCAGATATTATCGATAGAACTGTAATTAATATACTTATTACTTTTATTATTATCAATATAACATGCACTATTAGCCATATTGTACTATTATTATCGCTAGAACTATAATGATTATACTTATTACTCCCGATATTATCAATATAACATGCATTATTACCCATATAATGCAGTTATTATCGCTAGAACTGTAATAATTATACTCATTACTTATATTATTAGCAATATAACGTGCATTATTACCCATATAAAAGAGCTATTATCGCTAGAACTGTAATAATTATACTTATTACATATGCTATTAGCAGTATAACGTGCATTATTACTAACATAATGCAGTTATTGTAGCCAGAGCTGTAATAATTATACTTACTACTTATATTATTCTCGATATAACATGCATTATTACCCATATTATGCAGTTATTATCGCTAGAACTATAATAAATATACGTACTACTTTTATTATCATCAATACAACATGCATTATTACCCATATTAAGCAGTTATTTTGGATAGAACTGTAATAAATATACTTATTACTTTTATTATTATCAATATTACATGCACTATTTGCCATATTTTACTATCATTATCGCTAGAACTATAATAATTATACTTATCACTCCCAATATTATCAATATAACATGCATTATTACCCATATAATGCAGTTATTATCGCTAGAATTGTAATAATTATACTTATTACATATACTATTAGCAGTATAACGTGCATTATTACCCACATAATGCAGTTATTATCGCTAGAACTGTAATAATTATACTTATTACACATACTATTAGCAATATAACGTGCATTATTACCCATATAATGCAGTTATTATAGCCAGAACTGTAATAAATATACGTACTACTTTTATTATCGTCAATATAACATGCATTATTACCCATATTATGCAGATATTATCGATAGAACTGTAATTAATATACCTATTACTTTTATTATTATCAATATAACATGCACTATTAGCCATATTGTACTATTATTATCGCTAGAACTATAATGATTATACTTATTACTCCCGATATTATCAATATAACATGCATTATTACCCATATAATGCAGTTATTATCGCTAGAACTGTAATAATTATACTCATTACTTATATTATTAGCAATATAACGTGCATTATTACCCATATAAAAGAGCTATTATCGCTAGAACTGTAATAATTATACTTATTACATATGCTATTAGCAGTATAACGTGCATTATTACTAACATAATGCAGTTATTGTAGCCAGAGCTGTAATAATTATACTTACTACTTATATTATTCTCGATATAACATGCATTATTACCCATATTATGCAGTTATTATCGCTAGAACTATAATAAATATACGTACTACTTTTATTATCATCAATACAACATGCATTATTACCCATATTAAGCAGTTATTTTGGATAGAACTGTAATAAATATACTTATTACTTTTATTATTATCAATATTACATGCACTATTTGCCATATTTTACTATCATTATCGCTAGAACTATAATAATTATACTTATCACTCCCAATATTATCAATATAACATGCATTATTACCCATATAATGCAGTTATTATCGCTAGAATTGTAATAATTATACTTATTACATATACTATTAGCAGTATAACGTGCATTATTACCCACATAATGCAGTTATTATCGCTAGAACTGTAATAATTATACTTATTACACATACTATTAGCAATATAACGTGCATTATTACCCATATAATGCAGTTATTATAGCCAGAACTGTAATAAATATACGTACTACTTTTATTATCGTCAATATAACATGCATTATTACCCATATTATGCAGATATTATCGATAGAACTGTAATAAATATACTTATTACTTTTATTATTATCAATATAACATGCATTATTAGCCATATTGTACTATTATTATCGCTAGAACTATAATAATTATACTTATTACTCCCGATATTATCAATATAACATGCATTATTACCCATATAATGGAGTTATTATCGTTAGAACTGTAATAATTATACTTATTATTTATATTATTATCAATATAACGTGCATTATTACCCATATAATGCAGTTATAATCGCTAGAACTATAATAAATATACTTAGTACTTTTATTATTATCAATATAACATGCACTATTACCCATATAATGCAGTTATTATCGCTAGAACTGTAATAATTATACTTATTACTTATATTATTAGCAATATAACGTGCATTATTACCCACATAATGCAGTTATTATCGCTAAAACTGTAATAATTATACTTATTACTCCCAGTATTATCAATATAACATGCATTATTACCCATATAATGCAGTTATTATCGCTGGAACTATAATAAATACACGTATTACTTTTATTATCATCAACATAACATGCATTATTACCCATATTATGCAGTTATTATCGATAGAACTGTAATAATTATACTTATTGCTTATATTATTAGCAATATAACGTGCATTATTACCCATATAATGCAGTTATTATCGCTAGAACTGTAATAATTATACTTATTACTTTTATTATTATCAATATAACATGCACTATTAGCCATATTGTACTATTATTATCGCTAGAACTATAATAATTATACTTATTACTCCCGATATTATCAATATAACATGCATTATTACCCATATAATGCAGTTATTATCGCTAGAACTGTAATAATTATACACATTACTTATATTATTAGCAATATAACGTGCATTATTACCCATATTATGCAGTTATTATCGCTAGAACTGTAATAATTATACTTATTACTTATATTATTATCAGTATGACATGCATTATTACCCATATAATGGCGTTATTATCGCTAGAACTGTAATAATTATACTTATTACATATACTATTAGCAGTATAACGTGCATTATTACCCACATAATGCAGTTATTATAGCCAGAACTGTAATAATTATACTTACTACTTATATTATTCTCAATACAACATGCATTATTACCCATATTATGCAGTTATTATCGCTAGAACTATAATAAATATACGTACTACTTTTATTATCGTCAATAGAACATGCATTATTACCCATATTATGCAGATATTATCGATAGAACTGTAATAAATATACTTATTACTTTTATTATTATCAATATAACATGCACTATTAGCCATATTGTACTATTATTATCGCTAGAACTATAATAATTATACTTATTACTCCCGATATTATCAATATAACATGCATTATTACCCATATAATGCAGTTATAATCGCTAGAACCATAATAAATATACTTAGTACTTTTATTATTATTAATATAACATGCACTATTACCCATATAATGCAGTTATTATCGCTAGAACTGTAATAATTATACTTATTACTTATATTATTAGCAATATAACGTGCATTATTACCCACATAATGCAGTTATTATCGCTAAAACTGTAATAATTATACTTATTACTCCCAATATTATCAATATAACATGCATTATTACCCATATAATGCAGTTATTATCGCTAGAACTGTAATAATTATACATATTACTTATATTATTAGCAATATAACGTGCATTATTACCCATATAATGCAGTTATTATCGCTAGAACTGTAATAATTATAATTATTACTTTTATTATTATCAATATAACATGCACTATTAGCCATATTGTACTATTATTATCGCTAGAACTATAATAATTATACTTATTACTCCCGATATTATCAATATAACATGCATTATTACCCATATAATGCAGTTATTATCGCTAGAACTGTAATAATTATACTCATTACTTATATTATTAGCAATATAACGTGCATTATTACCCATATTATGCAGTTATTATCGCTAGA
Organism: Megachile leachella; assembly: GCA_963576845.1. NCBI lineage: Eukaryota > Metazoa > Arthropoda > Insecta > Hymenoptera > Megachilidae > Megachile > Megachile leachella. The sequence goes on from OY756249.1 coordinate 27,123,767, forward strand.
ACTGTAATAATTATACTTATTACTTATATTATTATCAGTATGACATGCATTATTACCCATATAATGGCGTTATTATCGCTAGAACTGTAATAATTATACTTATTACATATACTATTAGCAGTATAACGTGCATTATTACCCACATAATGCAGTTATTATAGCCAGATCTGTAATAATTATACTTACTACTTATATTATTCTCAATACAACATGCATTATTACCCATATTATGCAGTTATTATCGCTAGAACTATAATAAATATACGTACTACTTTTATTATCATCAATATAACATGCATTATTACCCACATTATGCAGTTATTATCGATAGAACTGTAATAAAGACACTTAGTACTTTTACTATTATCAATATAACATGCACTATTAGCCATATTTTACTATTATTATCGCTAGAACTATAATAATTATACTTATTACTCCCGATATTATCAATATAACATGCCTTATTACGCATATAATGCAGTTATTATCGCTAGAACTGTAATAATTATACTTGTTACTTATATCATTAGCAATATAACGTGCATTATTACCCCTATAATGCAGTTATTATCGCTAGAACAGTAATAATTATACTTATTACTTATATTATTAGCAACATAACGTGCATTATTACCCATATAATGCAGTTATTATCGCTAGAACTGTAATAATTATACTTATTACTTATATTATTATCAATATAACGTGCATTATTACCCATATAATGCAGTTATTATCGCTAGAACTGTAATAATTATACTTATTACTTATATTATTAGCAATATAACGTGCATTATTACCCATATAATGCAGTTATTATCGCTAGCACTGTAATAATTATACTTATTACATATACTATTAGCAGTATAACGTGCATTATTACCCATATAATGCAGTTATTATAGCCAGAACTGTAATAATTATACTTACTACTTATATTATTCTCAATATAACATGCATTATTACCCATATAATGGAGTTATTATCGCTAGAACTGTAATAATTATACTTATTACTTATATTATTATCAATATAACATGCAGTATTACCCATATAATGCAGCTATTTTCGACAGAAGTATAATAAATATACTTATTACTTTTATTATTATCAATATAACATGCACTATTAGTCATATTTTACTATTATTATTGTTAGAACTATAATAATTATACTTATTACTCCCGATGTTATCAATATAACATGCATTATTACCCATATAATGCAGTTATTATCGCTTGAACTGTAATAATTATACTTATTTCTTATATTATTATCAATATAACATGCATTATTACACATATTTTGCAGTTGTTATCGATAGAACTGTAATAATTATACTTATTGCTTATATTATTAGCAATATAACGTGCATTATTACCCATATAATGCAGTTATTATCGCTAGAACTGTAATAATTATAATTATTACTTTTATTATTATCAATATAACATGCACTATTAGCCATATTGTACTATTATTATCGCTAGAACTATAATAATTATACTTATTACTCCCGATATTATCAATATAACATGCATTATTACCCATATAATGCAGTTATTATCGCTAGAACTGTAATAATTATACACATTACTTATATTATTAGCAATATAACGTGCATTATTACCCATATTATGCAGTTATTATCGCTAGAACTGTAATAATTATACTTATTACTTATATTATTATCAGTATGACATGCATTATTACCCATATAATGGCGTTATTATCGCTAGAACTGTAATAATTATACTTATTACATATACTATTAGCAGTATAACGTGCATTATTACCCACATAATGCAGTTATTATAGCCAGATCTGTAATAATTATACTTACTACTTATATTATTCTCAATACAACATGCATTATTACCCATATAATGCAGTTATTATAGCCAGAACTGTAATAAATATACGTACTACTTTTATTATCGTCAATATAACATGCATTATTACCCATATTATGCAGATATTATCGATAGAACTGTAATAAATATACTTATTACTTTTATTATTATCAATATAACATGCACTATTAGCCATATTGTACTATTATTATCGCTAGAACTATAATAATTATACTTATTACTCCCGATATTATCAATATAACATGCATTATTACCCATATAATGGAGTTATTATCGTTAGAACTGTAATAATTATACTTATTATTTATATTATTATCAATATAACGTGCATTATTACCCATATAATGCAGTTATAATCGCTAGAACTATAATAAATATACTTAGTACTTTTATTATTATCAATATAACATGCACTATTACCCATATAATGCAGTTATTATCGCTAGAACTGTAATAATTATACTTATTACTTATATTATTAGCAATATAACGTGCATTATTACCCACATAATGCAGTTATTATCGCTAAAACTGTAATAATTATACTTATTACTCCCAGTATTATCAATATAACATGCATTATTACCCATATAATGCAGTTATTATCGCTGGAACTATAATAAATACACGTATTACTTTTATTATCATCAACATAACATGCATTATTACCCATATTATGCAGTTATTATCGATAGAACTGTAATAATTATACTTATTGCTTATATTATTAGCAATATAACGTGCATTATTACCCATATAATGCAGTTATTATCGCTAGAACTGTAATAATTATACTTATTACTTTTATTATTATCAATATAACATGCACTATTAGCCATATTGTACTATTATTATCGCTAGAACTATAATAATTATACTTATTACTCCCGATATTATCAATATAACATGCATTATTACCCATATAATGCAGTTATTATCGCTAGAACTGTAATAATTATACACATTACTTATATTATTAGCAATATAACGTGCATTATTACCCATATTATGCAGTTATTATCGCTAGAACTGTAATAATTATACTTATTACTTATATTATTATCAGTATGACATGCATTATTACCCATATAATGGCGTTATTATCGCTAGAACTGTAATAATTATACTTATTACATATACTATTAGCAGTATAACGTGCATTATTACCCACATAATGCAGTTATTATAGCCAGAACTGTAATAATTATACTTACTACTTATATTATTCTCAATACAACATGCATTATTACCCATATTATGCAGTTATTATCGCTAGAACTATAATAAATATACGTACTACTTTTATTATCGTCAATAGAACATGCATTATTACCCATATTATGCAGATATTATCGATAGAACTGTAATAAATATACTTATTACTTTTATTATTATCAATATAACATGCACTATTAGCCATATTGTACTATTATTATCGCTAGAACTATAATAATTATACTTATTACTCCCGATATTATCAATATAACATGCATTATTACCCATATAATGCAGTTATAATCGCTAGAACCATAATAAATATACTTAGTACTTTTATTATTATTAATATAACATGCACTATTACCCATATAATGCAGTTATTATCGCTAGAACTGTAATAATTATACTTATTACTTATATTATTAGCAATATAACGTGCATTATTACCCACATAATGCAGTTATTATCGCTAAAACTGTAATAATTATACTTATTACTCCCAATATTATCAATATAACATGCATTATTACCCATATAATGCAGTTATTATCGCTAGAACTGTAATAATTATACATATTACTTATATTATTAGCAATATAACGTGCATTATTACCCATATAATGCAGTTATTATCGCTAGAACTGTAATAATTATAATTATTACTTTTATTATTATCAATATAACATGCACTATTAGCCATATTGTACTATTATTATCGCTAGAACTATAATAATTATACTTATTACTCCCGATATTATCAATATAACATGCATTATTACCCATATAATGCAGTTATTATCGCTAGAACTGTAATAATTATACTCATTACTTATATTATTAGCAATATAACGTGCATTATTACCCATATTATGCAGTTATTATCGCTAGAACTGTAATAATTATACTTATTACTTATATTATTATCAGTATGACATGCATTATTACCCATATAATGGCGTTATTATCGCTAGAACTGTAATAATTATACTTATTACATATACTATTAGCAGTATAACGTGCATTATTACCCACATAATGCAGTTATTATAGCCAGATCTGTAATAATTATACTTACTACTTATATTATTCTCAATACAACATGCATTATTACCCATATTATGCAGTTATTATCGCTAGAACTATAATAAATATACGTACTACTTTTATTATCATCAATATAACATGCATTATTACCCACATTATGCAGTTATTATCGATAGAACTGTAATAAAGACACTTAGTACTTTTACTATTATCAATATAACATGCACTATTAGCCATATTTTACTATTATTATCGCTAGAACTATAATAATTATACTTATTACTCCCGATATTATCAATATAACATGCCTTATTACGCATATAATGCAGTTATTATCGCTAGAACTGTAATAATTATACTTGTTACTTATATCATTAGCAATATAACGTGCATTATTACCCCTATAATGCAGTTATTATCGCTAGAACAGTAATAATTATACTTATTACTTATATTATTAGCAACATAACGTGCATTATTACCCATATAATGCAGTTATTATCGCTAGAACTGTAATAATTATACTTATTACTTATATTATTATCAATATAACGTGCATTATTACCCATATAATGCAGTTATTATCGCTAGAACTGTAATAATTATACTTATTACTTATATTATTAGCAATATAACGTGCATTATTACCCATATAATGCAGTTATTATCGCTAGCACTGTAATAATTATACTTATTACATATACTATTAGCAGTATAACGTGCATTATTACCCATATAATGCAGTTATTATAGCCAGAACTGTAATAATTATACTTACTACTTATATTATTCTCAATATAACATGCATTATTACCCATATAATGGAGTTATTATCGCTAGAACTGTAATAATTATACTTATTACTTATATTATTATCAATATAACATGCAGTATTACCCATATAATGCAGCTATTTTCGACAGAAGTATAATAAATATACTTATTACTTTTATTATTATCAATATAACATGCACTATTAGTCATATTTTACTATTATTATTGTTAGAACTATAATAATTATACTTATTACTCCCGATGTTATCAATATAACATGCATTATTACCCATATAATGCAGTTATTATCGCTTGAACTGTAATAATTATACTTATTTCTTATATTATTATCAATATAACATGCATTATTACACATATTTTGCAGTTGTTATCGATAGAACTGTAATAATTATACTTATTGCTTATATTATTGGCAATATAACGTGCATTATTACCCATATAATGCAGTTATTATCGCTAGAACTGTAATAATTATACTTATTACTTTTATTATTATCAATATAACATGCACTATTAGCCATATTGTACTATTATTATCGCTAGAACTATAATAATTATACTTATTACTCCCGATATTATCAATATAACATGCATTATTACCCATATAATGCAGTTATTATCGCTAGAACTGTAATAATTATACACATTACTTATATTATTAGCAATATAACGTGCATTATTACCCATATTATGCAGTTATTATCGCTAGAACTGTAATAATTATACTTATTACTTATATTATTATCAGTATGACATGCATTATTACCCATATAATGGCGTTATTATCGCTAGAACTGTAATAATTATACTTATTACATATACTATTAGCAGTATAACGTGCATTATTACCCACATAATGCAGTTATTATAGCCAGAACTGTAATAATTATACTTACTACTTATATTATTCTCAATACAACATGCATTATTACCCATATTATGCAGTTATTATCGCTAGAACTATAATAAATATACGTACTACTTTTATTATCGTCAATAGAACATGCATTATTACCCATATTATGCAGATATTATCGATAGAACTGTAATAAATATACTTATTACTTTTATTATTATCAATATAACATGCACTATTAGCCATATTGTACTATTATTATCGCTAGAACTATAATAATTATACTTATTACTCCCGATATTATCAATATAACATGCATTATTACCCATATAATGCAGTTATTATCGCTAGAACTGTAATAATTATACACATTACTTATATTATTAGCAATATAACGTGCATTATTACCCATATTATGCAGTTATTATCGCTAGAACTGTAATAATTATACTTATTACTTATATTATTATCAGTATGACATGCATTATTACCCATATAATGGCGTTATTATCGCTAGAACTGCAATAATTATACTTATTACATATACTATTAGCAGTATAACGTGCATTATTACCCACATAATGCAGTTATTATAGCCAGAACTGTAATAATTATACTTACTACTTATATTATTCTCAATACAACATGCATTATTACCCATATTATGCAGTTATTATCGCTAGAACTATAATAAATATACGTACTACTTTTATTATCGTCAATAGAACATGCATTATTACCCATATTATGCAGATATTATCGATAGAACTGTAATAAATATACTTATTACTTTTATTATTATCAATATAACATGCACTATTAGCCATATTGTACTATTATTATCGCTAGAACTATAATAATTATACTCATTACTCCCGATATTATCAATATAACATGCATTATTACCCATATAATGGAGTTATTATCGCTAAAACTGTAATAATTATACTTATTACTCCCAATATTATCAATATAACATGCATTATTACCCATATAATGCAGTTATTATCGCTAGAACTGTAATAATTATACATATTACTTATATTATTAGCAATATAACGTGCATTATTACCCATATAATGCAGTTATTATCGCTAGAACTGTAATAATTATAATTATTACTTTTATTATTATCAATATAACATGCACTATTAGCCATATTGTACTATTATTATCGCTAGAACTATAATAATTATACTTATTACTCCCGATATTATCAATATAACATGCATTATTACCCATATAATGCAGTTATTATCGCTAGAACTGTAATAATTATACTCATTACTTATATTATTAGCAATATAACGTGCATTATTACCCATATTATGCAGTTATTATCGCTAGAACTGTAATAATTATACTTATTACTTATATTATTATCAGTATGACATGCATTATTACCCATATAATGGCGTTATTATCGCTAGAACTGTAATAATTATACTTATTACATATACTATTAGCAGTATAACGTGCATTATTACCCACATAATGCAGTTATTATAGCCAGATCTGTAATAATTATACTTACTACTTATATTATTCTCAATACAACATGCATTATTACCCATATTATGCAGTTATTATCGCTAGAACTATAATAAATATACGTACTACTTTTATTATCATCAATATAACATGCATTATTACCCACATTATGCAGTTATTATCGATAGAACTGTAATAAAGACACTTAGTACTTTTACTATTATCAATATAACATGCACTATTAGCCATATTTTACTATTATTATCGCTAGAACTATAATAATTATACTTATTACTCCCGATATTATCAATATAACATGCCTTATTACGCATATAATGCAGTTATTATCGCTAGAACTGTAATAATTATACTTGTTACTTATATTATTAGCAATATAACGTGCATTATTACCCCTATAATGCAGTTATTATCGCTAGAACAGTAATAATTATACTTATTACTTATATTATTAGCAATATAACGTGCATTATTACCCATATAATGCAGTTATTATCGCTAGAACTGTAATAATTATACTTATTACTTATATTATTATCAATATAACGTGCATTATTACCCATATAATGCAGTTATTATCGCTAGAACTGTAATAATTATACTTATTACTTATATTATTAGCAATATAACGTGCATTATTACCCATATAATGCAGTTATTATCGCTAGCACTGTAATAATTATACTTATTACATATACTATTAGCAGTATAACGTGCATTATTACCCATATAATGCAGTTATTATAGCCAGAACTGTAATAATTATACTTACTACTTATATTATTCTCAATATAACATGCATTATTACCCATATAATGGAGTTATTATCGCTAGAACTGTAATAATTATACTTATTACTTATATTATTATCAATATAACATGCAGTATTACCCATATAATGCAGCTATTTTCGACAGAAGTATAATAAATATACTTATTACTTTTATTATTATCAATATAACATGCACTATTAGTCATATTTTACTATTATTATTGTTAGAACTATAATAATTATACTTATTACTCCCGATGTTATCAATATAACATGCATTATTACCCATATAATGCAGTTATTATCGCTTGAACTGTAATAATTATACTTATTTCTTATATTATTATCAATATAACATGCATTATTACACATATTTTGCAGTTGTTATCGCTAGAACTGTAATAATTATACTTATTACTTATATTATTATCAATATAACATGCATTATTACCCATATAATGGAGTTATTATCGCTAGAACTGTAATAATTATACTTATTACTTATATTATTATCAATATAACATGCATTATTACCCATATAATGCAGTTATTATCGACAGAAGTATAATAAATATACTTATTACTTTTATTATTATCAATATAACAGGCACTAATAGCCATATTTTACTGTTATTATCGCTAGAAGTGTAATAATTATACTTATTACTCCCGAAATTATCAATATAACATGCATTATTAAGCATATAATGCAGTTATTATCGCTAGAACTGTAATAAATATACTTACTACTTTCATTATCATCAATATAACATGCATTATTGCCCATATTATGCAGTTATTATCGCTAGAACTGTAATAATTATACTTATTGCTTATATTATTATCAGTATGACATGCATTATTACCCATATAATGGAGTTATTATCGCTAGAACTGTAATAATTATACTTATTACATATACTATTAGCAATATAACGTGCATTATCACCCATATAATGCAGTTATTATAGCCAGAACTGTAATAAATATACGTACTACTTTTATTATCGTCAATATAACATGCATTATTACCCATATTATGCAGATATTATCGATAGAACTGTAATAAATATACTTATTACTTTTATTATTATCAATATAACATGCACTATTAGCCATATTGTACTATTATTATCGCTAGAACTATAATAATTATACTTATTACTCCCGATATTATCAATATAACATGCATTATTACCCATATAATGGAGATATTATCGCTAGAACTGTAATAATTATACTTATTATTTATATTATTATCAATATAACGTGCATTATTACCCATATAATGCAGTTATTATCGACAGAAGTATAATAAATATACTTATTACTTTTATTATTATCAGTATAACATGTACTATTAGCCATATTTTCCTATTCTTATCGCTAGAACTATAATAATTATACTTATTACTCCCGATATTATCAATATAACATGCATTATTACCCATATAATGCAGTTATAATCGCTAGAACTATAATAAATATACTTAGTACTTTTATTATTATCAATATAACATGCACTATTACCCATATAATGCAGTTATTATAGCTAGAACTGTAATAATTATACTTATTACTTATATTGTTAGCAATATAACGTGCATTATTACCCATATAATGCAGTTATTACCGCCAGAACTGTAATAATTATACTTATTACTTATATTATTATCAACAAAACATGCATTATTACCCATATAATGCAGTTATTATCGCTAGAACTGTAATAATTGTACGCATTACTTATATTATTAGCAATATAACGTGCATTATTACCCATATTATGCAGTTATTATCGCTAGAACTGTAATAATTATACTTATTACTTATACTATTAGCAATATAACGTGCATTATTACCCATATAATGCAGTTATTATCGGCAGAACTGTAATAATTATACTTATTTCTTATAGTATTATCAATATAACATGCATTATTACCCATATTATGCAGTTATTATCTCTAGAACCATAATAAATATACTTATTACTCCCAATATTATCAATATAACATGCACTATTACCCATATAATGCAGTTATTATCGCTAGAACTGTAATAATTATACTTATTACTTATATTGTTAGAAATATAACGTGCATTATTACCCATATAATGCAGTTATTATCGCTAGAACTGTAATAATTATACTTAATACTTAGATTATTATCAATATAACATGCATTATTACCCATATTATGCAGTTATTATCGATAGAACTGTAATAAATATATTTATTACTATTATTATTATCAATATAACATGCACTATTTGCCATATTTTACTATTATTATCGCTAGAACTATAATAATTATACTTATTACTCCCGATATTATCAATATAACATGCATTATTACCCATATAATGGAGATATTATCGCTAGAACTGTAATAATTATACTTATTATTTATATTATTATCAATATAACGTGCATTATTACCCATATAATGCAGTTATTATCGACAGAAGTATAATAAATATACTTATTACTTTTATTATTATCAGTATAACATGTACTATTAGCCATATTTTCCTATTCTTATCGCTAGAACTATAATAATTATACTTATTACTCCCGATATTATCAATATAACATGCATTATTACCCATATAATGCAGTTATAATCGCTAGAACTATAATAAATATACTTAGTACTTTTATTATTATCAATATAACATGCACTATTACCCATATAATGCAGTTATTATAGCTAGAACTGTAATAATTATACTTATTACTTATATTGTTAGCAATATAACGTGCATTATTACCCATATAATGCAGTTATTACCGCCAGAACTGTAATAATTATACTTATTACTTATATTATTATCAACAAAACATGCATTATTACCCATATAATGCAGTTATTATCGCTAGAACTGTAATAATTGTACGCATTACTTATATTATTAGCAATATAACGTGCATTATTACCCATATTATGCAGTTATTATCGCTAGAACTGTAATAATTATACTTATTACTTATACTATTAGCAATATAACGTGCATTATTACCCATATAATGCAGTTATTATCGGCAGAACTGTAATAATTATACTTATTTCTTATAGTATTATCAATATAACATGCATTATTACCCATATTATGCAGTTATTATCTCTAGAACCATAATAAATATACTTATTACTCCCAATATTATCAATATAACATGCACTATTACCCATATAATGCAGTTATTATCGCTAGAACTGTAATAATTATACTTATTACTTATATTGTTAGAAATATAACGTGCATTATTACCCATATAATGCAGTTATTATCGCTAGAACTGTAATAATTATACTTAATACTTAGATTATTATCAATATAACATGCATTATTACCCATATTATGCAGTTATTATCGATAGAACTGTAATAAATATATTTATTACTATTATTATTATCAATATAACATGCACTATTTGCCATATTTTACTATTATTATCGCTAGAACTATAATAATTATACTTATTACTCCCGATATTATCAATATAACATGCATTATTACCCATATAATGCAGTTATTATCGCTAGAACTGTAATAATTATACTTATTACTTATATTGTTAGCAATATAACGTGCATTATTACCCATATAATGCAGTTATTATCGCCAGAACTGTAATAATCATACTTATTACTTATATTATTCTCAATATAACATGCATTATTACCCATATTATGCAGTTATTATCGCTAGAGCTATAATAAATATACGTATTACTTTCATTATCATCAATATAACATGCATTATTACCCATATAATGGTGGTATTATCGCTAGAACTGTAATAATTATACTTATTACTTATATTATTATCAATATAACATGCATTATTACCCATATTATGCAGTTATTATCTCCAGAGCCATAATAAATATACTTATTACTCCCAATATTATCAATATAACATGCATTATTACCCATATAATGCAGTTATTATCGCTAGAACTGTAATAATTATACTTATTACTTATATTGTTAGCAATATAACGTGCATTATTACCAATATAATGCAGTTATTATCGCCAGAACTGTAATAATTATACTTATTACTTATATTATTCTCAATATAACATGCATTATTACCCATATTATGCAGTTATTATCGCTAGAACTATAATAAATATACGTATTACTTTCATTATCATCAATATAACATGCATTATTACCCATATAATGCAGTTATTATCGCTAGAACTGTAATAATTATACTTATTACTTAGATTATTATCAATATAACATGCATTATTACCCATATTATGCAGTTATTATCGATAGAACTGTAATAAATATATTTATTACTTTTATTATTATCAATATAACATGCACTATTTGCCATATTTTACTATTATTATCGCTAGAACTATAATAATTATACTTATTACTCCCGATATTATCAATATAACATGCATTATTACCCATATAATGCAGTTATTATCGCTAGAACTGTAATAATTATACTTATTACTTATACTATTAGCAATATAACGTGCATTATTACCCATATAATGCAGTTATTATCGGCAGAACTGTAATAATTATACTTATTACTTATATTATTCTCAACATAACATGCATTATTACCCATATTATGCAGTTATTATCGCTAGAACTATAATAAATATACGTATTACTTTCATTATCATCAATATAACATGCATTATTACCCATATAATGCAGTTATTATCGCTAGAACTGTAATAATTATACTTATTACTTATATTGTTAGCAATATAACGTGCATTATTACCCATATAATGCAGTTATTATCGGCAGAACTGTAATAATTATACTTATTACTTATATTATTCTCAATATAACATGCATTATTACCCATATTATGCAGTTATTATCGCTAGAACTATAATAAATATACGTATTACTTTCATTATCATCAATATTACATGCATTATTACCCATATTATGCAGTTGTTATCGCTAGAACTATAATAAATATACGTATTACTTTCATTATCATCAATATAACATGCATTATTACCCATATAATGGAGGTATTATCGCTAGAACTGTAATAATTATACTCATTTCTTATATTATTATCAATATAACATGCATTATTACCCATATTATGCAGTTATTATCTCTAGAACCATAATAAATATACTTATTACTCCAAATATTATCAATATAACATGCATTATTACCCATATAATGCAGTTATTATCGCAAGAACTGTAATAATTATACTTATTACTTATATTGTTAGCAATATAACGTGCATTATTACCCATATAATGCAGTTATTATCGCCAGAACTGTAATAATTATACTTATTACTTATATTATTATCAACAAAACATGCATTATTACCCATATAATGCAGTTATTATCGCTAGAACTGTAATAATTGTACGCATTACTTATATTATTAGCAATATAACGTGCATTATTACCCATATTATGCAGTTATTATCGCTAGAACTGTAATAATTATACTTATTACTTATACTATTAGCAATATAACGTGCATTATTACCCATATAATGCAGTTATTATCGGCAGAACTGTAATAATTATACTTATTACTTATATTATTCTCAATATAACATGCATTATTACCCATATTATACAGTTATTATCGCTAGAACTATAATAAATATACGTATTACTTTCATTATCATCAATATAACATGCATTATTACCCATATAATGCAGTTATTATCGCTAGAACTGTAATAATTATACTTATTACTTATATTGTTAGCAATATAACGTGCATTATTACCCATATAATGCAGTTATTATCGCTAGAACTGTAATAATTATACTTATTACTTAGATTATTATCAATATAACATGCATTATTACCCATATTATGCAGTTATTATCGCTAGAACTATAATAAATATGCGTATTACTTTTATTATCATCAATATAACATGCATTATTACCCATATTATGCAGTTATTATCGCTAGAACTGTAATAATTATACTTATTACTTATACTATTAGCAATATAACGTGCATTATTACCCATATAATGCAGTTATTATCGGCAGAACTGTAATAATTATACTTATTTCTTATAGTATTATCAATATAACATGCATTATTACCCATATTATGCAGTTATTATCTCTAGAACCATAATAAATATACTTATTACTCCCAATATTATCAATATAACATGCACTATTACCCATATAATGCAGTTATTATCGCTAGAACTGTAATAATTATACTTATTACTTATATTGTTAGAAATATAACGTGCATTATTACCCATATAATGCAGTTATTATCGCTAGAACTGTAATAATTATACTTATTACTTAGATTATTATCAATATAACATGCATTATTACCCATATTATGCAGTTATTATCGATAGAACTGTAATAAATATATTTATTACTATTATTATTATCAATATAACATGCACTATTTGCCATATTTTACTATTATTATCGCTAGAACTATAATAATTATACTTATTACTCCCGATATTATCAATATAACATGCATTATTACCCATATAATGCAGTTATTATCGCTAGAACTGTAATAATTATACTTATTACTTATATTGTTAGCAATATAACGTGCATTATTACCCATATAATGCAGTTATTATCGCCAGAACTGTAATAATCATACTTATTACTTATATTATTCTCAATATAACATGCATTATTACCCATATTATGCAGTTATTATCGCTAGAGCTATAATAAATATACGTATTACTTTCATTATCATCAATATAACATGCATTATTACCCATATAATGGTGGTATTATCGCTAGAACTGTAATAATTATACTTATTACTTATATTATTATCAATATAACATGCATTATTACCCATATTATGCAGTTATTATCGCCAGAACTGTAATAATTATACTTATTACTTATATTATTCTCAATATAACATGCATTATTACCCATATTATGCAGTTATTATCGCTAGAACTATAATAAATATACGTATTACTTTCATTATCATCAATATAACATGCATTATTACCCATATAATGCAGTTATTATCGCTAGAACTGTAATAATTATACTTATTACTTAGATTATTATCAATATAACATGCATTATTACCCATATTATGCAGTTATTATCGATAGAACTGTAATAAATATATTTATTACTTTTATTATTATCAATATAACATGCACTATTTGCCATATTTTACTATTATTATCGCTAGAACTATAATAATTATACTTATTACTCCCGATATTATCAATATAACATGCATTATTACCCATATAATGCAGTTATTATCGCTAGAACTGTAATAATTATACTTATTACTTATACTATTAGCAATATAACGTGCATTATTACCCATATAATGCAGTTATTATCGGCAGAACTGTAATAATTATACTTATTACTTATATTATTCTCAACATAACATGCATTATTACCCATATTATGCAGTTATTATCGCTAGAACTATAATAAATATACGTATTACTTTCATTATCATCAATATAACATGCATTATTACCCATATAATGCAGTTATTATCGCTAGAACTGTAATAATTATACTTATTACTTATATTGTTAGCAATATAACGTGCATTATTACCCATATAATGCAGTTATTATCGGCAGAACTGTAATAATTATACTTATTACTTATATTATTCTCAATATAACATGCATTATTACCCATATTATGCAGTTATTATCGCTAGAACTATAATAAATATACGTATTACTTTCATTATCATCAATATAACATGCATTATTACCCATATTATGCAGTTGTTATCGCTAGAACTATAATAAATATACGTATTACTTTCATTATCATCAATATAACATGCATTATTACCCATATAATGGAGGTATTATCGCTAGAACTGTAATAATTATACTCATTTCTTATATTATTATCAATATAACATGCATTATTACCCATATTATGCAGTTATTATCTCTAGAACCATAATAAATATACTTATTACTCCCAATATTATCAATATAACATGCATTATTACCCATATAATGCAGTTATTATCGCAAGAACTGTAATAATTATACTTATTACTTATATTGTTAGCAATATAACGTGCATTATTACCCATATAATGCAGTTATTATCGCCAGAACTGTATTAATTATACTTATTACTTATATTATTATCAATATAACATCCATTATTACCCATATTATGCAGTTATTATCGCTAAAACTATAATAAATATACGTATTACTTTTATTATCATCCATATAACATGCATTATTACCCATATTATGCAGTTATTATCGCTAGAACTATAATAAATATACGTATTACTTTCATTATCATCAATATAACATGCATTATTACCCATATAATGGAGGTATTATCGCTAGAACTGTAATAATTATAATTATTACTTATATTATTCTCAATATAACATGCATTATTACCCATATAATGCAGTTATTATCGCTAGAACTGTAATAATTATACTTATTACTTATATTGTTAGCAATATAACGTGCATTATTACCCATATAATGCAGTTATTACCGCCAGAACTGTAATAATTATACTTATTACTTATATTATTATCAACAAAACATGCATTATTACCCATATAATGCAGTTATTATCGCTAGAACTGTAATAATTGTACGCATTACTTATATTATTAGCAATATAACGTGCATTATTACCCATATTATGCAGTTATTATCGCTAGAACTGTAATAATTATACTTATTACTTATACTATTAGCAATATAACGTGCATTATTACCCATATAATGCAGTTATTATCGGCAGAACTGTAATAATTATACTTATTACTTATATTATTCTCAATATAACATGCATTATTACCCATATTATACAGTTATTATCGCTAGAACTATAATAAATATACGTATTACTTTCATTATCATCAATATAACATGCATTATTACCCATATAATGCAGTTATTATCGCTAGAACTGTAATAATTATACTTATTACTTATATTGTTAGCAATATAACGTGCATTATTACCCATATAATGCAGTTATTATCGCTAGAACTGTAATAATTATACTTATTACTTAGATTATTATCAATATAACATGCATTATTACCCATATTATGCAGTTATTATCGCTAGAACTATAATAAATATGCGTATTACTTTTATTATCATCAATATAACATGCATTATTACCCATATTATGCAGTTATTATCGGTAGAACTGTAATAAATATATTTATTACTTTTATTATTATCAATATAACATGCACTATTTGCCATATTTTACTATTATTATCGCTAGAACTATAATAATTATACTTATTACTCCCGATATTATCAATATAACATGCATTATTACCCATATTATGCAGTTATTATCGCAAGAACTATAATAAATATACGTATTACTTTCATTATCATCAATATAACGTGCATTATTACCCATATCATGCAGTTATTATCGCTAGAACTGTAATAATTATACTTATTACTTATATTGTTAGCAATATAACGTGCATTATTACCCATATAATGCAGTTATTATCGGCAGAACTGTAATAATTATACTTATTACTTATATTATTCTCAATATAACATGCATTATTACCCATATTATGCAGTTATTATCGCTAGAACTATAATAAATATACGTATTACTTTCATTATCATCAATATAACATGCATTATTACCCATATAATGCAGTTATTATCGCTAGAACTGTAATAATTATACTTATTACTTATATTGTTAGCAATATAACGTGCATTATTAGCCATATAATGCAGTTATTACCGCCAGAACTGTAATAATTATACTTATTACATATATTATTATCAACAAAACATGCATTATTACCCATATAATGCAGTTATTATCGCTAGAACTGTAATAATTGTACGCATTACTTATATTATTAGCAATATAACGTGCATTATTACCCATATTATGCAGTTATTATCGCTAGCACTGTAATAATTATACTTATTACTTATACTATTAGCAATATAACGTGCATTATTACCCATATAATGCAGTTATTATCGGCAGAACTGTAATAATTATACTTATTTCTTATATTATTATCAATATAACATGCATTATTACCCATATTATGCAGTTATTATCTCTAGAACCATAATAAATATACTTATTACTCCCAATATTATCAATATAACATGCACTATTACCCATATAATGCAGTTATTATCGCAAGAACTGTAATAATTATACTTATTACTTATATTGTTAGCAATATAACATCCATTATTACCCATATTATGCAGTTATTATCGCTAAAACTATAATAAATATACGTATTACTTTTATTATCATCCATATAACATGCATTATTACCCATATTATGCAGTTATTATCGCTAGAACTATAATAAATATACGTATTACTTTCATTATCATCAATATAACATGCATTATTACCCATATAATGGTGGTATTATCGCTAGAACTGTAATAATTATACTTATTACTTATATTATTATCAATATAACATGCATTATTACCCATATTATGCAGTTATTATCTCCAGAGCCATAATAAATATACTTATTACTCCCAATATTATCAATATAACATGCATTATTACCCATATTATGCAGTTATTATCGCTAGAACTATAATAAATATGCGTATTACTTTTATTATCATCAATATAACATGCATTATTACCCATATTATGCAGTTATTATCGGTAGAACTGTAATAAATATATTTATTACTTTTATTATTATCAATATAACGTGCACTATTTGCCATATTTTACTATTATTATCGCTAGAACTATAATAATTATAATTATTACTTATATTATTCTCAATATAACATGCATTATTACCCATATAATGCAGTTATTATCGCTAGAACTGTAATAATTATACTTATTACTTATATTATTCTCAATATAACATGCATTATTACCCATATTATGCAGTTATTATCGGTAGAACTGTAATAAATATATTTATTACTTTTATTATTATCAATATAACATGCACTATTTGCCATATTTTACTATTATTATCGCTAGAACTATAATAATTATACTTATTACTCCCGATATTATCAATATAACATGCATTATTACCCATATTATGCAGTTATTATCGCAAGAACTATAATAAATAGACGTATTACTTTCATTATCATCAATATAACATGCATTATTACCCATATTATGCAGTTGTTATCGCTAGAACTATAATAAATATACGTATTACTTTCATTATCATCAATATAACATGCATTATTACCCATATAATGGAGGTATTATCGCTAGAACTGTAATAATTATACTTATTTCTTATATTATTATCAATATAACATGCATTATTACCCATATTATGCAGTTATTATCTCTAGAACCATAATAAATATACTTATTACTCCCAATATTATCAATATAACATGCATTATTACCCATATAATGCAGTTATTATCGCAAGAACTGTAATAATTATACTTATTACTTATATTGTTAGCAATATAACGTGCATTATTACCCATATAATGCAGTTATTATCGCCAGAACTGTAATAATTATACTTATTACTTATATTATTATCAATATAACATCCATTATTACCCATATTATGCAGTTATTATCGCTAAAACTATAATAAATATACGTATTACTTTTATTATCATCCATATAACATGCATTATTACCCATATTATGCAGTTATTATCGTTAGAACTATAATAAATATACGTATTACTTTCATTATCATCAATATAACATGCATTATTACCCATATAATGGTGGTATTATCGCTAGAACTGTAATAATTATACTTATTACTTATGTTATTATCAATATAACATGCATTATTACCCATATTATGCAGTTATTATCTCCAGAGCCATAATAAATATACTTATTACTCCCAATATTATCAATATAACATGCATTTTTACCCATATAATGCAGTTATTATCGCCAGAACTGTAATAATTATACTTATTACTTATATTATTCTCAATATAACATGCATTATTACCCATATTATGCAGTTATTATCGCTAGAACTATAACAAATATACGTATTACTTTCATTATCATCAATATAACATGCATTATTACACATATAATGCAGTTATTATCGCTAGAACTGTAATAATTATACTTATTACTTATATTGTTAGAAATATAACGTGCATTATTACCCATATAATGCAGTTATTATCGCTAGAACTGTAATAATTATACTTATTACTTAGATTATTATCAATATAACATGCATTATTACCCATATTATGCAGTTATTATCGCTAGAACTATAATAAATATGCGTAATACTTTTATTATCATCAATATAACATGCATTATTACCCATATTATGCAGTTATTATCGCTAGAACTGTAATAATTATACTTATTACTTATATTGTTAGCAATATAACGTGCATTATTACCCATATAATGCAGTTATTATCGCCAGAACTGTAATAATTATACTTATTACTTATATTATTCTCAATATAACATGCATTATTACCCATATTATGCAGTTATTATCGCTAGAACTATAATAAATATACGTATTACTTTCATTATCATCAATATAACATGCATTATTACCCATATAATGCAGTTATTATCGCTAGAACTGTAATAATTATACTTATTACTTAGATTATTATCAATATAACATGCATTATTACCCATATTATGCAGTTATTATCGATAGAACTGTAATAAATATATTTATTACTTTTATTATTATCAATATAACATGCACTATTTGCCATATTTTACTATTATTATCGCTAGAACTATAATAATTATACTTATTACTCCCGATATTATCAATATAACATGCATTATTACCCATATAATGCAGTTATTATCGCTAGAACTGTAATAATTATACTTATTACTTATATTGTTAGCAATATAACGTGCATTATTACCCATATAATGCAGTTATTATCGCTAGAACTGTAATAATTATACTTATTACTTATATTGTTAGCAATATAACGTGCATTATTACCCATATAATGCAGTTATTATCGCCAGAACTGTAATAATTATACTTATTACTTATATTATTCTCAATATAACATGCATTATTACCCATATTATGCAGTTATTATCGCTAGAACTATAACAAATATACGTATTACTTTCATTATCATCAATATAACATGCATTATTACCCATATAATGCAGTTATTATCGCTAGAACTGTAATAATTATACTTATTACTTATATTGTTAGCAATATAACGTGCATTATTACCCATATAATGCAGTTATTATCGCTAGAACTGTAATAATTATACTTATTACTTATATTGTTAGCAATATAACGTGCATTATTACCCATATAATGCAGTTATTATCGCCAGAACTGTAATAATTATACTTATTACTTATATTATTCTCAATATAACATGCATTATTACCCATATTATGCAGTTATTATCGCTAGAACTATAACAAATATACGTATTACTTTCATTATCATCAATATAACATGCATTATTACCCATATAATGCAGTTATTATCGCTAGAACTGTAATAATTATACTTATTACTTATATTGTTAGCAATATAACGTGCATTATTACCCATATAATGCAGTTATTATCGCCAGAACTGTAATAATCATACTTATTACTTATATTATTCTCAATATAACATGCATTATTACCCATATTATGCAGTTATTATCGCTAGAGCTATAATAAATATACGTATTACTTTCATTATCATCAATATAACATGCATTATTACCCATATAATGGTGGTATTATCGCTAGAACTGTAATAATTATACTTATTACTTATATTATTATCAATATAACATGCATTATTACCCATATTATGCAGTTATTATCTCCAGAGCCATAATAAATATACTTATTACTCCCAATATTATCAATATAACATGCATTATTACCCATATAATGCAGTTATTATCGCTAGAACTGTAATAATTATACTTATTACTTATATTGTTAGCAATATAACGTGCATTATTACCAATATAATGCAGTTATTATCGCCAGAACTGTAATAATTATACTTATTACTTATATTATTCTCAATATAACATGCATTATTACCCATATTATGCAGTTATTATCGCTAGAACTATAATAAATATACGTATTACTTTCATTATCATCAATATAACATGCATTATTACCCATATAATGCAGTTATTATCGCTAGAACTGTAATAATTATACTTATTACTTAGATTATTATCAATATAACATGCATTATTACCCATATTATGCAGTTATTATCGATAGAACTGTAATAAATATATTTATTACTTTTATTATTATCAATATAACATGCACTATTTGCCATATTTTACTATTATTATCGCTAGAACTATAATAATTATACTTATTACTCCCGATATTATCAATATAACATGCATTATTACCCATATAATGCAGTTATTATCGCTAGAACTGTAATAATTATACTTATTACTTATACTATTAGCAATATAACGTGCATTATTACCCATATAATGCAGTTATTATCGGCAGAACTGTAATAATTATACTTATTACTTATATTATTCTCAACATAACATGCATTATTACCCATATTATGCAGTTATTATCGCTAGAACTATAATAAATATACGTATTACTTTCATTATCATCAATATAACATGCATTATTACCCATATAATGCAGTTATTATCGCTAGAACTGTAATAATTATACTCATTACTTATATTGTTAGCAATATAACGTGCATTATTACCCATATAATGCAGTTATTACCGCCAGAACTGTAATAATTATACTTATTACTTATATTATTATCAACAAAACATGCATTATTACCCATATAATGCAGTTATTATCGCTAGAACTGTAATAATTGTACGCATTACTTATATTATTAGCAATATAACGTGCATTATTACCCATATTATGCAGTTATTATCGCTAGAACTGTAATAATTATACTTATTACTTATACTATTAGCAATATAACGTGCATTATTACCCATATAATGCAGTTATTATCGGCAGAACTGTAATAATTATACTTATTACTTATATTATTCTCAATATAACATGCATTATTACCCATATTATACAGTTATTATCGCTAGAACTATAATAAATATACGTATTACTTTCATTATCATCAATATAACATGCATTATTACCCATATAATGCAGTTATTATCGCTAGAACTGTAATAATTATACTTATTACTTATATTGTTAGCAATATAACGTGCATTATTACCCATATAATGCAGTTATTATCGCTAGAACTGTAATAATTATACTTATTACTTAGATTATTATCAATATAACATGCATTATTACCCATATTATGCAGTTATTATCGCTAGAACTATAATAAATATGCGTATTACTTTTATTATCATCAATATAACATGCATTATTACCCATATTATGCAGTTATTATCGGTAGAACTGTAATAAATATATTTATTACTTTTATTATTATCAATATAACATGCACTATTTGCCATATTTTACTATTATTATCGCTAGAACTATAATAATTATACTTATTACTCCCGATATTATCAATATAACATGCATTATTACCCATATTATGCAGTTATTATCGCAAGAACTATAATAAATATACGTATTACTTTCATTATCATCAATATAACGTGCATTATTACCCATATCATGCAGTTATTATCGCTAGAACTGTCATAATTATACTTATTACTTATATTGTTAGCAATATAACGTGCATTATTACCCATATAATGCAGTTATTATCGGCAGAACTGTAATAATTATACTTATTACTTATATTATTCTCAATATAACATGCATTATTACCCATATTATGCAGTTATTATCGCTAGAACTATAATAAATATACGTATTACTTTCATTATCATCAATATAACATGCATTATTACCCATATAATGCAGTTATTATCGCTAGAACTGTAATAATTATACTTATTACTTATATTGTTAGCAATATAACGTGCATTATTAGCCATATAATGCAGTTATTACCGCCAGAACTGTAATAATTATACTTATTACATATATTATTATCAACAAAACATGCATTATTACCCATATAATGCAGTTATTATCGCTAGAACTGTAATAATTGTACGCATTACTTATATTATTAGCAATATAACGTGCATTATTACCCATATTATGCAGTTATTATCGCTAGAACTGTAATAATTATACTTATTACTTATACTATTAGCAATATAACGTGCATTATTACCCATATAATGCAGTTAATATCGGCAGAACTGTAATAATTATACTTATTTCTTATATTATTATCAATATAACATGCATTATTACCCATATTATGCAGTTATTATCTCTAGAACCATAATAAATATACTTATTACTCCCAATATTATCAATATAACATGCACTATTACCCATATAATGCAGTTATTATCGCAAGAACTGTAATAATTATACTTATTACTTATATTGTTAGCAATATAACATCCATTATTACCCATATTATGCAGTTATTATCGCTAAAACTATAATAAATATACGTATTACTTTTATTATCATCCATATAACATGCATTATTACCCATATTATGCAATTATTATCGCTAGAACTATAATAAATATACGTATTACTTTCATTATCATCAATATAACATGCATTATTACCCATATAATGGTGGTATTATCGCTAGAACTGTAATAATTATACTTATTACTTATATTATTATCAATATAACATGCATTATTACCCATATTATGCAGTTATTATCTCCAGAGCCATAATAAATATACTTATTACTCCCAATATTATCAATATAACATGCATTATTACCCATATAATGCAGTTATTATCGCTAGAACTGTAATAATTATACTTATTACTTATATTGTTAGCAATATAACGTGCATTATTACCCATATAATGCAGTTATTATCGCCAGAACTGTAATAATTATACTTATTACTTATATTATTCTCAATATAACATGCATTATTACCCATATTATGCAGTTATTATCGCTAGAACTATAATAAATATACGTATTACTTTCATTATCATCAATATAACATGCATTATTACCCATATAATGCAGTTATTATCGCTAGAACTGTAATAATTATA
Organism: Megachile leachella; assembly: GCA_963576845.1. NCBI lineage: Eukaryota > Metazoa > Arthropoda > Insecta > Hymenoptera > Megachilidae > Megachile > Megachile leachella. The sequence continues at coordinate 27,148,931 of OY756249.1, forward strand.
CTTATTACTTAGATTATTATCAATATAACATGCATTATTACCCATATTATGCAGTTATTATCGATAGAACTGTAATAAATATATTTATTACTTTTATTATTATCAATATAACATGCACTATTTGCCATATTTTACTATTATTATCGCTAGAACTATAATAATTATACTTATTACTCCCGATATTATCAATATAACATGCATTATTACCCATATAATGCAGTTATTATCGCTAGAACTGTAATAATTATACTTATTACTTATATTGTTAGCAATATAACGTGCATTATTACCCATATAATGCAGTTATTATCGCTAGAACTGTAATAATTATACTTATTACTTATATTGTTAGCAATATAACGTGCATTATTACCCATATAATGCACTTATTATCGCTAGAACTGTAATAATTATACTTATTACTTATATTATTCTCAATATAACATGCATTATTACCCATATTATGCAGTTATTATCGGTAGAACTGTAATAAATATATTTATTACTTTTATTATTATCAATATAACATGCACTATTTGCCATATTTTACTATTATTATCGCTAGAACTATAATAATTATACTTATTACTCCCGATATTATCAATATAACATGCATTATTACCCATATTATGCAGTTATTATCGCAAGAACTATAATAAATAGACGTATTACTTTCATTATCATCAATATAACATGCATTATTACCCATATTATGCAGTTGTTATCGCTAGAACTATAATAAATATACGTATTACTTTCATTATCATCAATATAACATGCATTATTACCCATATAATGGAGGTATTATCGCTAGAACTGTAATAATTATACTTATTTCTTATATTATTATCAATATAACATGCATTATTACCCATATTATGCAGTTATTATCTCTAGAACCATAATAAATATACTTATTACTCCCAATATTATCAATATAACATGCATTATTACCCATATAATGCAGTTATTATCGCAAGAACTGTAATAATTATACTTATTACTTATATTGTTAGCAATATAACGTGCATTATTACCCATATAATGCAGTTATTATCGCCAGAACTGTAATAATTATACTTATTACTTATATTATTATCAATATAACATCCATTATTACCCATATTATGCAGTTATTATCGCTAAAACTATAATAAATATACGTATTACTTTTATTATCATCCATATAACATGCATTATTACCCATATTATGCAGTTATTATCGTTAGAACTATAATAAATATACGTATTACTTTCATTATCATCAATATAACATGCATTATTACCCATATAATGGTGGTATTATCGCTAGAACTGTAATAATTATACTTATTACTTATGTTATTATCAATATAACATGCATTATTACCCATATTATGCAGTTATTATCTCCAGAGCCATAATAAATATACTTATTACTCCCAATATTATCAATATAACATGCATTTTTACCCATATAATGCAGTTATTATCGCCAGAACTGTAATAATTATACTTATTACTTATATTATTCTCAATATAACATGCATTATTACCCATATTATGCAGTTATTATCGCTAGAACTATAACAAATATACGTATTACTTTCATTATCATCAATATAACATGCATTATTATACATATAATGCAGTTATTATCGCTAGAACTGTAATAATTATACTTATTACTTATATTGTTAGAAATATAACGTGCATTATTACCCATATAATGCAGTTATTATCGCTAGAACTGTAATAATTATACTTATTACTTAGATTATTATCAATATAACATGCATTATTACCCATATTATGCAGTTATTATCGCTAGAACTATAATAAATATGCGTATTACTTTTATTATCATCAATATAACATGCATTATTACCCATATTATGCAGTTATTATCGCTAGAACTGTAATAATTATACTTATTACTTATATTGTTAGCAATATAACGTGCATTATTACCCATATAATGCAGTTATTATCGCCAGAACTGTAATAATTATACTTATTACTTATATTATTCTCAATATAACATGCATTATTACCCATATTATGCAGTTATTATCGCTAGAACTATAATAAATATACGTATTACTTTCATTATCATCAATATAACATGCATTATTACCCATATAATGCAGTTATTATCGCTAGAACTGTAATAATTATAATTATTACTTAGATTATTATCAATATAACATGCATTATTACCCATATTATGCAGTTATTATCGATAGAACTGTAATAAATATATTTATTACTTTTATTATTATCAATATAACATGCACTATTTGCCATATTTTACTATTATTATCGCTAGAACTATAATAATTATACTTATTACTCCCGATATTATCAATATAACATGCATTATTACCCATATAATGCAGTTATTATCGCTAGAACTGTAATAATTATACTTATTACTTATATTGTTAGCAATATAACGTGCATTATTACCCATATAATGCAGTTATTATCGCTAGAACTGTAATAATTATACTTATTACTTATATTGTTAGCAATATAACGTGCATTATTACCCATATAATGCAGTTATTATCGCCAGAACTGTAATAATTATACTTATTACTTATATTATTATCAATATAACATCCATTATTACCCATATTATGCAGTTATTATCGCTAAAACTATAATAAATATACGTATTACTTTTATTATCATCCATATAACATGCATTATTACCCATATTATGCAGTTATTATCGCTAGAACTATAATAAATATACGTATTACTTTCATTATCATCAATATAACATGCATTATTACCCATATAATGGTGGTATTATCGCTAGAACTGTAATAATTATACTTATTACTTATGTTATTATCAATATAACATGCATTATTACCCATATTATGCAGTTATTATCTCCAGAGCCATAATAAATATACTTATTACTCCCAATATTATCAATATAACATGCATTTTTACCCATATAATGCAGTTATTATCGCCAGAACTGTAATAATTATACTTATTACTTATATTATTCTCAATATAACATGCATTATTACCCATATTATGCAGTTATTATCGCTAGAACTATAACAAATATACGTATTACTTTCATTATCATCAATATAACATGCATTATTACACATATAATGCAGTTATTATCGCTAGAACTGTAATAATTATACTTATTACTTATATTGTTAGAAATATAACGTGCATTATTACCCATATAATGCAGTTATTATCGCTAGAACTGTAATAATTATACTTATTACTTAGATTATTATCAATATAACATACATTATTACCAATATTATGCAGTTATTATCGATAGAACTGTAATAAATATATTTATTACTTTTATTATTATCAATATAACATGCACTATTTGCCATATTTTACTATTATTATCGCTAGAACTATAATAATTATACTTATTACTCCCGATATTATCAATATAACATGCATTATTACCCATATAATGCAGTTATTATCGCTAGAACTGTAATAATTATACTTATTACTTATATTGTTAGCAATATAACGTGCATTATTACCCATATAATGCAGTTATTATCGCTAGAACTGTAATAATTATACTTATTACTTATATTGTTAGCAATATAACGTGCATTATTACCCATATAATGCAGTTATTATCGCCAGAACTGTAATAATTATACTTATTACTTATATTATTATCAATATAACATCCATTATTACCCATATTATGCAGTTATTATCGCTAAAACTATAATAAATATACGTATTACTTTTATTATCATCCATATAACATGCATTATTACCCATATTATGCAGTTATTATCGCTAGAACTATAATAAATATACGTATTACTTTCATTATCATCAATATAACATGCATTATTACCCATATAATGGTGGTATTATCGCTAGAACTGTAATAATTATACTTATTACTTATGTTATTATCAATATAACATGCATTATTACCCATATTATGCAGTTATTATCTCCAGAGCCATAATAAATATACTTATTACTCCCAATATTATCAATATAACATGCATTTTTACCCATATAATGCAGTTATTATCGCCAGAACTGTAATAATTATACTTATTACTTATATTATTCTCAATATAAGATGCATTATTACCCATATTATGCAGTTATTATCGCTAGAACTATAACAAATATACGTATTACTTTCATTATCATCAATATAACATGCATTATTACACATATAATGCAGTTATTATCGCTAGAACTGTAATAATTATACTTATTACTTATATTGTTAGAAATATAACGTGCATTATTACCCATATAATGCAGTTATTATCGCTAGAACTGTAATAATTATACTTATTACTTAGATTATTATCAATATAACATACATTATTACCAATATTATGCAGTTATTATCGATAGAACTGTAATAAATATATTTATTACTTTTATTATTATCAATATAACATGCACTATTTGCCATATTTTACTATTATTATCGCTAGAACTATAATAATTATACTTATTACTCCCGATATTATCAATATAACATGCATTATTACCCATATAATGCAGTTATTATCGCTAGAACTGTAATAATTATACTTATTACTTATATTGTTAGCAATATAACGTGCATTATTACCCATATAATGCAGTTATTATCGCCAGAACTGTAATAATTATACTTATTACTTATATTATTCTCAATATAACATGCATTATTACCCATATTATGCAGTTATTATCGCTAGAACTATAATAAATATACGTATTACTTTCATTATCATCAATATAACATGCATTATTACCCATATAATGGAGGTATTATCGCTAGAACTGTAATAATTATAATTATTACTTATATTATTCTCAATATAACATGCATTATTACCCATATAATGCAGTTATTATCGCTAGAACTGTAATAATTATACTTATTACTTATATTGTTTGCAATATAACGTGCATTATTACCCATATAATGCAGTTATTACCGCCAGAACTGTAATAATTATACTTATTACTTATATTATTATCAACAAAACATGCATTATTACCCATATAATGCAGTTATTATCGCTAGAACTGTAATAATTATACTTATTACTTATATTGTTAGCAATATAACGTGCATTATTACCCATATAATGCAGTTATTACCGCCAGAACTGTAATAATTATACTTATTACTTATATTATTATCAACAAAACATGCATTATTACCCATATAATGCAGTTATTATCGCTAGAACTGTAATAATTGTACGCATTACTTATATTATTAGCAATATAACGTGCATTATTACCCATATTATGCAGTTATTATCGCAAGAACTGTAATAATTATACTTATTACTTATATTGTTAGCAATATAACATCCATTATTACCCATATTATGCAGTTATTATCGCTAAAACTATAATAAATATACGTATTACTTTTATTATCATCCATATAACTTGCATTATTACCCATATTATGCAGTTATTATCGCTAGAACTATAATAAATATACGTATTACTTTCATTATCATCAATATAACATGCATTATTACCCATATAATGGTGGTATTATCGCTAGAACTGTAATAATTATACTTATTACTTATATTATTATCAATATAACATGCATTATTACCCATATTATGCAGTTATTATCTCCAGAGCCATAATAAATATACTTATTACTCCCAATATTATCAATATAACATGCATTATTACCCATATAATGCAGTTATTATCGCTAGGACTGTAATAATTATACTTATTACTTATATTGTTAGCAATATAACGTGCATTATTACCCATATAATGCAGGTATTATCGCCAGAACTGTAATAATTATACTTATTACTTATATTATTCTCAATATAACATGCATTATTACCCATATTATGCAGTTATTATCGCTAGAACTATAATAAATATACGTATTACTTTCATTATCATCAATATAACATGCATTATTACCCATATAATGCAGTTATTATCGCTAGAACTGTAATAATTATACTTATTACTTAGATTATTATCAATATAACATGCATTATTACCCATATTATGCAGTTATTATCGATAGAACTGTAATAAATATATTTATTACTTTTATTATTATCAATATAACATGCACTATTTGCCATATTTTACTATTATTATCGCTAGAACTATAATAATTATACTTATTACTCCCGATATTATCAATATAACATGCATTATTACCCATATAATGCAGTTATTATCGCTAGAACTGTAATAATTATACTTATTACTTATATTGTTAGCAATATAACGTGCATTATTACCCATATAATGCAGTTATTATCGCTAGAACTGTAATAATTATACTTATTACTTATATTGTTAGCAATATAACGTGCATTATTACCCATATAATGCAGTTATTATCGCTAGAACTGTAATAATTATACTTATTACTTATATTATTCTCAATATAACATGCATTATTACCCATATTATGCAGTTATTATCGGTAGAACTGTAATAAATATATTTATTACTTTTATTATTATCAATATAACATGCACTATTTGCCATATTTTACTATTATTATCGCTAGAACTATAATAATTATACTTATTACTCCCGATATTATCAATATAACATGCATTATTACCCATATTATGCAGTTATTATCGCAAGAGCTATAATAAATAGACGTATTACTTTCATTATCATCAATATAACATGCATTATTACCCATATTATGCAGTTGTTATCGCTAGAACTATAATAAATATACGTATTACTTTCATTATCATCAATATAACATGCATTATTACCCATATAATGCAGTTATTATCGCTAGAACTGTAATAATTATACTTATTACTTAGATTATTATCAATATAACATGCATTATTACCAATATTATGCAGTTATTATCGATAGAACTGTAATAAATATATTTATTACTTTTATTATTATCAATATAACATGCACTATTTGCCATATTTTACTATTATTATCGCTAGAACTATAATAATTATACTTATTACTCCCGATATTATCAATATAACATGCATTATTACCCATATAATGCAGTTATTATCGCTAGAACTGTAATAATTATACTTATTACTTATATTGTTAGCAATATAACGTGCATTATTATCCATATAATGCAGTTATTATCGCCAGAACTGTAATAATTATACTTATTACTTATATTATTCTCAATATAACATGCATTATTACCCATATTATGCAGTTATTATCGCTAGAACTATAATAAATATACGTATTACTTTCATTATCATCAATATAACATGCATTATTACCCATATAATGGAGGTATTATCGCTAGAACTGTAATAATTATAATTATTACTTATATTATTCTCAATATAACATGCATTATTACCCATATAATGCAGTTATTATCGCTAGAACTGTAATAATTATACTTATTACTTATATTGTTAGCAATATAACGTGCATTATTACCCATATAATGCAGTTATTACCGCCAGAACTGTAATAATTATACTTATTACTTATATTATTATCAACAAAACATGCATTATTACCCATATAATGCAGTTATTATCGCTAGAACTGTAATAATTGTACGCATTACTTATATTATTAGCAATATAACGTGCATTATTACCCATATTATGCAGTTATTATCGCTAGAACTGTAATAATTATACTTATTACTTATACTATTAGCAATATAACGTGCATTATTACCCATATAATGCAGTTATTATCGGCAGAACTGTAATAATTATACTTATTACTTATATTATTCTCAATATAACATGCATTATTACCCATATTATACAGTTATTATCGCTAGAACTATAATAAATATACGTATTACTTTCATTATCATCAATATAACATGCATTATTACCCATATAATGCAGTTATTATCGCTAGAACTGTAATAATTATACTTATTACTTATATTGTTAGCAATATAACGTGCATTATTACCCATATAATGCAGTTATTATCGCTAGAACTGTAATAATTATACTTATTACTTAGATTATTATCAATATAACATGCATTATTACCCATATAATGCAGTTACTATCGCTAGAACTATAATAAATATACGTATTACATTTATTATCATCAATATAACATGCATTATTACCCATATTATGCAGTTATTATCGATAGAACTGTAATAAATATATTTATTACTTTTATTATTATCAATATAACATGCACTATTTGCCATATTTTACTATTATTATCGCTAGAACTATAATAATTATACTTATTACTCCCGATATTATCAATATAACATGCATTATTACCCATATAATGCAGTTGTTATCGCTAGAACTGTAATAATTATACTTATTACTTATATTATTAGCAATATAACGTGCATTATTACCCATATAATGCAGTTATTATCGCTAGAACTGTAATAATTGTACTCATTACTTATATTATTAGCAATATAACATGCATTATTACCCATATTATGCAGTTATTATCGCTAGAACTGTAATAATTATACTTATTACTTATACTACTAGCAATATAACGTGCATTATTACCCATATAATGCAGTTAGTATCGCCAGAACTGTAATAATTATACTTATTACTTATATTATTCTCAATATAACATGCATTATTACCCATATTATGCATTTATTATCCCAAGAACTATAATAAATATACGTATTACTTTCATTATCATCAATATAACATGCATTATTACCCATATTATGCAGTTATTATCGCTAGAACTATAATAAATATACGTATTACATTTATTATCATCAATATAACATGCATTATTACCCATATTATGCAGTTGTTATCGCTAGACCTATAATAAATATACTTATTACTCCCAATATTATCAATATAACATGCATTATTACCCATATAATGGAGGTATTATTGCTAGAACTGTAATAATTATACTTATTGCTTATACTATTAGCAATATAACGTGCATTGTTACCCATATAAAGCAGTTATTATCGCCAGAACTGTAATAATTATACTTATTACTTATATTATTCTCAATATAACATGCATTATTACCCATATTATGCAGTTATTATCGCTAGAACTATAATAAATATACGTATTACTTTCATTATCATCAATATAACATGCATTATTACCCATATAATGGAGGTATTATCGCTAGAACTGTAATAATTATACTTATTTCTTATATTATTATCAATATAACATGCATTATTACCCATATTATGCAGTTATTATCTATAGAACCATAATAAATATACTTATTACTCCCAATATTATCAATATAACATGCATTATTACCCATATAATGCAGTTATTATCGCAAGAACTGTAATAATAATACTTATTACTTATATTGTTAGCAATATAACGTGCATTATTACCCATATAATGCAGTTATTATCGCTGGAACTGTAATAATTATACTTATTACTTATATTATTATCAATATAACATCCATTATTACCCATATTATGCAGTTATTATCGCTAGAACTATAATAAATATACGTATTACTTTTATTATCATCCATATAACATGCATTATTACCCATATTATGCAGTTATTATCGCTAGAACTATAATAAATATACGTATTACTTTCATTATCATCAATATAACATGCATTATTACCCATATAATGGTGGTATTATCGCTAGAACTGTAATAATTATACTTATTACTTATATTATTATCAATATAACATGCATTGTTACCCATATTATGCAGTTATTATCTCCAGAACCATAATAAATATACTTATTACTCCCAATATTATCAATATAACATGCATTTTTACCCATATAATGCAGTTATTATCGCCAGAACTGTAATAATTATACTTATTACTTATATTATTCTCAATATAACATGCATTATTACCCATATTATGCAGTTATTATCGCTAGAACTATAACAAATATACGTATTACTTTCATTATCATCAATATAACATGCATTATTACCCATATAATGCAGTTATTATCGCTAGAACTGTAATAATTATACTTATTACTTATATTGTTAGAAATATAACGTGCATTATTACCCATATAATGCAGTTATTATCGCCAGAACTGTAATAATTATACTTATTACTTATATTATTCTCAATATAACATGCATTATTACCCATATTATGCAGTTATTATCGCTAGAACTATAATAAATATACGTATTACTTTCATTATCATCAATATAACATGCATTATTACCCATATAATGCAGTTATTATCGCTAGAACTGTAATAATTGTACTCATTACTTATATTATTAGCAATATAACATGCATTATTACCCATATTATGCAGTTATTATCGCTAGAACTGTAATAATTATACTTATTACTTATACTACTAGCAATATAACGTGCATTATTACCCATATAATGCAGTTAGTATCGCCAGAACTGTAATAATTATACTTATTACTTATATTATTCTCAATATAACATGCATTATTACCCATATTATGCATTTATTATCCCAAGAACTATAATAAATATACGTATTACTTTCATTATCATCAATATAACATGCATTATTACCCATATTATGCAGTTATTATCGCTAGAACTATAATAAATATACGTATTACATTTATTATCATCAATATAACATGCATTATTACCCATATTATGCAGTTGTTATCGCTAGACCTATAATAAATATACTTATTACTCCCAATATTATCAATATAACATGCATTATTACCCATATAATGGAGGTATTATTGCTAGAACTGTAATAATTATACTTATTGCTTATACTATTAGCAATATAACGTGCATTGTTACCCATATAAAGCAGTTATTATCGCCAGAACTGTAATAATTATACTTATTACTTATATTATTCTCAATATAACATGCATTATTACCCATATTATGCAGTTATTATCGCTAGAACTATAATAAATATACGTATTACTTTCATTATCATCAATATAACATGCATTATTACCCATATTATGCAGTTATTATCGCTAGAACTATAATAAATATACGTATTACTTTCATTATCATCAATATAACATGCATTATTACCCATATAATGCAGTTATTATCGCTAGAACTGTAATAATTATACTTATTACTTATATTGTTAGAAATATAACGTGCATTATTACCCATATAATGCAATTATTATCGCTAGAACTGTAATAATTATACTTATTACTTAGATTATTATCAATATAACATGCATTATTACCCATATTATGCAGTTATTATCGATAGAACTGTAATAAATATATTTATTACTTTCATTATTATCAATATAACATGCACTATTTGCCATATTTTACTATTATTATCGCTAGAACTATAATAATTATACTTATTACTCCCGATATTATCAATATAACATGCATTATTACCCATATAATGCAGTTATTATCGCCAGAACTGTAATAATTATACTTATTACTTATATTATTAGCAATATAACGTGCATTATTACCCATATTATGCAGTTATTATCGCTAGAACTGTAATAATTATACTTATTACTTATATCATTATCAATATAACATGCATTATTACCCATATAATGGAGGTATTATCGCTAGAACTGTAATAATTATACTTATTACTTATACTATTAGCAATATAACGTGCATTATTACCCATATAATGCAGTTATTATCGGCAGAACTGTAATAATTATACTTATTACTTATATTATTCTCAATATAACATGCATTATTACCCATATTATGCAGTTATTATCGCTAGAACTATAATAAATATACGTATTACTTTCATTATCATCAATATAACATGCATTATTACCCATATAATGCAGTTATTATCGCTAGAACTGTAATAATTATACTTATTACTTATATTATTAGCAATATAACGTGCATTATTACCCATATAATGCAGTTATTATCGCTAGAACTGTAATAATTATACTTATTACTTATAGTACTAGCAATATAACGTGCATTATTACCCATATAATGCAGTTATTATCGCCAGAACTGTAATAACTATACTTATTATTTATATTATTCTCAATATAACATGCATTATTACCCATATTATGCATTTATTATCGCAAGAACTATAATAAATATACGTATTACTTTCATTATCATCAATATAACATGCATTATTACCCATATTATGCAGTTATTATCGCTAGAACTATAATAAATATACGTATTACTTTTATTGTCATCAATATAACATGCATTATTACCCACATTATGCAGTTATTATCGCTAGAACTATAATAAATATACTTATTACTCCCAATATTATCAATATAACATGCATTATTACCCATATAATGGAGGTATTATAGCTAGAACTGTAATAATTATACTTATTGCTTATACTATTAGCAATATAACGTGCATTGTTACCCATATAAAGCAGTTATTATCGCCAGAACTGTAATAATTATACTTATTACTTATATTATTATCAATATAACATGCATTATTACCCATATTATGCAGTTATTATCTCCAGAACCATAATAAATATACTTATTACTCCCAATATTATCAATATAACATGCATTTTTACCCATATAATGCAGTTATTATCGCCAGAACTGTAATAATTATACTTATTACTTATATTATTCTCAATATAACATGCATTATTACCCATATTATGCAGTTATTATCGCTAGAACTATAATAAATATACGTATTACTTTCATTATCATCAATAAAACATGCATTATTACCCATGTAATGCAGTTACTATCGCTAGAACTGTAATAATTATACTTATTACTTATATTGTTAGAAATATAACGTGCATTATTACCCATATAATGCAGTTATTATCGCTAGAACTGTAATAATTATACTTATTACTTAGATTATTATCAATATAACATGCATTATTACCCATATTATGCAGTTATTATCGATAGAACTGTAATAAATATATTTATTACTTTCATTATTATCAATATAACATGCACTATTTGCCATATTTTACTATTATTATCGCTAGAACTATAATAATTATACTTATTACTCCCGATATTATCAATATAACATGCATTATTACCCATATAATGCAGTTATTATCGCTAGAACTGTAATAATTATACTTATTACTTATATTATTAGCAATATAACGTGCATTATTACCCATATAATGCAGTTATTATCGCTAGAACTGTAATAATTATACTTATTACTTTTATTATTAATATAACATCCATTATTACCCATATTATGCAGTTATTATCGCTAGAACTATAATAAATATACGTATTACTTTTATTATCATCCATATAACATGCATTATTACCCATATTATGCAGTTATTATCGCTAGAACTATAATAAATATACGTATTACTTTCATTATCATCAATATAACATGCATTATTACCCATATAATGGTGGTATTATCGCTAGAACTGTAATAATTATACTTATTACTTATATTATTATCAATATAACATGCATTATTACCCATATTATGCAGTTATTATCTCCAGAACCATAAGAAATATACCTATTACTCCCAATATTATCAATATAACATGCATTTTTACCCATATAATGCAGTTATTATCGCCAGAACTGTAATAATTATACTTATTACTTATATTATTCTCAATATAACATGCATTATTACCCATATTATGCAGTTATTATCGCTAGAACTATAATAAATATACGTATTACTTTCATTATCATCAATATAACATGCATTATTACCCATATAATGCAGTTATTATCGCTAGAACTGTAATAATTATACTTATTACTTATATTGTTAGAAATATAACGTGCATTATTACCCATATAATGCAGTTATTATCGCTAGAACTGTAATAATTATACTTATTACTTATACTACTAGCAATATAACGTGCATTATTACCCATATAATGCAGTTATTATCGCCAGAACTGTAATAATTATACTTATTACTTATATTATTCTCAATATAACATGCATTATTACCCATATTATGCATTTATTATCGCAAGAACTATAATAAATATACGTATTACTTCCATTATCATCAATATAACATGCATTATTACCCATATTATGCAGTTATTATCGCTAGAACTATAGTAAATATACGTATTACTTTTATTGTCATCAATATAACATGCATTATTACCCATATTATGCAATCATTATCGCTAGAACTATAATAAATATACTTATTACTCCCAATATTATCAATATAACATGCATTATTACCCATATAATGGAGGTATTATTGCTAGAACTGTAATAATTATACTTATTGCTTATACTATTAGCAATATAACGTGCATTGTTACCCATATAAAGCAGTTATTATCGCCAGAACTGTAATAATTATACTTATTACTTATATTATTCTCAATATAACATGCATTATTACCCATATTATGCAGTTATTATCGCTAGAACTATAATAAATATACGTATTACTTTCATTATCATCAATATAACATGCATTATTACCCATATAATGCAGTTATTATCGCTAGAACTGTAATAATTATACTTATTACTTATATTGTTAGCAATATAACATGCATTATTACCCATATAATGCAGTTATTATCGCTAGAACTGTAATAATTATACTTATTACTTATATTATTATCAATAAAACATGCATTATTACCCATATAATGCAGTTATTATCGCTAGAACTGTAATAATTGTACTCATTACTTATATTACTAGCAATATAACGTGCATTATTACCCATATTATGCAGTTATTATCGCTAGAACTGTAATAATTATACTTATTACTTATATTATTATCAATAAAACATGCATTATTACCCATATAATGCAGTTATTATCGCTAGAACTGTAATAATTGTACTCATTACTTATATTATTAGCAATATAACGTGCATTATTACCCATATTATGCAGTTATTATCGCTAGAACTATAATAATTATACTTATTACTCCCGATATTATCAATATAACATGCATTATTACCCATATAATGCAGTTATTATCGCTAGAACAGTAATAATTATACTTATTACTTATATTATTAGCAATATAACATGCATTATTACCCATATAATGCAGTTATTATCGCTAGAACTGTAATAATTATACTTATTACTTATATTATTATCAATAAAACATGCATTATTACCCATGTAATGCAGTTACTATCGCTAGAACTGTAATAATTATACTTATTACTTATATTATTATCAATAAAACATGCATTATTACCCATATAATGCAGTTATTATCGCTAGAACTGTAATAATTGTACTCATTACTTATATTATTAGCAATATAACGTGCATTGTTACCCACATAATGCAGTTATTATCGCTAGAACTGTAATATTTATACTTATTACTTATATTATTATCAATATAACATGCATTATTACCCATATAATGGAGGTATTATCGCAAGAACTGTAATAATTATACTTATTACTTATACTATTAGCAATATAACGTGCATTATTACCCATATAATGCCGTTATTATCGCCAGAACTGTAATAATTATACTTATTACTTATATTATTCTGAATATAACATGCATTATTACCCATATTATGCAGTTATTATCGCTAGAACTCTAATAAATATACGTATTACTTTTATTATCATCAATGTAACATGCATTATTACCCATATTATGCAGTTATTATCGATAGAACTGTAATAAATATACTTATTACTCTTATTATTATCAATATAACATGCACTATTTGCCATATTTTACTATTATTATCGCTAGAACTATAATAATTATACTTATTACTCCCGATATTATCAATATAACATGCATTTTTACCCATATAATGCATTTATTATCGCTAGAACTGTAATAATTATACTTATTACTTATATTATTAGCAATATAACATGCACTATTTGCCATATTTTACTATTATTATCGCTAGAACTATAATAATTATACTTATTACTCCCAATATTATCAATATAACATGCATTATTACCCATATAATGCAGTTATTATCGCTAGAACTGTAATAATTATACTTATTACTTATATTGTTAGCAATATAACATGCATTATTACCCATATAATGCAGTTATTATCGCTAGAACTGTAATAATTATACTTATTACTTATATTGTTAGCAATATAACATGCATTATTACCCATATAATGCAGTTATTATCGCTAGAACTGTAATAATTATACTTATTACTTATATTATTATCAATAAAACATGCATTATTACCCATATAATGCAGTTATTATCGCTAGAACTGTAATAATTGTACTCATTACTTATATTACTAGCAATATAACGTGCATTATTACCCATATTATGCAGTTATTATCGCTAGAACTGTAATAATTATACTTATTACTTATATTATTATCAATAAAACATGCATTATTACCCATATAATGCAGTTATTATCGCTAGAACTGTAATAATTGTACTCATTACTTATATTATTAGCAATATAACGTGCATTATTACCCATATTATGCAGTTATTATCGCTAGAACTATAATAATTATACTTATTACTCCCGATATTATCAATATAACATGCATTATTACCCATATAATGCAGTTATTATCGCTAGAACAGTAATAATTATACTTATTACTTATATTATTAGCAATATAACATGCATTATTACCCATATAATGCAGTTATTATCGCTAGAACTGTAATAATTATACTTATTACTTATATTATTATCAATAAAACATGCATTATTACCCATGTAATGCAGTCATTATCGCTAGAACTGTAATAATTATACTTATTACTTATATTATTATCAATAAAACATGCATTATTACCCATATAATGCAGTTATTATCGCTAGAACTGTAATAATTGTACTCATTACTTATATTATTAGCAATATAACGTGCATTGTTACCCACATAATGCAGTTATTATCGCTAGAACTGTAATAATTATACTTATTACTTATATTATTATCAATATAACATGCATTATTACCCATATAATGGAGGTATTATCGCAAGAACTGTAATAATTATACTTATTACTTATATTGTTGGCAATATAACATGCATTATTACCCATATTATGCAGTTATTATCGCTAGAACTATAATAAATATACGTATTACTTTCATTACCATCAATATAACATGCATTATTACCCATATAATGGAGGTATTATCGCTAGAACTGTAATAATTATACTTATTACTTATATTATTATCAATACAACATGCATTATTACCCATATTATGCAGTTATTATCTCTAGAACCATAATAAATATACTTATTACTCCCAATATTATCAATATAACATGCATTATTACCCCTATAATGGAGGTATTATCGCTAGAACTGTAATAATTATACTTATTACTTATATTATTCTCAATATAACATGCATTATTACCCATATAATGCAGTTATTATCGCTAGAACTGTAATAATTGTACTCATTACTTATATTATTAGCAATATAACGTGCATTATTACCCATATTATGCAGTTATTATCGCTAGAACTGTAATAAATATACTCATTACTTATATTATTAGCAATATAACGTGCATTATTACCCATATTATGCAGTTATTGTCGCTAGAACTGTAATAATTATACTTATTACTTATATTATTATCAATATAACATGCATTATTACCCATATTATGCAGTTATTATCTCTAGAACCATATTTAATATACTTATTACTCCCAATATTATCAACATAACATGCATTTTTACCCATATAATGCAGTTATTATCGCTAGAACTGTAATAATTATACTTATTACTTATATTGTTAGCAATATAACGTGCATTATTACACATATAATGCAGTTATTATCGCTAGAACTGTAATAATTATACTTATTACTTATATTATTATCAATATAACATGCATTATTACCCATATTATGCAGTTATTATCTCTAGAACCGTAATAAATATACTTATTACTCCCAATATTATCAATATAACATGCATTTTTACCCATATAATGCAGTTATTATCGCTAGAACTGTAATAATTATACTTATTACTTATACTATTAGCAATATAACATGCACTATTTGCCATATTTTACTATTAGTATCGCTAGAACTATAATAATTCTACTTATTACTCCCGATATTATCAATATAACATGCATTATTACCCATATAATGCAGTTATTATCGCTAGAACTGTAATAATTATACTTATTACTTATATTGATAGCAATATAACATGCATTATTACCCATATAATGCAGTTATTATCGCTAGAACTGTAATAATTATACTTATTACTTATATCATTATCAATATAACATGCATTATTACCCATATAATGGAGGTATTATCGCTAGAACTGTAATAATTATACTTATTACTTAGATTATTATCAATATAACATGCATTATTACCCATATTATGCAGTTATTATCGCTAGAACTATAATAAATATACGTATTACTTTTATTATCATCAATATAACATGCATTATTACCCATATAATGCAGTTATTATCGCTAGAACTATAACAATTATACTTATTACTCCCGATATTATCAATATAACATGCATTATTACCCATATAATGCAGTTATTATCGCTAGAACAGTAATAATTATACTTATTACTTATATTATTAGCAATATAACATGCATTATTACCCATATAATGCAGTTATTATCGCTAGAACTGTAATAATTATACTTATTACTTATATTATTATCAATATAACATGCACTATTTGCCATATTTTACTATTATTATCGCTAGCACTATAATAATTATACTTATTACTCCCGATATTATCAATACAACATGCATTATTACCCATATAATGCAGTTATTATCGCTCGAGCTGTAATAATTATACTTATTACTTATATTATTATCAATATAACATGCATTATTACCCATATTATGCAGTTATTATCGCAAGAACTATAATGAATATACTTATTACTGCCAATATTCTCAATATAACATGCATGATTACCCATATAATGCAGTTATTAACTCTAGAACTGTAATAATTATACTTATTACTAATATTATTATCAATGTAACATGCATTATTACCCATATAATGGAGTTATTATCGCTAGAACTGTAATAATTATACTTATTACTTATATTATTATCAATATAACATGCATTATTACCCATATAATGCAGTTATTATCGACACAAGTATAATAAATATACTTATTACTTTTATTATTATCAATATAACAGGCACTATTAGCTATATTTTACTATTATTATCGCTAGAACTATAATAATTATACTTATTACTCCCGATATTATCAGTATAACATGCCTTATTACGCATATAATGCAATTATTATCGCTAGAACTGTAATAATTATACTGATTACTTATATTATTAGCAATATAACGTGCATTATTACCTATATAATGCAGTTATTATCGCTAGAACTGTAATAATTATACTTATTACTTATATTATTATCAATATAGCATGCATTATTACCCATATAATGGAGTTATTATCGCTAGAACTGTAATAAATATACGTATTACTGTTATTATCATCAATATAACATGCATTATTACCCATATTATGCAGTTATTATCGATAGAACTATAATAAATATACGTATTACTTTTATTATCATCAATATAACATGCATTATTACCCATATTATGGAGTTATTATCGATAGAACTGTAATAAATATACTTAGAACTTTTATTATTATCAATATAACATGCACTAATAGCCATATTTTACTATTATTATCGCTAGAACTATAATAATTGTACTTATTACTCCAAATATTATCAATATAACATGCATAATTACCCATATAATGCAGTTATTATCGCTAGAACTGTAATAATTATACTTATTACTTGTATTATTAGCAATATAACGTGCATTATTACCCATATAATGCAGTTATTATCTCTAGAACTGTAATAATTATACTCATTACTAATATTATTATCAATATAACATGCATTATTACCCATACAATGGAGTTATTATCGCTAGAACTGTAATAATTATACTTATTACTTATATTATTAGCAATATAACGTGCATTATTACCCATATAATGCAGTTATTATCGCTAGAACTGTAATAATTATACTTATTACTTATATTATTATCAATATAACATGCATAATTACCCATATAATGGAGTTATTATCGCTAGAACTGTAATAAATATACGTATTACTTTTATTATCATCAATATAACATGCATTATTACCCATATTATGCAGTTATTATCGAGAGATCTGAAATAAAGATACTTATTACTTTTACTATTATCAGTATAACATGCACTATTAGCCATATTTTACTATTATTATCGCTGGAACTATAATAATTATACTTATTACTCCCGATATTATCAATATAACATGCATTATTACCCATATAATGGAGTTATTATCGCTAGAACTGTAATAAATATACGTATTACTTTTATTATCATCAATATAACATGCATTATTACCCATATTATGCAGTTATTATCGAGAGATCTGAAATAAAGATACTTATTACTTTTACTATTATCAATATAACATGCACTATTAGCCATATTTTACTATTATTATCGCGAGAACTATAATAATTATACTTATTACTCCCGATATTATCAATATAACATGCCTTATTACGCATATAATGCAATTATTATACCTAGAACTGTAATAATTATACTTATTACTTATATTATTAGCAGTATAACGTGCATTATTACCTATATAATGCAGTTATTATTGCTAGAACTGTAATAATTATATTTATTACTAATATTATTATCAATGTAACATGCATTATTACCCATATAATGGAGTTATTATCGCTAGAACTGTAATAATTATACTTATTACTAATATTATTATCAATGTAACATGCATTATTACCAATATAATGGAGTTATTATCGCTAGAACTGTAATAATTATACTTATTACTTATATTATTATCAATATAACATGCATTATTACCCATATAATGGAGTTATTGTCGCTAGAACTGTAATAATTATACTAATTACTTATATTATTATCAATATAACAGGCACTATTAGCTATATTTTACTATTATTATCGCTAGAACTATAATAATTATACTTATTACTCCCGATATTATCAATATAACATGCCTTGTTACGCATATAATGCAATTATTATCGCTAGAACTGTAATAATTACACTTATTACTTATATTATTAGCAGTATAACGTGCATTATTACCCATATAATGCAGTTATTATCTCTAGAACTGTAATAATTCTACTTATTACTTATATTATTATCAATATAACATGCATTATTACCCATATAATGGAGTTATTATCGCTAGAACTGTAATAATTATACTTATTACTTATATTATTATCAATATAACATGCATTATTACCCATATTATGCAGTTATTATCGCTAGAACTATAATAAATATACTTATTACTCCCAATATTATCAATATAACATGCATTATTACCCATATAATGCAGTTATCATCGCTAGAACTGTAATAATTATACTTATTACTTGTATTATTAGCAATATAACGTGCATTATTACCCATATAATGCAGTTATTATCTCTAGAACTGTAATAATTATACTCATTACTAATATTATTATCAATATAACATGCATTATTACCCATACAATGGAGTTATTATCGCTAGAACTGTAATAATTATACTTATTACTTATATTATTAGCAATATAACGTGCATTATTACCCATATTATGCAGTTATTATCGCTAGAACTATAATAAATATACGTATTACTTTTATTATCATCAACATAACATGCATTATTACCCATATTATGCAGTTATTATCGATAGAACTGTAATAAGGATACTTATTACTTTTACTATTATCAATATAACATGCACTATTAGCCATATTTTACTATTATTATCGCTAGAACTATAATAATTATACTTATTACTCCCGATATTATCAATATAACATGCCTTATTACGCATGTAATGCAGTTATTATCGTTAGAACTGTAATAATTATACGTATTACATATACTATTAGCAATATAACGTGCATTATTACCCATATAATGCAGTTATTATAGCCAGAACTGTAATAATTATACTTACTACTTATATTATTCTCAATATAACATGCATTATTACCCACATTATGCAGTTATTATCGCTAGAACTATAATAAATAGACGTATTACTTTTATTATCATCAATATAACATGCATTATAACCCATATTATGCAGTTATTATCGCTAGAGCTATAATAAATATACGTATTACTTTTATTATCATCAAAATAACATGCATTATTACCAATATTATGCAATTATTAACGATAGAACTGTAATAAATATACTTATTACTTATATTATTAGCAATATAACATGCATTATTACCCATATAATGGAGTTATTATCGCTAGAACTGTAATAATTATACTTATTACATATACTATTAGCAATATAACGTGCATTATTACCCATATAATGCAGTTATTAAAGCCAGAACTGTAATAATTATACTTACTACTTACATTATGCTCAATATAACATGCCTTATTACGCATGTAATGCAGTTATTATCGTTAGAACTGTAATAATTATACTTATTACATATACTATTAGCAATATAACGTGCATTATTACCCATATAATGCAGTTATTATAGCCAGAACTGTAATAATTATACTTACTACTTATATTATTCTCAATATAACATGCATTATTACCCATATTATGCAGTTATTATCGCTAGAACTATAATAAATAGACGTATTACTTTTATTATCATCAATATAACATGCATTATAACCCATATTATGCAGTTATTATCGCTAGAGCTATAATAAATATACGTATTACTTTTATTATCATCAACATAACATGCATTATTACCAATATTATGCAGTTATTAACGATAGAACTGTAATAAATATACTTATTACTTATATTATTAGCAATATAACATGCATTATTACCCATATAATGGAGTTATTATCGCTAGAGCTGTAATAATTATACTTATTACATATACTATTAGCAATATAACGTGCATTATTACCCATATAATGCAGTTATTAAAGCCAGAACTGTAATAATTATACTTACTACTTATATTATGCTCAATATAACATGCCTTATTACGCATGTAATGCAGTTATTATCGTTAGAACTGTAATAATTATACTTATTACATATACTATTAGCAATATAACGTGCATTATTACCCATATAATGCAGTTATTATAGCCACAACTGTAATAATTATACTTACTACTCATATTATTCTCAATATAACATGCATTATTACCCATATTATGCAGTTATTATCGCTAGAACTATAATAAGTAGACGTATTACTTTTATTATCATCAACATAACATGCATTATTACCCATATTATGCAGTTATTATCGATAGAACTGTAATAAATATACTTATTACTTTCAGTATTATCAATATAACATGCACTATTAGCCATATTTTACTATTATTATCGCTAGAACTATAATAATTATACTTATTACTCCCGATATTATCAATATAACATGCCTTATTACGCATATAATGCAGTTATTATCGCTAGAACTGTAATAATTATACTTATTACTTATATTATTAGCAATATAACATGCATTATTACCCATATAATGGAGTTATTATCGCTAGAACTGTAATAATTATACTTATTACAAATACTATTAGCAATATAACGTGCATTATTACCCATATAATGCAGTTATTAAAGCCAGAACTGTAATAATTATACTTACTACTTATATTATGCTCAATATAACATGCATTATTACCCATATTATGCAGTTATTATCGCTAGAACTATAATAAATATACGTATCACTTTTATTATCATCAACATAACATGCATTATGACCCATATTATGCAGTTATTATCGATAGAACTGTAATAAAGATACTTATTACTTTTACTATTATCAATATAACATGCACTATTAGCCATATTTTACTATTATTATCGCTAGAACTATAATAATTATACTTATTACTCCCGATATTATCAATATAACATGCCTTATTACGCATGTAATGCAGTTATTATCGTTAGAACTGTAATAATTATACTTATTACATATACTATTAGCAATATAACGTGCATTATTACCCATATAATGCAGTTATTATAGCCAGAACTGTAATAATTATACTTACTACTTATATTATTCTCAATATAACATGCATTATTACCCACATTATGCAGTTATTATCGCTAGAACTATAATAAATAGACGTATTACTTTTATTATCATCAATATAACATGCATTATAACACATATTATGCAGTTATTATCGCTAGAGCTATAATAAATATACGTATTACTTTTATTATCATCAAAATAACATGCATTATTACCAATATTATGCAGTTATTAACGATAGAACTGTAATAAATATACTTATTACTTATATTATTAGCAATATAACATGCATTATTACCCATATAATGGAGTTATTATCGCTAGAACTGTAATAATTATACTTATTACATATACTATTAGCAATATAACGTGCATTATTACCCATATAATGCAGTTATTAAAGCCAGAACTGTAATAATTATACTTACTACTTATATTATGCTGAATATAACATGCCTTATTACGCATGTAATGCAGTTATTATCGTTAGAACTGTAATAATTATACTTATTACATACACTATTAGCAATATAACGTGCATTATTACCCATATAATGCAGTTATTATAGCCAGAACTGTAATAATTATACTTACTACTTATATTATTCTCAATATAACATGCATTATTACCCATATAATGGAGTTATTATCGCTAGAACTGTAATAAATATACGTATTACTTTTATTATCATCAATATAACATGCATTATTACCCATATTATGCAGTTATTATCGAGAGATCTGAAATAAAGATACTTATTACTTTTACTATTATCAATATAACATGCACTATTAGCCATATTTTACTATTATTATCGCGAGAACTATAATAATTATACTTATTACTCCCGATATTATCAATATAACATGCCTTATTACGCATATAATGCAATTATTATACCTAGAACTGTAATAATTATACTTATTACTTATATTATTAGCAGTATAACGTGCATTATTACCTATATAATGCAGTTATTATTGCTAGAACTGTAATAATTATATTTATTACTAATATTATTATCAATGTAACATGCATTATTACCCATATAATGGAGTTATTATCGCTAGAACTGTAATAATTATACTTATTACTAATATTATTATCAATGTAACATGCATTATTACCCATATAATGGAGTTATTATCGCTAGAACTGTAATAATTATACTTATTACTTATATTATTATCAATATAACATGCATTATTACCCATATAATGGAGTTATTGTCGCTAGAACTGTAATAATTATACTAATTACTTATATTATTATCAATATAACAGGCACTATTAGCTATATTTTACTATTATTATCGCTAGAACTATAATAATTATACTTATTACTCCCGATATTATCAATATAACATGCCTTATTACGCATATAATGCAATTATTATCGCTAGAACTGTAATAATTACACTTATTACTTATATTATTAGCAGTATAACGTGCATTATTACCCATATAATGCAGTTATTATCTCTAGAACTGTAATAATTCTACTTATTACTTATATTATTATCAATATAACATGCATTATTACCCATATAATGGAGTTATTATCGCTAGAACTGTAATAATTATACTTATTACTTATATTATTATCAATATAACATGCATTATTACCCATATTATGCAGTTATTATCGCTAGAACTATAATAAATATACTTATTACTCCCAATATTATCAATATAACATGCATTATTACCCATATAATGCAGTTATCATCGCTAGAACTGTAATAATTATACTTATTACTTGTATTATTAGCAATATAACGTGCATTATTACCCATATAATGCAGTTATTATCTCTAGAACTGTAATAATTATACTCATTACTAATATTATTATCAATATAACATGCATTATTACCCATACAATGGAGTTATTATCGCTAGAACTGTAATAATTATACTTATTACTTATATTATTAGCAATATAACGTGCATTATTACCCATATTATGCAGTTATTATCGCTAGAACTATAATAAATATACGTATTACTTTTATTATCATGAACATAACATGCATTATTACCCATATTATGCAGTTATTATCGATAGAACTGTAATAAAGATACTTATTACTTTTACTATTATCAATATAACATGCACTATTAGCCATATTTTACTATTATTATCGCTAGAACTATAATAATTATACTTATTACTCCCGATATTATCAATATAACATGCCTTATTACGCATGTAATGCAGTTATTATCGTTAGAACTGTAATAATTATACTTATTACATATACTATTAGCAATATAACGTGCATTATTACCCATATAATGCAGTTATTATAGCCAGAACTGTAATAATTATACTTACTACTTATATTATTCTCAATATAACATGCATTATTACCCACATTATGCAGTTATTATCGCTAGAACTATAATAAATAGACGTATTACTTTTATTATCATCAATATAACATGCATTATAACCCATATTATGCAGTTATTATCGCTAGAGCTATAATAAATATACGTATTACTTTTATTATCATCAAAATAACATGCATTATTACCAATATTATGCAGTTATTAACGATAGAACTGTAATAAATATACTTATTACTTATATTATTAGCAATATAACATGCATTATTACCCATATAATGGAGTTATTATCGCTAGAACTGTAATAATTATACTTATTACATATACTATTAGCAATATAACGTGCATTATTACCCATATAATGCAGTTATTAAAGCCAGAACTGTAATAATTATACTTACTACTTATATTATGCTCAATATAACATGCCTTATTACGCATGTAATGCAGTTATTATCGTTAGAACTGTAATAATTATACTTATTACATATACTATTAGCAATATAACGTGCATTATTACCCATATAATGCAGTTATTATAGCCAGAACTGTAATAATTATACTTACTACTTATATTATTCTCAATATAACATGCATTATTACCCATATTATGCAGTTATTATCGCTAGAACTATAATAATTAGACGTATTACTTTTATTATCATCAATATAACATGCATTATAACCCATATTATGCAGTTATTATCGCTAGAGCTATAATAAATATACGTATTACTTTTATTATCATCAACATAACATGCATTATTACCAATATTATGCAGTTATTAACGATAGAACAGTAATAAATATACTTATTACTTATATTATTAGCAATATAACATGCATTATTACCCATATAATGGAGTTATTATCGCTAGAGCTGTAATAATTATACTTATTACATATACTATTAGCAATATAACGTGCATTATTACCCATATAATGCAGTTATTAAAGCCAGAACTGTAATAATTATACTTACTACTTATATTATGCTCAATATAACATGCCTTATTACGCATGTAATGCAGTTATTATCGTTAGAACTGTAATAATTATACTTATTACATATACTATTAGCAATATAACGTGCATTATTACCCATATAATGCAGTTATTATAGCCACAACTGTAATAATTATACTTACTACTCATATTATTCTCAATATAACATGCATTATTACCCATATTATGCAGTTATTATCGCTAGAACTATAATAAGTAGACGTATTACTTTTATTATCATCAACATAACATGCATTATTACCCATATTATGCAGTTATTATCGATAGAACTGTAATAAATATACTTATTACTTTCAGTATTATCAATATAACATGCACTATTAGCCATATTTTACTATTATTATCGCTAGAACTATAATAATTATACTTATTACTCCCGATATTATCAATATAACATGCCTTATTACGCATATAATGCAGTTATTATCGCTAGAACTGTAATAATTATACTTATTACTTATATTATTAGCAATATAACATGCATTATTACCCATATAATGGAGTTATTATCGCTAGAACTGTAATAATTATACTTATTACAAATACTATTAGCAATATAACGTGCATTATTACCCATATAATGCAGTTATTAAAGCCAGAACTGTAATAATTATACTTACTACTTATATTATGCTCAATATAACATGCATTATTACCCATATTATGCAGTTATTATCGCTAGAACTATAATAAATATACGTATCACTTTTATTATCATCAACATAACATGCATTATGACCCATATTATGCAGTTATTATCGATAGAACTGTAATAAAGATACTTATTACTTTTACTATTATCAATATAACATGCACTATTAGCCATATTTTACTATTATTATCGCTAGAACTATAATAATTATACTTATTACTCCCGATATTATCAATATAACATGCCTTATTACGCATGTAATGCAGTTATTATCGTTAGAACTGTAATAATTATACTTATTACATATACTATTAGCAATATAACGTGCATTATTACCCATATAATGCAGTTATTATAGCCAGAACTGTAATAATTATACTTACTACTTATATTATTCTCAATATAACATGCATTATTACCCACATTATGCAGTTATTATCGCTAGAACTATAATAAATAGACGTATTACTTTTATTATCATCAATATAACATGCATTATAACACATATTATGCAGTTATTATCGCTAGAGCTATAATAAATATACGTATTACTTTTATTATCATCAAAATAACATGCATTATTACCAATATTATGCAGTTATTAACGATAGAACTGTAATAAATATACTTATTACTTATATTATTAGCAATATAACATGCATTATTACCCATATAATGGAGTTATTATCGCTAGAACTGTAATAATTATACTTATTACATATACTATTAGCAATATAACGTGCATTATTACCCATATAATGCAGTTATTAAAGCCAGAACTGTAATAATTATACTTACTACTTATATTATGCTGAATATAACATGCCTTATTACGCATGTAATGCAGTTATTATCGTTAGAACTGTAATAATTATACTTATTACATATACTATTAGCAATATAACGTGCATTATTACCCATATAATGCAGTTATTATAGCCAGAACTGTAATAATTATACTTACTACTTATATTATTCTCAATATAACATGCATTATTACCCATATTATGCAGTTATTATCGCTAGAACTATAATAAATAGACGTATTACTTTTATTATCATCAATATAACATGCATTATAACCCATATTATGCAGTTATTATCGCTAGAGCTATAATAAATATACGTATTACTTTTATTATCATCAACATAACATGCATTATTACCAATATTATGCAGTTATTAACGATAGAACTGTAATAAATATACTTATTACTTATATTATTAGCAATATAACATGCATTATTACCCATATAATGGAGTTATTATCGCTAGAACTGTAATAATTATACTTATTACATATACTATTAGCACTATAACGTGCATTATTACCCATATAATGCAGTTATTAAAGCCAGAACTGTAATAATTATACTTACTACTTATATTATGCTGAATATAACATGCCTTATTACGCATGTAATGCAGTTATTATCGTTAGAACTGTAATAATTATACTTATTACATATACTATTAGCAATATAACGTGCATTATTACCCATATAATGCAGTTATTATAGCCAGAACTGTAATAATTATACTTACTACTTATATTATTCTCAATATAACATGCATTATTACCCATATTATGCAGTTATTATCGCTAGAACTATAATAAATAGACGTATTACTTTTATTATCATCAATATAACATGCATTATAACCCATATTATGCAGTTATTATCGCTAGAGCTATAATAAATATACGTATTACTTTTATTATCATCAACATAACATGCATTATTACCAATATTATGCAGTTATTAACGATAGAACTGTAATAATTATACTTATTACTTATATTATTAGCAATATAACGTGCATTATTACCCATGTAATGCAGTTATTATCGCTAGAACTGTAATAATTATACTTATTACTTATATTATTATCAATATAACATGCATTATTACCCATATTATGCAGTTATTATCGCTAGAACTATAATAAATAGACGTATTACTTTTATTATCATCAACATAACATGCATTATGACCCATATTATGCAGTTATTATCGATAGAACTGTAATAACGATACTTATTACTTTTACTATTATCAATATAACATGCACTATTAGCCATACTTTACTATTATTATCGCTGGGACTATAATAATTATACTTATTACTCCCGATATTATCAATATAACATGCCTTATTACGCATGTAATGCAGTTATTATCGTTAGAACTGTAATAATTATACTTATTACATATACTATTAGCAATATAATGTGCATTATTACCCATATAATGCAGTTATTATAGCCAGAACTGTAATAATTATACTTAGTACTTATATTATTCTCAATATAACATGCATTATTAAACGTATTATGCAGTTATTATCGCTAGAACTATTATAAATAGACGTATTACTTTTATTACCATCAACATAACATGCATTATGACCCATATTATGCAGTTATTATCGATAGAACTGTACTAAAGATACTTATTACTTTTACTATTATCAATATAACATGCACTATTAGCCATACTTTACTATTATTATCGCTAGAACTATAATAATTATACTTATTACTCCCGATATTATCAATATAACATGCCTTATTACGCATGTAGTGCAGTTATTATCGTTAGAACTGTAATAATTATACTTATTACATATACTATTAGCAATATAACGTGCATTATAACCCATATAATGCAGTTATTATAGCCAGAACTGTAATAATTACACTTACTACTTATATTATTCTCAATATAACATGCATTATTAAACATATTATGCAGTTATTATCGCTAGAACTATAATAAATAGACGTATTACTTTTATTATCATCAACATAACATGCATTATGACCCATATTATGGAGTTATTATCGATAGAACTGTACTAAAGATACTTATTACTTTTACTATTATCAATATAACATGCACTATTAGCCATACTTTACTATTATTATCGCTAGAACTATAATAAATATACGTATTACTTTTATTATCATCAACATAACATGCATTATGACCCATATTATGCAGTTATTATCGATAGAACTGTAATAAAGATACTTATTACTTTTACTATTATCAATATAACATGCACTATTAGCCATATTTTACTATTATTATCGCTAGAACTGTAATAATTATACTTATTACTCCCGATATTATCAATATAACATGCCTTATTACGCATGTAATGCAGTTATTATCGTTAGAACTGTAATAATTATACTTATTACTTATATTATTAGCAATATAACGTGCATTATTACCCATATAATGCAGTTATTATCGCTGGAACTGTAATAATTATACTTATTACTCCCGATATTATCAATATAACATGCCTTATTACGCATATAAGGCAGTTATTATCGCTAGAACTGTAATAATTATACTTATTACTTATATTATTAGCAATATAACGTGCATTATTACCCATATAATGCAGTTATTATCGCTGGAACTGTAATAATTATACTTATTACTTATATTATTATCAATATAACATGCATTATTACCCATATAATGGAGTTATTATCGCTAGAACTGTAATAATTATACTTATTATTTATATTATTATCAATATAACGTGCATTATTACCCATATAATGCAGTTATTATCGACAGAAGTATAATAAATATACTTATTACTTTTATTATTATCAGTATAACATGTACTATTAGCCATATTTTCCAATTCTTATCGCTAGAACTATAATAATTATACTTATTACTCCCGATATTATCAATATAACATGCATTATTACCCATATAATGCAGTTATAATCGCTGGAACTATAATAAATAAACTTAGTACTTTTATTATTATCAATATAACATGCACTATTACCCATATAATGCAGTTATTATCGCTAGAACTGTAATAAATATACTTATTACTTATATTATTAGCAATATAACGTGCATTATTACCCATATAATGCAGTTATTATCGCTAGAACTGTAATAATTATACTTATTACTCCCAATATTATCAATATAACATGCATTATTACCCATATAATGCAGTTATTATCGCTAGAACTGTAATAATTATACTTATTACTTATATTATTAGCAATATAACGTGCATTATTACCCATATAATGCAGTTATTATCGCTAGAACTGTAATAATTATACTTATTACTTTTATTATTACCAATATAACATGCACTATTAGCCATATTGTACTATTATTATCGCTAGAACTATAATAATTATACTTATTACTCCCGATATTATCAATATAACATGCATTATTACCCATATAATGCAGTTATTATCGCTGGAACTATAATAAATACACGTATTACTTTTATTATCATCAACATAACATGCATTATTACCCATATTATGCAGTTATTATCGATAGAACTGTAATAATTATACTTATTACATATACTATTAGCAATATAACGTGCATTATTACCCATATAATGCAGTTATTATAGCCAGAACTGTAATAAATATACGTACTACTTTTATTATCGTCAATATAACATGCATTATTACCCATATTATGCAGATATTATCGATAGAACTGTAATAAATATACTTATTACTTTTATTGTTATCAATATAACATGCACTATTAGCCATATTGTACTATTATTATCGCTAGAACTATAATAATTATACTTATTACTCCCGATATTATCAATATAACATGCATTATTACCCATATAATGCAGTTATTATCGCTAGAACTGTAATAATTATACTCATTACTTATATTATTAGCAATATAACGTGCATTATTACCCATATAATGGAGTTATTATCGCTAGAACTGTAATAATTATACTTATTACGTATACTATTAGCAGTATAACGTGCATTATTACTAACATAATGCAGTTATTATAGCCAGAACTGTAATAATTATACTTACTACTTATATTATTCTCGATATAACATGCATTATTGCCCATATTATGCAGTTATTATCGCTAGAACTATAATAAATATACGTACTACTTTTATTATCATCAATATAACATGCATTATTACCCATATTATGCAGTTATTTTGGATAGAACTGCAATAAATATACTTATTACTTTTATTATTATCAATATTACATGCACTATTTGCCATATTTTACTATTATTATCGCTAGAACTATAATAATTATACTTATCACTCCCAATATTATCAATATAACATGCATTATTACCCATATAATGCAGTTATTATCGCTAGAATTGTAATAATTATACTTATTACTTATATTATTATCAATATAACATGCATTATTACCCATATAATGCAGTTATTATCGCTAGAACTGTAATAATTATACTTATTACTTATATTATTATCAATATAACATGCATTATTACCCATATAATGGAGTTATTATCGCTAGAACTGTAATAATTATACTTATTATTTATATTATTATCAATATAACGTGCATTATTACCCATATAATGCAGTTATTATCGACAGAAGTATAATAAATATACTTATTACTTTTATTATTATCAGTATAACATGTACTATTAGCCATATTTTCCTATTCTTATCGCTAGAACTATAATAATTATACTTATTACTCCCGATATTATCAATATAACATGCATTATTACCCATATAATGCAGTTATTATCGCTAGAACTATAATAATTATACTTATCACTCCCAATATTATCAATATAACATGCATTATTACCCATATAATGCAGTTATTATCGCTAGAATTGTAATAATTATACTTATTACTTATATTATTATCAATATAACATGCATTATTACCCATATAATGCAGTTATTATCGCTAGAATTGTAATAATTATACTTATTGCTTACATTATTATCAGTATGACATGCATTATTACCCATATAATGGCGTTATTATCGCTAGAACTGTAATAATTATACTTATTACTTATATTATTATCAATATAACATGCATTATTACCCATATAATGCAGTTATTATCGACAGAAGTATAATAAATATACTTATTACTTTTATTATTATCAATATAACAGGCACTAATAGCCATATTTTACTATTATTATCGCTAGAACTATAATAATTATACTTATTACTCCCGATATTATCAATATAACATGCATTATTACGCATATAATGCAGTTATTATCGCTAGAACTGTAATAAATATACTTACTACTTTCATTATCATCAATATAACATGCATTATTGCCCATATTATGCAGTTATTATCGCTAGAACTGTAATAATTATACTTATTACTTACATTATTATCAGTATGACATGCATTATTACCCATATAATGGAGTTATTATCGCTAGAACTGTAATAATTATACTTATTACATATACTATTAGCAATATAACGTGCATTATTACCCATATAATGCAGTTATTATAGCCAGAACTGTAATAAATATACGTACTACTTTTATTATCGTCAATATAACATGCATTATTACCCATATTATGCAGATATTATCGATAGAACTGTAATAAATATACTTATTACTTTTATTGTAATCAATATAACATGCACTATTAGCCATATTGTACTATTATTATCGCTAGAACTATAATAATTATACTTATTACTCCCGATATTATCAATATAACATGCATTATTACGCATATAATGCAGTTATTATCGCTAGAACTGTAATGAATATACTTACTACTTTCATTATCATCAATATAACATGCATTATTGCCCATATTATGCAGTTATTATCGCTAGAACTGTAATAATTATACTTATTACTTATATTATTATCAGTATGACATGCATTATTACCCATATAATGGAGCTATTATCGCTAGAACTGTAATAATTATACTTATTACATATACGATTAGCAATATAACGTGCATTATTACCCATATAATGCAGTTATTATAGCCAGAACTGTAATAAATATACGTACTACTTTTATTATCGTCAATATAACATGCATTATTACCCATATTATGCAGATATTATCGATAGAACTGTAATAAATATACTTATTACTTTTATTGTTATCAATATAACATGCACTATTAGCCATATTGTACTATTATTATCGCTAGAACTATAACAATTATACTTATTACTCCCGATATTATCAATATAACATGCATTATTACCCATATAATGCAGTTATTATCGCTAGAACTGTAATAATTATACTCATTACTTATATTATTAGCAATATAACGTGCAGTATTACCCATATAATGGAGTTATTATCGCTAGAACTGTAATAATTATACTTATTACGTATACTATTAGCAGTATAACGTGCATTATTACTAACATAATGCAGTTATTATAGCCAGAACTGTAATAATTATACTTACTACTTATATTATTCTCGATATAACATGCATTATTGCCCATATTATGCAGTTATTATCGCTAGAACTATAATAATTATACTTATCACTCCCAATATTATCAATATAACATGCATTATTACCCATATAATGCAGTTATTATCGCTAGAACTATAATAATTATACTTATCACTCCCAATATTATCAATATAACATGCATTATTACCCATATAATGCAGTTATTATCGCTAGAATTGTAATAATTATACTTATTACTTATATTATTATCAATATAACATGCATTATTACCCATATAATGCAGTTATTATCGCTAGAATTGTAATAATTATACTTATTGCTTACATTATTATCAGTATGACATGCATTATTACCCATATAATGGCGTTATTATCGCTAGAACTGTAATAATTATACTTATTACTTATATTATTATCAATATAACATGCATTATTACCCATATAATGCAGTTATTATCGACAGAAGTATAATAAATATACTTATTACTTTTATTATTATCAATATAACAGGCACTAATAGCCATATTTTACTATTATTATCGCTAGAACTATAATAATTATACTTATTACTCCCGATATTATCAATATAACATGCATTATTACGCATATAATGCAGTTATTATCGCTAGAACTGTAATAAATATACTTACTACTTTCATTATCATCAATATAACATGCATTATTGCCCATATTATGCAGTTATTATCGCTAGAACTGTAATAATTATACTTATTACTTACATTATTATCAGTATGACATGCATTATTACCCATATAATGGAGTTATTATCGCTAGAACTGTAATAATTATACTTATTACATATACTATTAGCAATATAACGTGCATTATTACCCATATAATGCAGTTATTATAGCCAGAACTGTAATAAATATACGTACTACTTTTATTATCGTCAATATAACATGCATTATTACCCATATTATGCAGATATTATCGATAGAACTGTAATAAATATACTTATTACTTTTATTGTAATCAATATAACATGCACTATTAGCCATATTGTACTATTATTATCGCTAGAACTATAATAATTATACTTATTACTCCCGATATTATCAATATAACATGCATTATTACGCATATAATGCAGTTATTATCGCTAGAACTGTAATGAATATACTTACTACTTTCATTATCATCAATATAACATGCATTATTGCCCATATTATGCAGTTATTATCGCTAGAACTGTAATAATTATACTTATTACTTATATTATTATCAGTATGACATGCATTATTACCCATATAATGGAGCTATTATCGCTAGAACTGTAATAATTATACTTATTACATATACGATTAGCAATATAACGTGCATTATTACCCATATAATGCAGTTATTATAGCCAGAACTGTAATAAATATACGTACTACTTTTATTATCGTCAATATAACATGCATTATTACCCATATTATGCAGATATTATCGATAGAACTGTAATAAATATACTTATTACTTTTATTGTTATCAATATAACATGCACTATTAGCCATATTGTACTATTATTATCGCTAGAACTATAACAATTATACTTATTACTCCCGATATTATCAATATAACATGCATTATTACCCATATAATGCAGTTATTATCGCTAGAACTGTAATAATTATACTCATTACTTATATTATTAGCAATATAACGTGCAGTATTACCCATATAATGGAGTTATTATCGCTAGAACTGTAATAATTATACTTATTACGTATACTATTAGCAGTATAACGTGCATTATTACTAACATAATGCAGTTATTATAGCCAGAACTGTAATAATTATACTTACTAATTATATTATTCTCGATATAACATGCATTATTGCCCATATTATGCAGTTATTATCGCTAGAACTATAATAAATATACGTACTACTTTTATTATCATCAATATAACATGCATTATTACCCATATTATGCAGTTATTTTGGATAGAACTGCAATAAATATACTTATTACTTTTATTATTATCAATATTACATGCACTATTTGCCATATTTTACTATTATTATCGCTAGAACTATAATAATTATACTTATCACTCCCAATATTATCAATATAACATGCATTATTACCCATATAATGCAGTTATTATCGCTAGAATTGTAATAATTATACTTATTACTTATATTATTATCAATATAACATGCATTATTACCCATATAATGCAGTTATTATCGCTAGAACTGTAATAATTATACTTATTACTTATATTATTATCAATATAACATGCATTATTACCCATATAATGGAGTTATTATCGCTAGAACTGTAATAATTATACTTATTATTTATATTATTATCAATATAACGTGCATTATTACCCATATAATGCAGTTATTATCGACAGAAGTATAATAAATATACTTATTACTTTTATTATTATCAGTATAACATGTACTATTAGCCATATTTTCCTATTCTTATCGCTAGAACTATAATAATTATACTTATTACTCCCGATATTATCAATATAACATGCATTATTACCCATATAATGCAGTTATTATCGCTAGAACTATAATAATTATACTTATCACTCCCAATATTATCAATATAACATGCATTATTACCCATATAATGCAGTTATTATCGCTAGAATTGTAATAATTATACTTATTACTTATATTATTATCAATATAACATGCATTATTACCCATATAATGCAGTTATTATCGCTAGAATTGTAATAATTATACTTATTGCTTATATTATTATCAGTATGACATGCATTATTACCCATATAATGGCGTTATTATCGCTAGAACTGTAATAATTATACTTATTACTTATATTATTATCAATATAACATGCATTATTACCCATATAATGCAGTTATTATCGACAGAAGTATAATAAATATACTTATTACTTTTATTATTATCAATATAACAGGCACTAATAGCCATATTTTACTATTATTATCGCTAGAACTATAATAATTATACTTATTACTCCCGATATTATCAATATAACATGCATTATTACGCATATAATGCAGTTATTATCGCTAGAACTGTAATAAATATACTTACTACTTTCATTATCATCAATATAACATGCATTATTGCCCATATTATGCAGTTATTATCGCTAGAACTGTAATAATTATACTTATTACTTACATTATTATCAGTATGACATGCATTATTACCCATATAATGGAGTTATTATCGCTAGAACTGTAATAATTATACTTATTACATATACTATTAGCAATATAACGTGCATTATTACCCATATAATGCTGTTATTATAGCCAGAACTGTAATAAATATACGTACTACTTTTATTATCGTCAATATAACATGCATTATTACCCATATTATGCAGATATTATCGATAGAACTGTAATAAATATACTTATTACTTTTATTGTAATCAATATAACATGCACTATTACCCATATTGTACTATTATTATCGCTAGAACTATAATAATTATACTTATTACTCCCGATATTATCAATACAACATGCATTATTATGCATATAATGCAGTTATTATCGCTAGAACTGTAATAAATATACTTACTACTTTCATTATCATCAATATAACATGCATTATTGCCCATATTATGCAGTTATTATCGCTAGAACTGTAATAATTATACTTATTACTTACATTATTATCAGTATGACATGCATTATTACCCATATAATGGAGTTATTATCGCTAGAACTGTAATAATTATACTTATTACATATACTATTAGCAATATAACGTGCATTATTACACATATAATGCAGTTATTATAGCCAGAACTGTAATAAATATACGTACTACTTTTATTATCGTCAATATAACATGCATTATTACCCATATTATGCAGATATTATCGATAGAACTGTAATAAATATACTTATTACTTTTATTGTAATCAATATAACATGCACTATTACCCATATTGTACTATTATTATCGCTAGAACTATAATAATTATACTTATTACTCCCGATATTATCAATATAACATGCATTATTATGCATATAATGCAGTTATTATCGCTAGAACTGTAATAAATATACTTACTACTTTCATTATCATCAATATAACATGCATTATTGCCCATATTATGCAGTTATTATCGCTAGAACTGTAATAATTATACTTATTACTTATATTATTATCAGTATGACATGCATTATTACCCATATAATGGAGCTATTATCGCTAGAACTGTAATAATTATACTTATTACATATACGATTAGCAATATAACGTGCATTATTACCCATATAATGCAGTTATTATAGCCAGAACTGTAATAAATATACGTACTACTTTTATTATCGTCAATATAACATGCATTATTACCCATATTATGCAGATATTATCGATAGAACTGTAATAAATATACTTATTACTTTTATTGTTATCAATATAACATGCACTATTAGCCATATTGTACTATTATTATCGCTAGAACTATAATAATTATACTTATTACTCCCGATATTATCAATATAACATGCATTATTACCCATATAATGCAGTTATTATCGCTAGAACTGTAATAATTATACTCATTACTTATATTATTAGCAATATAACGTGCATTATTACCCATATAATGGAGTTATTATCGCTAGAACTGTAATAATTATACTTATTACATATACGATTAGCAATATAACGTGCATTATTACCCATATAATGCAGTTATTATAGCCAGAACTGTAATAAATATACGTACTACTTTTATTATCGTCAATATAACATGCATTATTACCCATATTATGCAGATATTATCGATAGAACTGTAATAAATATACTTATTACTTTTATTGTTATCAATATAACATGCACTATTAGCCATATTGTACTATTATTATCGCTAG
This sequence comes from Megachile leachella, assembly GCA_963576845.1. NCBI lineage: Eukaryota > Metazoa > Arthropoda > Insecta > Hymenoptera > Megachilidae > Megachile > Megachile leachella. The sequence continues at coordinate 27,189,167 of OY756249.1, forward strand.
AACTATAATAATTATACTTATTACTCCCGATATTATCAATATAACATGCATTATTACCCATATAATGCAGTTATTATCGCTAGAACTGTAATAATTATACTCATTACTTATATTATTAGCAATATAACGTGCATTATTACCCATATAATGGAGTTATTATCGCTAGAACTGTAATAATTATACTTATTACATATACTATTAGCAGTATAACGTGCATTATTACTAACATAATGCAGTTATTATAGCCAGAACTGTAATAATTATACTTACTACTTATATTATTCTCGATATAACATGCATTATTACCCATATTATGCAGTTATTATCGCTAGAACTATAATAAATATACGTACTACTTTTATTATCATCAATATAACATGCATTATTACCCATATTATGCAGTTATTTTTGATAGAACTGCAATAAATATACTTATTACTTTTATTATTATCAATATTACATGCACTATTTGCCATATTTTACTATTATTATCGCTAGAACTATAATAATTATACTTATAACTCCCAATATTATCAATATAACATGCATTATTACCCATATAATGCGGTTATTATCGCTAGAATTGTAATAATTATACTTATTACTTATATTATTATCAATATAACATGCATTATTCCCCATATAATGCAGTTATTATCGCTAGAACTGTAATAATTATACTTATTACTTATATTATTATCAATATAACATGCATTATTACCCATATAATGGAGTTATTATCGCTAGAACTGTAATAATTATACTTATTATTTATATTATTATCAATATAACGTGCATTATTACCCATATAATGCAGTTATTATCGACAGAAGTATAATAAATATACTTATTACTTTTATTATTATCAGTATAACATGTACTATTAGCCATATTTTCCAATTCTTATCGCTAGAACTATAATAATTATACTTATTACTCCCGATATTATCAATATAACATGCATTATTACCCATATAATGCAGTTATAATCGCTAGAACTATAATAAATAAACTTAGTACTTTTATTATTATCAATATAACATGCACTATTACCCATATAATCCAGTTATTATCGCTAGAACTGTAATAATTATACTTATTACTTACATTATTAGCAATATAACGTGCATTATTACCCACATAATGCAGTTATTATCGCTAGAACTATAATAATTATACTTATTACTCCCGATATTATCAATATAACATGCATTATTACCCATATAATGCAATTATTATCGCTAGAACTGTAATAATTATACTCATTACTTATATTATTAACAATATAACGTGCATTATTACCCATATTATGCAGTTATTATCGCTAGAACTGTAATAATTATACATATTACTTATATTATTAGCAATATAACGTGCATTATTACCCATATAAAAGAGCTATTATCGCTAGAACTGTAATAATTATACTTATTACATATGCTATTAGCAGTATAACGTGCATTATTACTAACATAATGCAGTTATTGTAGCCAGAGCTGTAATAATTATACTTACTACTTATATTATTCTCGATATAACATGCATTATTACCCATATTATGCAGTTATTATCGCTAGAACTATAATAAATATACGTACTACTTTTATTATCATCAATACAACATGCATTATTACCCATATTAAGCAGTTATTTTGGATAGAACTGTAATAAATATACTTATTACTTTTATTATTATCAATATTACATGCACTATTTGCCATATTTTACTATCATTATCGCTAGAACTATAATAATTATACTTATCACTCCCAATATTATCAATATAACATGCATTATTACCCATATAATGCAGTTATTATCGCTAGAATTGTAATAATTATACTTATTACATATACTATTAGCAGTATAACGTGCATTATTACCCACATAATGCAGTTATTATCGCTAGAACTGTAATAATTATACTTATTACACATACTATTAGCAATATAACGTGCATTATTACCCATATAATGCAGTTATTATAGCCAGAACTGTAATAAATATACGTACTACTTTTATTATCGTCAATATAACATGCATTATTACCCATATTATGCAGATATTATCGATAGAACTGTAATAAATATACTTATTACTTTTATTATTATCAATATAACATGCACTATTAGCCATATTGTACTATTATTATCGTTATTATCAATATAACATGCACTATTAGCCATATTGTACTATTATTATCGCTAGAACTATAATAATTATACTTATTACTCCCGATATTATCAATATAACATGCATTATTACCCATATAATGGAGTTATTATCGCTAGAACTGTAATAATTATACTTATTATTTATATTATTATCAATATAACGTGCATTATTACCCATATAATGCAGTTATAATCGCTAGAACTATAATAAATATACTTAGTACTTTTATTATTATCAATATAACATGCACTATTACCCATATAATGCAGTTATTATCGCTAGAACTGTAATAATTATACTTATTACTTATATTATTAGCAATATAACGTGCATTATTACCCACATAATGCAGTTATTATCGCTAAAACATTACCCATATAATGCAGTTATTATCGCTGGAACTATAATAAATACACGTATTACTTTTATTATCATCAACATAACATGCATTATTACCCATATTATGCAGTTATTATCGATAGAACTGTAATAATTATACTTATTGCTTATATTATTAGCAATATAACGTGCATTATTACCCATATAATGCAGTTATTATCGCTAGAACTGTAATAATTATACTTATTACTTTTATTATTATCAATATAACATGCACTATTAGCCATATTGTACTATTATTATCGCTAGAACTATAATAATTATACTTATTACTCCCGATATTATCAATATAACATGCATTATTACCCATATAATGCAGTTATTATCGCTAGAACTGTAGTAATTATACACATTACTTATATTATTAGCAATATAACGTGCATTATTACCCATATTATGCAGTTATTATCGCTAGAACTGTAATAATTATACTTATTACTTATATTATTATCAGTATGACATGCATTATTACCCATATAATGGCGTTATTATCGCTAGAACTGTAATAATTATACTTATTACATATACTATTAGCAGTATAACGTGCATTATTACCCACATAATGCAGTTATTATAGCCAGAACTGTAATAATTATACTTACTACTTATATTATTCTCAATACAACATGCATTATTACCCATATTATGCAGTTATTATCGCTAGAACTATAATAAATATACGTACTACTTTTATTATCGTCAATAGAACATGCATTATTACCCATATTATGCAGATATTATCGATAGAACTGTAATAAATATACTTATTACTTTTATTATTATCAATATAACATGCACTATTAGCCATATTGTACTATTATTATCGCTAGAACTATAATAATTATACTCATTACTCCCGATATTATCAATATAACATGCATTATTACCCATATAATGGAGTTATTATCGCTAGAACTGTAATAATTATACTTATTATTTATATTATTATCAATATAACGTGCATTATTACCCATATAATGCAGTTATTATCGACAGAAGTATAATAAATATACTTATTACTTTTATTATTATCAGTATAACATGTACTATTAGCCACATTTTCCTATTCTTATCGCTAGAACTATAATAATTATACTTATTACTCCCGATATTATCAATATAACATGCATTATTACCCATATAATGCAGTTATAATCGCTAGAACCATAATAAATATACTTAGTACTTTTATTATTATTAATATAACATGCACTATTACCCATATAATGCAGTTATTATCGCTAGAACTGTAATAATTATACTTATTACTTATATTATTAGCAATATAACGTGCATTATTACCCACATAATGCAGTTATTATCGCTAAAACTGTAATAATTATACTTATTACTCCCAATATTATCAATATAACATGCATTATTACCCATATAATGCAGTTATTATCGCTAGAACTGTAATAATTATACATATTACTTATATTATTAGCAATATAACGTGCATTATTACCCATATAATGCAGTTATTATCGCTAGAACTGTAATAATTATAATTATTACTTTTATTATTATCAATATAACATGCACTATTAGCCATATTGTACTATTATTATCGCTAGAACTATAATAATTATACTTATTACTCCCGATATTATCAATATAACATGCATTATTACCCATATAATGCAGTTATTATCGCTAGAACTGTAATAATTATACTCATTACTTATATTATTAGCAATATAACGTGCATTATTACCCATATTATGCAGTTATTATCGCTAGAACTGTAATAATTATACTTATTACTTATATTATTATCAGTATGACATGCATTATTACCCATATAATGGCGTTATTATCGCTAGAACTGTAATAATTATACTTATTACATATACTATTAGCAGTATAACGTGCATTATTACCCACATAATGCAGTTATTATAGCCAGATCTGTAATAATTATACTTACTACTTATATTATTCTCAATACAACATGCATTATTACCCATATTATGCAGTTATTATCGCTAGAACTATAATAAATATACGTACTACTTTTATTATCATCAATATAACATGCATTATTACCCACATTATGCAGTTATTATCGATAGAACTGTAATAAAGACACTTAGTACTTTTACTATTATCAATATAACATGCACTATTAGCCATATTTTACTATTATTATCGCTAGAACTATAATAATTATACTTATTACTCCCGATATTATCAATATAACATGCCTTATTACGCATATAATGCAGTTATTATCGCTAGAACTGTAATAATTATACTTGTTACTTATATTATTAGCAATATAACGTGCATTATTACCCCTATAATGCAGTTATTATCGCTAGAACAGTAATAATTATACTTATTACTTATATTATTAGCAATATAACGTGCATTATTACCCATATAATGCAGTTATTATCGCTAGAACTGTAATAATTATACTTATTACTTATATTATTATCAATATAACGTGCATTATTACCCATATAATGCAGTTATTATCGCTAGAACTGTAATAATTATACTTATTACTTATATTATTAGCAATATAACGTGCATTATTACCCATATAATGCAGTTATTATCGCTAGCACTGTAATAATTATACTTATTACATATACTATTAGCAGTATAACGTGCATTATTACCCATATAATGCAGTTATTATAGCCAGAACTGTAATAATTATACTTACTACTTATATTATTCTCAATATAACATGCATTATTACCCATATAATGGAGTTATTATCGCTAGAACTGTAATAATTATACTTATTACTTATATTATTATCAATATAACATGCAGTATTACCCATATAATGCAGCTATTTTCGACAGAAGTATAATAAATATACTTATTACTTTTATTATTATCAATATAACATGCACTATTAGTCATATTTTACTATTATTATTGTTAGAACTATAATAATTATACTTATTACTCCCGATGTTATCAATATAACATGCATTATTACCCATATAATGCAGTTATTATCGCTTGAACTGTAATAATTATACTTATTTCTTATATTATTATCAATATAACATGCATTATTACACATATTTTGCAGTTATTATCGCTAGAACTGTAATAATTATACTTATTACTTATATTATTATCAATATAACATGCATTATTACCCATATAATGGAGTTATTATCGCTAGAACTGTAATAATTATACTTATTACTTATATTATTATCAATATAACATGCATTATTACCCATATAATGCAGTTATTATCGACAGAAGTATAATAAATATACTTATTACTTTTATTATTATCAATATAACAGGCACTAATAGCCATATTTTACTGTTATTATCGCTAGAAGTGTAATAATTATACTTATTACTCCCGCAATTATCAATATAACATGCATTATTAAGCATATAATGCAGTTATTATCGCTAGAACTGTAATAAATATACTTACTACTTTCATTATCATCAATATAACATGCATTATTGCCCATATTATGCAGTTATTATCGCTAGAACTGTAATAATTATACTTATTGCTTATATTATTATCAGTATGACATGCATTATTACCCATATAATGGAGTTATTATCGCTAGAACTGTAATAATTATACTTATTACATATACTATTAGCAATATAACGTGCATTATTACCCATATAATGCAGTTATTATAGCCAGAACTGTAATAAATATACGTACTACTTTTATTATCGTCAATATAACATGCATTATTACCCATATTATGCAGATATTATCGATAGAACTGTAATAAATATACTTATTACTTTTATTATTATCAATATAACATGCACTATTAGCCATATTGTACTATTATTATCGCTAGAACTATAATAATTATACTTATTACTCCCGATATTATCAATATAACATGCATTATTACCCATATAATGGAGATATTATCGCTAGAACTGTAATAATTATACTTATTATTTATATTATTATCAATATAACGTGCATTATTACCCATATAATGCAGTTATTATCGACAGAAGTATAATAAATATACTTATTACTTTTATTATTATCAGTATAACATGTACTATTAGCCATATTTTCCTATTCTTATCGCTAGAACTATAATAATTATACTTATTACTCCCGATATTATCAATATAACATGCATTATTACCCATATAATGCAGTTATAATCGCTAGAACTATAATAAATATACTTAGTACTTTTATTATTATCAATATAACATGCACTATTACCCATATAATGCAGTTATTATCGCCAGAACTGTAATAATTATACTTATTACTTATATTATTAGCAATATAACGTGCATTATTACCCACATAATGCAGTTATTATCGCTAAAACTGTAATAATTATACTTATTACTCCCAATATTATCAATATAACATGCATTATTACCCATATAATGCAGTTATTATCGCTAGAACTGTAATAATTATACTTATTACTTATATTATTAGCAATATAACGTGCATTATTACCCATATAATGCAGTTATTATCGCTAGAACTGTAATAATTATACTTATTACTTTTATTATTATCAATATAACATGCACTATTAGCCATATTGTACTATTATTATCGCGAGAACTATAATAATTATACTTATTACTCCCGATATTATCAATATAACATGCATTATTACCCATATAATCCAGTTATTATCGCTGGAACTATAATAAATACACGTATTACTTTTATTATCATCAACATAACATGCATTATTACCCATATTATGCCTTTATTATCGATAGAACTGTAATAATTATACTTATTGCTTATATTATTAGCAATATAACGTGCATTATTACCCATATAATGCAGTTATTATCGCTAGAACTGTAATAATTATACTTATTACTTTTATTATTATCAATATAACATGCACTATTAGCCATATTGTACTATTATTATCGCTAGAACTATAATAATTATACTTATTACCCCCGATATTATCAATATAACATGCATTATTACCCATATAATGGAGTTATTATCGCTAGAACTGTAATAATTATACTTATTATTTATATTATTATCAATATAACGTGCATTATTACCCATATAATGCAGTTATTATCGACAGAAGTATAATAAATATATTTATTACTTTTATTATTATCAGTATAACATGTACTATTAGCCATATTTTCCTATTCTTATCGCTAGAACTATAATAATTATACATATTACTCCCGATATTATCAATATAACATGCATTATTACCCATATAATGCAGTTATTATCGCTAGAACTGTAATAAACATACTTACTACTTTCATTATCATCAATATAACATGCATTATTGCCCATATTATGCAGTTATTATCGCTAGAACTGTAATAATTATACTTATTACTTACATTATTATCAGTATGACATGCATTATTACCCATATAATGGAGTTATTATCGCTAGAACTGTAATAATTATACTTATTACATATACTATTAGCAATATAACGTGCATTATTACCCATATAATGCAGTTATTATAGCCAGAACTGTAATAAATATACGTACTACTTTTATTATCGTCAATATAACATGCATTATTACCCATATTATGCAGATATTATCGATAGAACTGTAATAAATATACTTATTACTTTTATTGTTATCAATATAACATGCACTATTAGCCATATTGTACTATTATTATCGCTAGAACTATAATAATTATACTTATTACTCCCGATATTATCAATATAACATGCATTATTACGCATGTAATGCAGTTATTATCGCTAGAACTGTAATAAATATACTTACTACTTTCATTATCATCAATATAACATGCATTATTGCCCATATTATGCAGTTATTATCGCTAGAACTGTAATAATTATACTTATTACTTATATTATTATCAGTATGACATGCATTATTACCCATATAATGGAGCTATTATCGCTAGAACTGTAATAATTATACTTATTACATATACGATTAGCAATATAACGTGCATTATTACCCATATAATGCAGTTATTATAGCCAGAACTGTAATAAATATACGTACTACTTTTATTATCGTCAATATAACATGCATTATTACCCATATTATGCAGATATTATCGATAGAACTGTAATAAATATACTTATTACTTTTATTGTTATCAATATAACATGCACTATTAGCCATATTGTACTATTATTATCGCTAGAACTATAATAATTATACTTATTACTCCCGATATTATCAATATAACATGCATTATTACCCATATAATGCAGTTATTATCGCTAGAACTGTAATAATTATACTCATTACTTATATTATTAGCAATATAACGTGCATTATTACCCATATAATGGAGTTATTATCGCTAGAACTGTAATAATTATACTTATTACATATACTATTAGCAGTATAACGTGCATTATTACTAACATAATGCAGTTATTATAGCCAGAACTGTAATAATTATACTTACTACTTATATTATTCTCGATATAACATGCATTATTACCCATATTATGCAGTTATTATCGCTAGAACTATAATAAATATACGTACTACTTTTATTATCATCAATATAACATGCATTATTACCCATATTATGCAGTTATTTTGGATAGAACTGCAATAAATATACTTATTACTTTTATTATTATCAATATTACATGCACTATTTGCCATATTTTACTATTATTATCGCTAGAACTATAATAATTATACTTATAACTCCCAATGTTATCAATATAACATGCATTATTACCCATATAATGCGGTTATTATCGCTAGAATTGTAATAATTATACTTATTACTTATATTATTATCAATATAACATGCATTATTCCCCATATAATGCAGTTATTATCGCTAGAACTGTAATAATTATACTTATTACTTATATTATTATCAATATAACATGCATTATTACCCATATAATGGAGTTATTATCGCTAGAACTGTAATAATTATACTTATTATTTATATTATTATCAATATAACGTGCATTATTACCCATATAATGCAGTTATTATCGACAGAAGTATAATAAATATACTTATTACTTTTATTATTATCAGTATAACATGTACTATTAGCCATATTTTCCAATTCTTATCGCTAGAACTATAATAATTATACTTATTACTCCCGATATTATCAATATAACATGCATTATTACCCATATAATGCAGTTATAATCGCTAGAACTATAATAAATAAACTTAGTACTTTTATTATTATCAATATAACATGCACTATTACCCATATAATGCAGTTATTATCGCTAGAACTGTAATAAATATACTTATTACTTATATTATTAGCAATATAACGTGCATTATTACCCACATAATGCAGTTATTATCGCTAGAACTGTAATAATTATACTTATTACTCCCAATATTATCAATATAACATGCATTATTACCCATATAATGCAGTTATTATCGCTAGAACTGTAATAATTATACTTATTACTTATATTATTAGCAATATAACGTGCATTATTACCCATATAATGCAGTTATTATCGCTAGAACTGTAATAATTATACTTATTACTTTTATTATTATCAATATAACATGCACTATTAGCCATATTGTACTATTATTATCGCTAGAACTATAATAATTATACTTATTACTCCCGATATTATCAATATAACATGCATTATTACCCATATAATGCAGTTATTATCGCTGGAACTATAATAAATACACGTATTACTTTTATTATCATCAACATAACATGCATTATTACCCATATTATGCAGTTATTATCGATAGAACTGTAATAATTATACTTATTACATATACTATTAGCAATATAACGTGCATTATTACCCATATAATGCAGTTATTATAGCCAGAACTGTAATAAATATACGTACTACTTTTATTATCGTCAATATAACATGCATTATTACCCATATTATGCAGATATTATCGATAGAACTGTAATAAATATACTTATTACTTTTATTGTTATCAATATAACATGCACTATTAGCCATATTGTACTATTATTATCGCTAGAACTATAATAATTATACTTATTACTCCCGATATTATCAATATAACATGCCTTATTACGCATGTAATGCAGTTATTATCGTTAGAACTGTAATAATTATACTTATTACTTATATTATTAGCAATATAACGTGCATTATTACCCATATAATGCAGTTATTATCGCTGGAACTGTAATAATTATACTTATTACTCCCGATATTATCAATATAACATGCCTTATTACGCATATAAGGCAGTTATTATCGCTAGAACTGTAATAATTATACTTATTACTTATATTATTAGCAATATAACGTGCATTATTACCCATATAATGCAGTTATTATCGCTGGAACTGTAATAATTATACTTATTACTTATATTATTATCAATATAACATGCATTATTACCCATATAATGGAGTTATTATCGCTAGAACTGTAATAATTATACTTATTATTTATATTATTATCAATATAACGTGCATTATTACCCATATAATGCAGTTATTATCGACAGAAGTATAATAAATATACTTATTACTTTTATTATTATCAGTATAACATGTACTATTAGCCATATTTTCCAATTCTTATCGCTAGAACTATAATAATTATACTTATTACTCCCGATATTATCAATATAACATGCATTATTACCCATATAATGCAGTTATAATCGCTGGAACTATAATAAATAAACTTAGTACTTTTATTATTATCAATATAACATGCACTATTACCCATATAATGCAGTTATTATCGCTAGAACTGTAATAAATATACTTATTACTTATATTATTAGCAATATAACGTGCATTATTACCCATATAATGCAGTTATTATCGCTAGAACTGTAATAATTATACTTATTACTCCCAATATTATCAATATAACATGCATTATTACCCATATAATGCAGTTATTATCGCTAGAACTGTAATAATTATACTTATTACTTATATTATTAGCAATATAACGTGCATTATTACCCATATAATGCAGTTATTATCGCTAGAACTGTAATAATTATACTTATTACTTTTATTATTACCAATATAACATGCACTATTAGCCATATTGTACTATTATTATCGCTAGAACTATAATAATTATACTTATTACTCCCGATATTATCAATATAACATGCATTATTACCCATATAATGCAGTTATTATCGCTGGAACTATAATAAATACACGTATTACTTTTATTATCATCAACATAACATGCATTATTACCCATATTATGCAGTTATTATCGATAGAACTGTAATAATTATACTTATTACATATACTATTAGCAATATAACGTGCATTATTACCCATATAATGCAGTTATTATAGCCAGAACTGTAATAAATATACGTACTACTTTTATTATCGTCAATATAACATGCATTATTACCCATATTATGCAGATATTATCGATAGAACTGTAATAAATATACTTATTACTTTTATTGTTATCAATATAACATGCACTATTAGCCATATTGTACTATTATTATCGCTAGAACTATAATAATTATACTTATTACTCCCGATATTATCAATATAACATGCATTATTACCCATATAATGCAGTTATTATCGCTAGAACTGTAATAATTATACTCATTACTTATATTATTAGCAATATAACGTGCATTATTACCCATATAATGGAGTTATTATCGCTAGAACTGTAATAATTATACTTATTACGTATACTATTAGCAGTATAACGTGCATTATTACTAACATAATGCAGTTATTATAGCCAGAACTGTAATAATTATACTTACTACTTATATTATTCTCGATATAACATGCATTATTGCCCATATTATGCAGTTATTATCGCTAGAACTATAATAAATATACGTACTACTTTTATTATCATCAATATAACATGCATTATTACCCATATTATGCAGTTATTTTGGATAGAACTGCAATAAATATACTTATTACTTTTATTATTATCAATATTACATGCACTATTTGCCATATTTTACTATTATTATCGCTAGAACTATAATAATTATACTTATCACTCCCAATATTATCAATATAACATGCATTATTACCCATATAATGCAGTTATTATCGCTAGAATTGTAATAATTATACTTATTACTTATATTATTATCAATATAACATGCATTATTACCCATATAATGCAGTTATTATCGCTAGAACTGTAATAATTATACTTATTACTTATATTATTATCAATATAACATGCATTATTACCCATATAATGGAGTTATTATCGCTAGAACTGTAATAATTATACTTATTATTTATATTATTATCAATATAACGTGCATTATTACCCATATAATGCAGTTATTATCGACAGAAGTATAATAAATATACTTATTACTTTTATTATTATCAGTATAACATGTACTATTAGCCATATTTTCCTATTCTTATCGCTAGAACTATAATAATTATACTTATTACTCCCGATATTATCAATATAACATGCATTATTACCCATATAATGCAGTTATTATCGCTAGAACTATAATAATTATACTTATCACTCCCAATATTATCAATATAACATGCATTATTACCCATATAATGCAGTTATTATCGCTAGAATTGTAATAATTATACTTATTACTTATATTATTATCAATATAACATGCATTATTACCCATATAATGCAGTTATTATCGCTAGAATTGTAATAATTATACTTATTGCTTATATTATTATCAGTATGACATGCATTATTACCCATATAATGGCGTTATTATCGCTAGAACTGTAATAATTATACTTATTACTTATATTATTATCAATATAACATGCATTATTACCCATATAATGCAGTTATTATCGACAGAAGTATAATAAATATACTTATTACTTTTATTATTATCAATATAACAGGCACTAATAGCCATATTTTACTATTATTATCGCTAGAACTATAATAATTATACTTATTACTCCCGATATTATCAATATAACATGCATTATTACGCATATAATGCAGTTATTATCGCTAGAACTGTAATAAATATACTTACTACTTTCATTATCATCAATATAACATGCATTATTGCCCATATTATGCAGTTATTATCGCTAGAACTGTAATAATTATACTTATTACTTACATTATTATCAGTATGACATGCATTATTACCCATATAATGGAGTTATTATCGCTAGAACTGTAATAATTATACTTATTACATATACTATTAGCAATATAACGTGCATTATTACCCATATAATGCAGTTATTATAGCCAGAACTGTAATAAATATACGTACTACTTTTATTATCGTCAATATAACATGCATTATTACCCATATTATGCAGATATTATCGATAGAACTGTAATAAATATACTTATTACTTTTATTGTAATCAATATAACATGCACTATTAGCCATATTGTACTATTATTATCGCTAGAACTATAATAATTATACTTATTACTCCCGATATTATCAATATAACATGCATTATTACGCATATAATGCAGTTATTATCGCTAGAACTGTAATGAATATACTTACTACTTTCATTATCATCAATATAACATGCATTATTGCCCATATTATGCAGTTATTATCGCTAGAACTGTAATAATTATACTTATTACTTATATTATTATCAGTATGACATGCATTATTACCCATATAATGGAGCTATTATCGCTAGAACTGTAATAATTATACTTATTACATATACGATTAGCAATATAACGTGCATTATTACCCATATAATGCAGTTATTATAGCCAGAACTGTAATAAATATACGTACTACTTTTATTATCGTCAATATAACATGCATTATTACCCATATTATGCAGATATTATCGATAGAACTGTAATAAATATACTTATTACTTTTATTGTTATCAATATAACATGCACTATTAGCCATATTGTACTATTATTATCGCTAGAACTATAACAATTATACTTATTACTCCCGATATTATCAATATAACATGCATTATTACCCATATAATGCAGTTATTATCGCTAGAACTGTAATAATTATACTCATTACTTATATTATTAGCAATATAACGTGCAGTATTACCCATATAATGGAGTTATTATCGCTAGAACTGTAATAATTATACTTATTACGTATACTATTAGCAGTATAACGTGCATTATTACTAACATAATGCAGTTATTATAGCCAGAACTGTAATAATTATACTTACTACTTATATTATTCTCGATATAACATGCATTATTGCCCATATTATGCAGTTATTATCGCTAGAACTATAATAAATATACGTACTACTTTTATTATCATCAATATAACATGCATTATTACCCATATTATGCAGTTATTTTGGATAGAACTGCAATAAATATACTTATTACTTTTATTATTATCAATATTACATGCACTATTTGCCATATTTTACTATTATTATCGCTAGAACTATAATAATTATACTTATCACTCCCAATATTATCAATATAACATGCATTATTACCCATATAATGCAGTTATTATCGCTAGAATTGTAATAATTATACTTATTACTTATATTATTATCAATATAACATGCATTATTACCCATATAATGCAGTTATTATCGCTAGAACTGTAATAATTATACTTATTACTTATATTATTATCAATATAACATGCATTATTACCCATATAATGGAGTTATTATCGCTAGAACTGTAATAATTATACTTATTATTTATATTATTATCAATATAACGTGCATTATTACCCATATAATGCAGTTATTATCGACAGAAGTATAATAAATATACTTATTACTTTTATTATTATCAGTATAACATGTACTATTAGCCATATTTTCCTATTCTTATCGCTAGAACTATAATAATTATACTTATTACTCCCGATATTATCAATATAACATGCATTATTACCCATATAATGCAGTTATTATCGCTAGAACTATAATAATTATACTTATCACTCCCAATATTATCAATATAACATGCATTATTACCCATATAATGCAGTTATTATCGCTAGAATTGTAATAATTATACTTATTACTTATATTATTATCAATATAACATGCATTATTACCCATATAATGCAGTTATTATCGCTAGAATTGTAATAATTATACTTATTGCTTATATTATTATCAGTATGACATGCATTATTACCCATATAATGGCGTTATTATCGCTAGAACTGTAATAATTATACTTATTACTTATATTATTATCAATATAACATGCATTATTACCCATATAATGCAGTTATTATCGACAGAAGTATAATAAATATACTTATTACTTTTATTATTATCAATATAACAGGCACTAATAGCCATATTTTACTATTATTATCGCTAGAACTATAATAATTATACTTATTACTCCCGATATTATCAATATAACATGCATTATTACGCATATAATGCAGTTATTATCGCTAGAACTGTAATAAATATACTTACTACTTTCATTATCATCAATATAACATGCATTATTGCCCATATTATGCAGTTATTATCGCTAGAACTGTAATAATTATACTTATTACTTACATTATTATCAGTATGACATGCATTATTACCCATATAATGGAGTTATTATCGCTAGAACTGTAATAATTATACTTATTACATATACTATTAGCAATATAACGTGCATTATTACCCATATAATGCTGTTATTATAGCCAGAACTGTAATAAATATACGTACTACTTTTATTATCGTCAATATAACATGCATTATTACCCATATTATGCAGATATTATCGATAGAACTGTAATAAATATACTTATTACTTTTATTGTAATCAATATAACATGCACTATTACCCATATTGTACTATTATTATCGCTAGAACTATAATAATTATACTTATTACTCCCGATATTATCAATATAACATGCATTATTATGCATATAATGCAGTTATTATCGCTAGAACTGTAATAAATATACTTACTACTTTCATTATCATCAATATAACATGCATTATTGCCCATATTATGCAGTTATTATCGCTAGAACTGTAATAATTATACTTATTACTTACATTATTATCAGTATGACATGCATTATTACCCATATAATGGAGTTATTATCGCTAGAACTGTAATAATTATACTTATTACATATACTATTAGCAATATAACGTGCATTATTACACATATAATGCAGTTATTATAGCCAGAACTGTAATAAATATACGTACTACTTTTATTATCGTCAATATAACATGCATTATTACCCATATTATGCAGATATTATCGATAGAACTGTAATAAATATACTTATTACTTTTATTGTAATCAATATAACATGCACTATTACCCATATTGTACTATTATTATCGCTAGAACTATAATAATTATACTTATTACTCCCGATATTATCAATATAACATGCATTATTATGCATATAATGCAGTTATTATCGCTAGAACTGTAATAAATATACTTACTACTTTCATTATCATCAATATAACATGCATTATTGCCCATATTATGCAGTTATTATCGCTAGAACTGTAATAATTATACTTATTACTTATATTATTATCAGTATGACATGCATTATTACCCATATAATGGAGCTATTATCGCTAGAACTGTAATAATTATACTTATTACATATACGATTAGCAATATAACGTGCATTATTACCCATATAATGCAGTTATTATAGCCAGAACTGTAATAAATATACGTACTACTTTTATTATCGTCAATATAACATGCATTATTACCCATATTATGCAGATATTATCGATAGAACTGTAATAAATATACTTATTACTTTTATTGTTATCAATATAACATGCACTATTAGCCATATTGTACTATTATTATCGCTAGAACTATAATAATTATACTTATTACTCCCGATATTATCAATATAACATGCATTATTACCCATATAATGCAGTTATTATCGCTAGAACTGTAATAATTATACTCATTACTTATATTATTAGCAATATAACGTGCATTATTACCCATATAATGGAGTTATTATCGCTAGAACTGTAATAATTATACTTATTACATATACGATTAGCAATATAACGTGCATTATTACCCATATAATGCAGTTATTATAGCCAGAACTGTAATAAATATACGTACTACTTTTATTATCGTCAATATAACATGCATTATTACCCATATTATGCAGATATTATCGATAGAACTGTAATAAATATACTTATTACTTTTATTGTTATCAATATAACATGCACTATTAGCCATATTGTACTATTATTATCGCTAGAACTATAATAATTATACTTATTACTCCCGATATTATCAATATAACATGCATTATTACCCATATAATGCAGTTATTATCGCTAGAACTGTAATAATTATACTCATTACTTATATTATTAGCAATATAACGTGCATTATTACCCATATAATGGAGTTATTATCGCTAGAACTGTAATAATTATACTTATTACATATACTATTAGCAGTATAACGTGCATTATTACTAACATAATGCAGTTATTATAGCCAGAACTGTAATAATTATACTTACTACTTATATTATTCTCGATATAACATGCATTATTACCCATATTATGCAGTTATTATCGCTAGAACTATAATAAATATACGTACTACTTTTATTATCATCAATATAACATGCATTATTACCCATATTATGCAGTTATTTTTGATAGAACTGCAATAAATATACTTATTACTTTTATTATTATCAATATTACATGCACTATTTGCCATATTTTACTATTATTATCGCTAGAACTATAATAATTATACTTATAACTCCCAATATTATCAATATAACATGCATTATTACCCATATAATGCGGTTATTATCGCTAGAATTGTAATAATTATACTTATTACTTATATTATTATCAATATAACATGCATTATTCCCCATATAATGCAGTTATTATCGCTAGAACTGTAATAATTATACTTATTACTTATATTATTATCAATATAACATGCATTATTACCCATATAATGGAGTTATTATCGCTAGAACTGTAATAATTATACTTATTATTTATATTATTATCAATATAACGTGCATTATTACCCATATAATGCAGTTATTATCGACAGAAGTATAATAAATATACTTATTACTTTTATTATTATCAGTATAACATGTACTATTAGCCATATTTTCCAATTCTTATCGCTAGAACTATAATAATTATACTTATTACTCCCGATATTATCAATATAACATGCATTATTACCCATATAATGCAGTTATAATCGCTAGAACTATAATAAATAAACTTAGTACTTTTATTATTATCAATATAACATGCACTATTACCCATATAATCCAGTTATTATCGCTAGAACTGTAATAATTATACTTATTACTTACATTATTAGCAATATAACGTGCATTATTACCCACATAATGCAGTTATTATCGCTAGAACTATAATAATTATACTTATTACTCCCGATATTATCAATATAACATGCATTATTACCCATATAATGCAATTATTATCGCTAGAACTGTAATAATTATACTCATTACTTATATTATTAACAATATAACGTGCATTATTACCCATATTATGCAGTTATTATCGCTAGAACTGTAATAATTATACATATTACTTATATTATTAGCAATATAACGTGCATTATTACCCATATAAAAGAGCTATTATCGCTAGAACTGTAATAATTATACTTATTACATATGCTATTAGCAGTATAACGTGCATTATTACTAACATAATGCAGTTATTGTAGCCAGAGCTGTAATAATTATACTTACTACTTATATTATTCTCGATATAACATGCATTATTACCCATATTATGCAGTTATTATCGCTAGAACTATAATAAATATACGTACTACTTTTATTATCATCAATACAACATGCATTATTACCCATATTAAGCAGTTATTTTGGATAGAACTGTAATAAATATACTTATTACTTTTATTATTATCAATATAACATGCACTATTAGCCATATTGTACTATTATTATCGCTAGAACTATAATAATTATACTTATTACTCCCGATATTATCAATATAACATGCATTATTACCCATATAATGCAGTTATTATCGCTAGAACTGTAATAATTATACTCATTACTTATATTATTAGCAATATAACGTGCATTATTACCCATATAAAAGAGCTATTATCGCTAGAACTGTAATAATTATACTTATTACATATGCTATTAGCAGTATAACGTGCATTATTACTAACATAATGCAGTTATTGTAGCCAGAGCTGTAATAATTATACTTACTACTTATATTATTCTCGATATAACATGCATTATTACCCATATTATGCAGTTATTATCGCTAGAACTATAATAAATATACGTACTACTTTTATTATCATCAATACAACATGCATTATTACCCATATTAAGCAGTTATTTTGGATAGAACTGTAATAAATATACTTATTACTTTTATTATTATCAATATTACATGCACTATTTGCCATATTTTACTATCATTATCGCTAGAACTATAATAATTATACTTATCACTCCCAATATTATCAATATAACATGCATTATTACCCATATAATGCAGTTATTATCGCTAGAATTGTAATAATTATACTTATTACATATACTATTAGCAGTATAACGTGCATTATTACCCACATAATGCAGTTATTATCGCTAGAACTGTAATAATTATACTTATTACACATACTATTAGCAATATAACGTGCATTATTACCCATATAATGCAGTTATTATCGCTAGAACTGTAATAATTATACTTATTACTTACATTATTATCAGTATGACATGCATTATTACCCATATAATGGAGTTATTATCGCTAGAACTGTAATAATTATACTTATTACATATACTATTAGCAATATAACGTGCATTATTACCCATATAATGCTGTTATTATAGCCAGAACTGTAATAAATATACGTACTACTTTTATTATCGTCAATATAACATGCATTATTACCCATATTATGCAGATATTATCGATAGAACTGTAATAAATATACTTATTACTTTTATTGTAATCAATATAACATGCACTATTACCCATATTGTACTATTATTATCGCTAGAACTATAATAATTATACTTATTACTCCCGATATTATCAATATAACATGCATTATTATGCATATAATGCAGTTATTATCGCTAGAACTGTAATAAATATACTTACTACTTTCATTATCATCAATATAACATGCATTATTGCCCATATTATGCAGTTATTATCGCTAGAACTGTAATAATTATACTTATTACTTACATTATTATCAGTATGACATGCATTATTACCCATATAATGGAGTTATTATCGCTAGAACTGTAATAATTATACTTATTACATATACTATTAGCAATATAACGTGCATTATTACACATATAATGCAGTTATTATAGCCAGAACTGTAATAAATATACGTACTACTTTTATTATCGTCAATATAACATGCATTATTACCCATATTATGCAGATATTATCGATAGAACTGTAATAAATATACTTATTACTTTTATTGTAATCAATATAACATGCACTATTACCCATATTGTACTATTATTATCGCTAGAACTATAATAATTATACTTATTACTCCCGATATTATCAATATAACATGCATTATTATGCATATAATGCAGTTATTATCGCTAGAACTGTAATAAATATACTTACTACTTTCATTATCATCAATATAACATGCATTATTGCCCATATTATGCAGTTATTATCGCTAGAACTGTAATAATTATACTTATTACTTATATTATTATCAGTATGACATGCATTATTACCCATATAATGGAGCTATTATCGCTAGAACTGTAATAATTATACTTATTACATATACGATTAGCAATATAACGTGCATTATTACCCATATAATGCAGTTATTATAGCCAGAACTGTAATAAATATACGTACTACTTTTATTATCGTCAATATAACATGCATTATTACCCATATTATGCAGATATTATCGATAGAACTGTAATAAATATACTTATTACTTTTATTGTTATCAATATAACATGCACTATTAGCCATATTGTACTATTATTATCGCTAGAACTATAATAATTATACTTATTACTCCCGATATTATCAATATAACATGCATTATTACCCATATAATGCAGTTATTATCGCTAGAACTGTAATAATTATACTCATTACTTATATTATTAGCAATATAACGTGCATTATTACCCATATAATGGAGTTATTATCGCTAGAACTGTAATAATTATACTTATTACATATACGATTAGCAATATAACGTGCATTATTACCCATATAATGCAGTTATTATAGCCAGAACTGTAATAAATATACGTACTACTTTTATTATCGTCAATATAACATGCATTATTACCCATATTATGCAGATATTATCGATAGAACTGTAATAAATATACTTATTACTTTTATTGTTATCAATATAACATGCACTATTAGCCATATTGTACTATTATTATCGCTAGAACTATAATAATTATACTTATTACTCCCGATATTATCAATATAACATGCATTATTACCCATATAATGCAGTTATTATCGCTAGAACTGTAATAATTATACTCATTACTTATATTATTAGCAATATAACGTGCATTATTACCCATATAATGGAGTTATTATCGCTAGAACTGTAATAATTATACTTATTACATATACTATTAGCAGTATAACGTGCATTATTACTAACATAATGCAGTTATTATAGCCAGAACTGTAATAATTATACTTACTACTTATATTATTCTCGATATAACATGCATTATTACCCATATTATGCAGTTATTATCGCTAGAACTATAATAAATATACGTACTACTTTTATTATCATCAATATAACATGCATTATTACCCATATTATGCAGTTATTTTTGATAGAACTGCAATAAATATACTTATTACTTTTATTATTATCAATATTACATGCACTATTTGCCATATTTTACTATTATTATCGCTAGAACTATAATAATTATACTTATAACTCCCAATATTATCAATATAACATGCATTATTACCCATATAATGCGGTTATTATCGCTAGAATTGTAATAATTATACTTATTACTTATATTATTATCAATATAACATGCATTATTCCCCATATAATGCAGTTATTATCGCTAGAACTGTAATAATTATACTTATTACTTATATTATTATCAATATAACATGCATTATTACCCATATAATGGAGTTATTATCGCTAGAACTGTAATAATTATACTTATTATTTATATTATTATCAATATAACATGCACTATTAGCCATATTGTACTATTATTATCGCTAGAACTATAATAATTATACTTATTACTCCCGATATTATCAATATAACATGCATTATTACCCATATAATGCAGTTATTATCGCTAGAACTGTAGTAATTATACACATTACTTATATTATTAGCAATATAACGTGCATTATTACCCATATTATGCAGTTATTATCGCTAGAACTGTAATAATTATACTTATTACTTATATTATTATCAGTATGACATGCATTATTACCCATATAATGGCGTTATTATCGCTAGAACTGTAATAATTATACTTATTACATATACTATTAGCAGTATAACGTGCATTATTACCCACATAATGCAGTTATTATAGCCAGAACTGTAATAATTATACTTACTACTTATATTATTCTCAATACAACATGCATTATTACCCATATTATGCAGTTATTATCGCTAGAACTATAATAAATATACGTACTACTTTTATTATCGTCAATAGAACATGCATTATTACCCATATTATGCAGATATTATCGATAGAACTGTAATAAATATACTTATTACTTTTATTATTATCAATATAACATGCACTATTAGCCATATTGTACTATTATTATCGCTAGAACTATAATAATTATACTCATTACTCCCGATATTATCAATATAACATGCATTATTACCCATATAATGGAGTTATTATCGCTAGAACTGTAATAATTATACTTATTATTTATATTATTATCAATATAACGTGCATTATTACCCATATAATGCAGTTATTATCGACAGAAGTATAATAAATATACTTATTACTTTTATTATTATCAGTATAACATGTACTATTAGCCACATTTTCCTATTCTTATCGCTAGAACTATAATAATTATACTTATTACTCCCGATATTATCAATATAACATGCATTATTACCCATATAATGCAGTTATAATCGCTAGAACCATAATAAATATACTTAGTACTTTTATTATTATTAATATAACATGCACTATTACCCATATAATGCAGTTATTATCGCTAGAACTGTAATAATTATACTTATTACTTATATTATTAGCAATATAACGTGCATTATTACCCACATAATGCAGTTATTATCGCTAAAACTGTAATAATTATACTTATTACTCCCAATATTATCAATATAACATGCATTATTACCCATATAATGCAGTTATTATCGCTAGAACTGTAATAATTATACATATTACTTATATTATTAGCAATATAACGTGCATTATTACCCATATAATGCAGTTATTATCGCTAGAACTGTAATAATTATAATTATTACTTTTATTATTATCAATATAACATGCACTATTAGCCATATTGTACTATTATTATCGCTAGAACTATAATAATTATACTTATTACTCCCGATATTATCAATATAACATGCATTATTACCCATATAATGCAGTTATTATCGCTAGAACTGTAATAATTATACTCATTACTTATATTATTAGCAATATAACGTGCATTATTACCCATATTATGCAGTTATTATCGCTAGAACTGTAATAATTATACTTATTACTTATATTATTATCAGTATGACATGCATTATTACCCATATAATGGCGTTATTATCGCTAGAACTGTAATAATTATACTTATTACATATACTATTAGCAGTATAACGTGCATTATTACCCACATAATGCAGTTATTATAGCCAGATCTGTAATAATTATACTTACTACTTATATTATTCTCAATACAACATGCATTATTACCCATATTATGCAGTTATTATCGCTAGAACTATAATAAATATACGTACTACTTTTATTATCATCAATATAACATGCATTATTACCCACATTATGCAGTTATTATCGATAGAACTGTAATAAAGACACTTAGTACTTTTACTATTATCAATATAACATGCACTATTAGCCATATTTTACTATTATTATCGCTAGAACTATAATAATTATACTTATTACTCCCGATATTATCAATATAACATGCCTTATTACGCATATAATGCAGTTATTATCGCTAGAACTGTAATAATTATACTTGTTACTTATATTATTAGCAATATAACGTGCATTATTACCCCTATAATGCAGTTATTATCGCTAGAACAGTAATAATTATACTTATTACTTATATTATTAGCAATATAACGTGCATTATTACCCATATAATGCAGTTATTATCGCTAGAACTGTAATAATTATACTTATTACTTATATTATTATCAATATAACATGCATTATTACCCATATAATGGAGTTATTATCGCTAGAACTGTAATAATTATACTTATTATTTATATTATTATCAATATAACATGCACTATTAGCCATATTGTACTATTATTATCGCTAGAACTATAATAATTATACTTATTACTCCCGATATTATCAATATAACATGCATTATTACCCATATAATGCAGTTATTATCGCTAGAACTGTAGTAATTATACACATTACTTATATTATTAGCAATATAACGTGCATTATTACCCATATTATGCAGTTATTATCGCTAGAACTGTAATAATTATACTTATTACTTATATTATTATCAGTATGACATGCATTATTACCCATATAATGGCGTTATTATCGCTAGAACTGTAATAATTATACTTATTACATATACTATTAGCAGTATAACGTGCATTATTACCCACATAATGCAGTTATTATAGCCAGAACTGTAATAATTATACTTACTACTTATATTATTCTCAATACAACATGCATTATTACCCATATTATGCAGTTATTATCGCTAGAACTATAATAAATATACGTACTACTTTTATTATCGTCAATAGAACATGCATTATTACCCATATTATGCAGATATTATCGATAGAACTGTAATAAATATACTTATTACTTTTATTATTATCAATATAACATGCACTATTAGCCATATTGTACTATTATTATCGCTAGAACTATAATAATTATACTCATTACTCCCGATATTATCAATATAACATGCATTATTACCCATATAATGGAGTTATTATCGCTAGAACTGTAATAATTATACTTATTATTTATATTATTATCAATATAACGTGCATTATTACCCATATAATGCAGTTATTATCGACAGAAGTATAATAAATATACTTATTACTTTTATTATTATCAGTATAACATGTACTATTAGCCACATTTTCCTATTCTTATCGCTAGAACTATAATAATTATACTTATTACTCCCGATATTATCAATATAACATGCATTATTACCCATATAATGCAGTTATAATCGCTAGAACCATAATAAATATACTTAGTACTTTTATTATTATTAATATAACATGCACTATTACCCATATAATGCAGTTATTATCGCTAGAACTGTAATAATTATACTTATTACTTATATTATTAGCAATATAACGTGCATTATTACCCACATAATGCAGTTATTATCGCTAAAACTGTAATAATTATACTTATTACTCCCAATATTATCAATATAACATGCATTATTACCCATATAATGCAGTTATTATCGCTAGAACTGTAATAATTATACATATTACTTATATTATTAGCAATATAACGTGCATTATTACCCATATAATGCAGTTATTATCGCTAGAACTGTAATAATTATAATTATTACTTTTATTATTATCAATATAACATGCACTATTAGCCATATTGTACTATTATTATCGCTAGAACTATAATAATTATACTTATTACTCCCGATATTATCAATATAACATGCATTATTACCCATATAATGCAGTTATTATCGCTAGAACTGTAATAATTATACTCATTACTTATATTATTAGCAATATAACGTGCATTATTACCCATATTATGCAGTTATTATCGCTAGAACTGTAATAATTATACTTATTACTTATATTATTATCAGTATGACATGCATTATTACCCATATAATGGCGTTATTATCGCTAGAACTGTAATAATTATACTTATTACATATACTATTAGCAGTATAACGTGCATTATTACCCACATAATGCAGTTATTATAGCCAGATCTGTAATAATTATACTTACTACTTATATTATTCTCAATACAACATGCATTATTACCCATATTATGCAGTTATTATCGCTAGAACTATAATAAATATACGTACTACTTTTATTATCATCAATATAACATGCATTATTACCCACATTATGCAGTTATTATCGATAGAACTGTAATAAAGACACTTAGTACTTTTACTATTATCAATATAACATGCACTATTAGCCATATTTTACTATTATTATCGCTAGAACTATAATAATTATACTTATTACTCCCGATATTATCAATATAACATGCCTTATTACGCATATAATGCAGTTATTATCGCTAGAACTGTAATAATTATACTTGTTACTTATATTATTAGCAATATAACGTGCATTATTACCCCTATAATGCAGTTATTATCGCTAGAACAGTAATAATTATACTTATTACTTATATTATTAGCAATATAACGTGCATTATTACCCATATAATGCAGTTATTATCGCTAGAACTGTAATAATTATACTTATTACTTATATTATTATCAATATAACGTGCATTATTACCCATATAATGCAGTTATTATCGCTAGAACTGTAATAATTATACTTATTACTTATATTATTAGCAATATAACGTGCATTATTACCCATATAATGCAGTTATTATCGCTAGCACTGTAATAATTATACTTATTACATATACTATTAGCAGTATAACGTGCATTATTACCCATATAATGCAGTTATTATAGCCAGAACTGTAATAATTATACTTACTACTTATATTATTCTCAATATAACATGCATTATTACCCATATAATGGAGTTATTATCGCTAGAACTGTAATAATTATACTTATTACTTATATTATTATCAATATAACATGCAGTATTACCCATATAATGCAGCTATTTTCGACAGAAGTATAATAAATATACTTATTACTTTTATTATTATCAATATAACATGCACTATTAGCCATATTGTACTATTATTATCGCTAGAACTATAATAATTATACTTATTACTCCCGATATTATCAATATAACATGCATTATTACCCATATAATGCAGTTATTATCGCTAGAACTGTAATAATTATACTCATTACTTATATTATTAGCAATATAACGTGCATTATTACCCATATAATGGAGTTATTATCGCTAGAACTGTAATAATTATACTTATTACATATACGATTAGCAATATAACGTGCATTATTACCCATATAATGCAGTTATTATAGCCAGAACTGTAATAAATATACGTACTACTTTTATTATCGTCAATATAACATGCATTATTACCCATATTATGCAGATATTATCGATAGAACTGTAATAAATATACTTATTACTTTTATTGTTATCAATATAACATGCACTATTAGCCATATTGTACTATTATTATCGCTAGAACTATAATAATTATACTTATTACTCCCGATATTATCAATATAACATGCATTATTACCCATATAATGCAGTTATTATCGCTAGAACTGTAATAATTATACTCATTACTTATATTATTAGCAATATAACGTGCATTATTACCCATATAATGGAGTTATTATCGCTAGAACTGTAATAATTATACTTATTACATATACTATTAGCAGTATAACGTGCATTATTACTAACATAATGCAGTTATTATAGCCAGAACTGTAATAATTATACTTACTACTTATATTATTCTCGATATAACATGCATTATTACCCATATTATGCAGTTATTATCGCTAGAACTATAATAAATATACGTACTACTTTTATTATCATCAATATAACATGCATTATTACCCATATTATGCAGTTATTTTTGATAGAACTGCAATAAATATACTTATTACTTTTATTATTATCAATATTACATGCACTATTTGCCATATTTTACTATTATTATCGCTAGAACTATAATAATTATACTTATAACTCCCAATATTATCAATATAACATGCATTATTACCCATATAATGCGGTTATTATCGCTAGAATTGTAATAATTATACTTATTACTTATATTATTATCAATATAACATGCATTATTCCCCATATAATGCAGTTATTATCGCTAGAACTGTAATAATTATACTTATTACTTATATTATTATCAATATAACATGCATTATTACCCATATAATGGAGTTATTATCGCTAGAACTGTAATAATTATACTTATTATTTATATTATTATCAATATAACATGCACTATTAGCCATATTGTACTATTATTATCGCTAGAACTATAATAATTATACTTATTACTCCCGATATTATCAATATAACATGCATTATTACCCATATAATGCAGTTATTATCGCTAGAACTGTAGTAATTATACACATTACTTATATTATTAGCAATATAACGTGCATTATTACCCATATTATGCAGTTATTATCGCTAGAACTGTAATAATTATACTTATTACTTATATTATTATCAGTATGACATGCATTATTACCCATATAATGGCGTTATTATCGCTAGAACTGTAATAATTATACTTATTACATATACTATTAGCAGTATAACGTGCATTATTACCCACATAATGCAGTTATTATAGCCAGAACTGTAATAATTATACTTACTACTTATATTATTCTCAATACAACATGCATTATTACCCATATTATGCAGTTATTATCGCTAGAACTATAATAAATATACGTACTACTTTTATTATCGTCAATAGAACATGCATTATTACCCATATTATGCAGATATTATCGATAGAACTGTAATAAATATACTTATTACTTTTATTATTATCAATATAACATGCACTATTAGCCATATTGTACTATTATTATCGCTAGAACTATAATAATTATACTCATTACTCCCGATATTATCAATATAACATGCATTATTACCCATATAATGGAGTTATTATCGCTAGAACTGTAATAATTATACTTATTATTTATATTATTATCAATATAACGTGCATTATTACCCATATAATGCAGTTATTATCGACAGAAGTATAATAAATATACTTATTACTTTTATTATTATCAGTATAACATGTACTATTAGCCACATTTTCCTATTCTTATCGCTAGAACTATAATAATTATACTTATTACTCCCGATATTATCAATATAACATGCATTATTACCCATATAATGCAGTTATAATCGCTAGAACCATAATAAATATACTTAGTACTTTTATTATTATTAATATAACATGCACTATTACCCATATAATGCAGTTATTATCGCTAGAACTGTAATAATTATACTTATTACTTATATTATTAGCAATATAACGTGCATTATTACCCACATAATGCAGTTATTATCGCTAAAACTGTAATAATTATACTTATTACTCCCAATATTATCAATATAACATGCATTATTACCCATATAATGCAGTTATTATCGCTAGAACTGTAATAATTATACATATTACTTATATTATTAGCAATATAACGTGCATTATTACCCATATAATGCAGTTATTATCGCTAGAACTGTAATAATTATAATTATTACTTTTATTATTATCAATATAACATGCACTATTAGCCATATTGTACTATTATTATCGCTAGAACTATAATAATTATACTTATTACTCCCGATATTATCAATATAACATGCATTATTACCCATATAATGCAGTTATTATCGCTAGAACTGTAATAATTATACTCATTACTTATATTATTAGCAATATAACGTGCATTATTACCCATATTATGCAGTTATTATCGCTAGAACTGTAATAATTATACTTATTACTTATATTATTATCAGTATGACATGCATTATTACCCATATAATGGCGTTATTATCGCTAGAACTGTAATAATTATACTTATTACATATACTATTAGCAGTATAACGTGCATTATTACCCACATAATGCAGTTATTATAGCCAGATCTGTAATAATTATACTTACTACTTATATTATTCTCAATACAACATGCATTATTACCCATATTATGCAGTTATTATCGCTAGAACTATAATAAATATACGTACTACTTTTATTATCATCAATATAACATGCATTATTACCCACATTATGCAGTTATTATCGATAGAACTGTAATAAAGACACTTAGTACTTTTACTATTATCAATATAACATGCACTATTAGCCATATTTTACTATTATTATCGCTAGAACTATAATAATTATACTTATTACTCCCGATATTATCAATATAACATGCCTTATTACGCATATAATGCAGTTATTATCGCTAGAACTGTAATAATTATACTTGTTACTTATATTATTAGCAATATAACGTGCATTATTACCCCTATAATGCAGTTATTATCGCTAGAACAGTAATAATTATACTTATTACTTATATTATTAGCAATATAACGTGCATTATTACCCATATAATGCAGTTATTATCGCTAGAACTGTAATAATTATACTTATTACTTATATTATTATCAATATAACATGCATTATTACCCATATAATGGAGTTATTATCGCTAGAACTGTAATAATTATACTTATTATTTATATTATTATCAATATAACATGCACTATTAGCCATATTGTACTATTATTATCGCTAGAACTATAATAATTATACTTATTACTCCCGATATTATCAATATAACATGCATTATTACCCATATAATGCAGTTATTATCGCTAGAACTGTAGTAATTATACACATTACTTATATTATTAGCAATATAACGTGCATTATTACCCATATTATGCAGTTATTATCGCTAGAACTGTAATAATTATACTTATTACTTATATTATTATCAGTATGACATGCATTATTACCCATATAATGGCGTTATTATCGCTAGAACTGTAATAATTATACTTATTACATATACTATTAGCAGTATAACGTGCATTATTACCCACATAATGCAGTTATTATAGCCAGAACTGTAATAATTATACTTACTACTTATATTATTCTCAATACAACATGCATTATTACCCATATTATGCAGTTATTATCGCTAGAACTATAATAAATATACGTACTACTTTTATTATCGTCAATAGAACATGCATTATTACCCATATTATGCAGATATTATCGATAGAACTGTAATAAATATACTTATTACTTTTATTATTATCAATATAACATGCACTATTAGCCATATTGTACTATTATTATCGCTAGAACTATAATAATTATACTCATTACTCCCGATATTATCAATATAACATGCATTATTACCCATATAATGGAGTTATTATCGCTAGAACTGTAATAATTATACTTATTATTTATATTATTATCAATATAACGTGCATTATTACCCATATAATGCAGTTATTATCGACAGAAGTATAATAAATATACTTATTACTTTTATTATTATCAGTATAACATGTACTATTAGCCACATTTTCCTATTCTTATCGCTAGAACTATAATAATTATACTTATTACTCCCGATATTATCAATATAACATGCATTATTACCCATATAATGCAGTTATAATCGCTAGAACCATAATAAATATACTTAGTACTTTTATTATTATTAATATAACATGCACTATTACCCATATAATGCAGTTATTATCGCTAGAACTGTAATAATTATACTTATTACTTATATTATTAGCAATATAACGTGCATTATTACCCACATAATGCAGTTATTATCGCTAAAACTGTAATAATTATACTTATTACTCCCAATATTATCAATATAACATGCATTATTACCCATATAATGCAGTTATTATCGCTAGAACTGTAATAATTATACATATTACTTATATTATTAGCAATATAACGTGCATTATTACCCATATAATGCAGTTATTATCGCTAGAACTGTAATAATTATAATTATTACTTTTATTATTATCAATATAACATGCACTATTAGCCATATTGTACTATTATTATCGCTAGAACTATAATAATTATACTTATTACTCCCGATATTATCAATATAACATGCATTATTACCCATATAATGCAGTTATTATCGCTAGAACTGTAATAATTATACTCATTACTTATATTATTAGCAATATAACGTGCATTATTACCCATATTATGCAGTTATTATCGCTAGAACTGTAATAATTATACTTATTACTTATATTATTATCAGTATGACATGCATTATTACCCATATAATGGCGTTATTATCGCTAGAACTGTAATAATTATACTTATTACATATACTATTAGCAGTATAACGTGCATTATTACCCACATAATGCAGTTATTATAGCCAGATCTGTAATAATTATACTTACTACTTATATTATTCTCAATACAACATGCATTATTACCCATATTATGCAGTTATTATCGCTAGAACTATAATAAATATACGTACTACTTTTATTATCATCAATATAACATGCATTATTACCCACATTATGCAGTTATTATCGATAGAACTGTAATAAAGACACTTAGTACTTTTACTATTATCAATATAACATGCACTATTAGCCATATTTTACTATTATTATCGCTAGAACTATAATAATTATACTTATTACTCCCGATATTATCAATATAACATGCCTTATTACGCATATAATGCAGTTATTATCGCTAGAACTGTAATAATTATACTTGTTACTTATATTATTAGCAATATAACGTGCATTATTACCCCTATAATGCAGTTATTATCGCTAGAACAGTAATAATTATACTTATTACTTATATTATTAGCAATATAACGTGCATTATTACCCATATAATGCAGTTATTATCGCTAGAACTGTAATAATTATACTTATTACTTATATTATTATCAATATAACGTGCATTATTACCCATATAATGCAGTTATTATCGCTAGAACTGTAATAATTATACTTATTACTTATATTATTAGCAATATAACGTGCATTATTACCCATATAATGCAGTTATTATCGCTAGCACTGTAATAATTATACTTATTACATATACTATTAGCAGTATAACGTGCATTATTACCCATATAATGCAGTTATTATAGCCAGAACTGTAATAATTATACTTACTACTTATATTATTCTCAATATAACATGCATTATTACCCATATAATGGAGTTATTATCGCTAGAACTGTAATAATTATACTTATTACTTATATTATTATCAATATAACATGCAGTATTACCCATATAATGCAGCTATTTTCGACAGAAGTATAATAAATATACTTATTACTTTTATTATTATCAATATAACATGCACTATTAGTCATATTTTACTATTATTATTGTTAGAACTATAATAATTATACTTATTACTCCCGATGTTATCAATATAACATGCATTATTACCCATATAATGCAGTTATTATCGCTTGAACTGTAATAATTATACTTATTTCTTATATTATTATCAATATAACATGCATTATTACACATATTTTGCAGTTATTATCGCTAGAACTGTAATAATTATACTTATTACTTATATTATTATCAATATAACATGCATTATTACCCATATAATGGAGTTATTATCGCTAGAACTGTAATAATTATACTTATTACTTATATTATTATCAATATAACATGCATTATTACCCATATAATGCAGTTATTATCGACAGAAGTATAATAAATATACTTATTACTTTTATTATTATCAATATAACAGGCACTAATAGCCATATTTTACTGTTATTATCGCTAGAAGTGTAATAATTATACTTATTACTCCCGCAATTATCAATATAACATGCATTATTAAGCATATAATGCAGTTATTATCGCTAGAACTGTAATAAATATACTTACTACTTTCATTATCATCAATATAACATGCATTATTGCCCATATTATGCAGTTATTATCGCTAGAACTGTAATAATTATACTTATTGCTTATATTATTATCAGTATGACATGCATTATTACCCATATAATGGAGTTATTATCGCTAGAACTGTAATAATTATACTTATTACATATACTATTAGCAATATAACGTGCATTATTACCCATATAATGCAGTTATTATAGCCAGAACTGTAATAAATATACGTACTACTTTTATTATCGTCAATATAACATGCATTATTACCCATATTATGCAGATATTATCGATAGAACTGTAATAAATATACTTATTACTTTTATTATTATCAATATAACATGCACTATTAGCCATATTGTACTATTATTATCGCTAGAACTATAATAATTATACTTATTACTCCCGATATTATCAATATAACATGCATTATTACCCATATAATGGAGATATTATCGCTAGAACTGTAATAATTATACTTATTATTTATATTGTTATCAATATAACGTGCATTATTACCCATATAATGCAGTTATTATCGACAGAAGTATAATAAATATACTTATTACTTTTATTATTATCAGTATAACATGTACTATTAGCCATATTTTCCTATTCTTATCGCTAGAACTATAATAATTATACTTATTACTCCCGATATTATCAATATAACATGCATTATTACCCATATAATGCAGTTATAATCGCTAGAACTATAATAAATATACTTAGTACTTTTATTATTATCAATATAACATGCACTATTACCCATATAATGCAGTTATTATCGCCAGAACTGTAATAATTATACTTATTACTTATATTATTAGCAATATAACGTGCATTATTACCCACATAATGCAGTTATTATCGCTAAAACTGTAATAATTATACTTATTACTCCCAATATTATCAATATAACATGCACTATTAGCCATATTGTACTATTATTATCGCGAGAACTATAATAATTATACTTATTACTCCCGATATTATCAATATAACATGCATTATTACCCATATAATCCAGTTATTATCGCTGGAACTATAATAAATACACGTATTACTTTTATTATCATCAACATAACATGCATTATTACCCATATTATGCCTTTATTATCGATAGAACTGTAATAATTATACTTATTGCTTATATTATTAGCAATATAACGTGCATTATTACCCATATAATGCAGTTATTATCGCTAGAACTGTAATAATTATACTTATTACTTTTATTATTATCAATATAACATGCACTATTAGCCATATTGTACTATTATTATCGCTAGAACTATAATAATTATACTTATTACCCCCGATATTATCAATATAACATGCATTATTACCCATATAATGGAGTTATTATCGCTAGAACTGTAATAATTATACTTATTATTTATATTATTATCAATATAACGTGCATTATTACCCATATAATGCAGTTATTATCGACAGAAGTATAATAAATATATTTATTACTTTTATTATTATCAGTATAACATGTACTATTAGCCATATTTTCCTATTCTTATCGCTAGAACTATAATAATTATACATATTACTCCCGATATTATCAATATAACATGCATTATTACCCATATAATGCAGTTATTATCGCTAGAACTGTAATAAACATACTTACTACTTTCATTATCATCAATATAACATGCATTATTGCCCATATTATGCAGTTATTATCGCTAGAACTGTAATAATTATACTTATTACTTACATTATTATCAGTATGACATGCATTATTACCCATATAATGGAGTTATTATCGCTAGAACTGTAATAATTATACTTATTACATATACTATTAGCAATATAACGTGCATTATTACCCATATAATGCAGTTATTATAGCCAGAACTGTAATAAATATACGTACTACTTTTATTATCGTCAATATAACATGCATTATTACCCATATTATGCAGATATTATCGATAGAACTGTAATAAATATACTTATTACTTTTATTGTTATCAATATAACATGCACTATTAGCCATATTGTACTATTATTATCGCTAGAACTATAATAATTATACTTATTACTCCCGATATTATCAATATAACATGCATTATTACGCATGTAATGCAGTTATTATCGCTAGAACTGTAATAAATATACTTACTACTTTCATTATCATCAATATAACATGCATTATTGCCCATATTATGCAGTTATTATCGCTAGAACTGTAATAATTATACTTATTACTTATATTATTATCAGTATGACATGCATTATTACCCATATAATGGAGCTATTATCGCTAGAACTGTAATAATTATACTTATTACATATACGATTAGCAATATAACGTGCATTATTACCCATATAATGCAGTTATTATAGCCAGAACTGTAATAAATATACGTACTACTTTTATTATCGTCAATATAACATGCATTATTACCCATATTATGCAGATATTATCGATAGAACTGTAATAAATATACTTATTACTTTTATTGTTATCAATATAACATGCACTATTAGCCATATTGTACTATTATTATCGCTAGAACTATAATAATTATACTTATTACTCCCGATATTATCAATATAACATGCATTATTACCCATATAATGCAGTTATTATCGCTAGAACTGTAATAATTATACTCATTACTTATATTATTAGCAATATAACGTGCATTATTACCCATATAATGGAGTTATTATCGCTAGAACTGTAATAATTATACTTATTACATATACTATTAGCAGTATAACGTGCATTATTACTAACATAATGCAGTTATTATAGCCAGAACTGTAATAATTATACTTACTACTTATATTATTCTCGATATAACATGCATTATTACCCATATTATGCAGTTATTATCGCTAGAACTATAATAAATATACGTACTACTTTTATTATCATCAATATAACATGCATTATTACCCATATTATGCAGTTATTTTGGATAGAACTGCAATAAATATACTTATTACTTTTATTATTATCAATATTACATGCACTATTTGCCATATTTTACTATTATTATCGCTAGAACTATAATAATTATACTTATAACTCCCAATGTTATCAATATAACATGCATTATTACCCATATAATGCGGTTATTATCGCTAGAATTGTAATAATTATACTTATTACTTATATTATTATCAATATAACATGCATTATTCCCCATATAATGCAGTTATTATCGCTAGAACTGTAATAATTATACTTATTACTTATATTATTATCAATATAACATGCATTATTACCCATATAATGGAGTTATTATCGCTAGAACTGTAATAATTATACTTATTATTTATATTATTATCAATATAACGTGCATTATTACCCATATAATGCAGTTATTATCGACAGAAGTATAATAAATATACTTATTACTTTTATTATTATCAGTATAACATGTACTATTAGCCATATTTTCCAATTCTTATCGCTAGAACTATAATAATTATACTTATTACTCCCGATATTATCAATATAACATGCATTATTACCCATATAATGCAGTTATTATCGCTGGAACTATAATAAATACACGTATTACTTTTATTATCATCAACATAACATGCATTATTACCCATATTATGCAGTTATTATCGATAGAACTGTAATAATTATACTTATTACATATACTATTAGCAATATAACGTGCATTATTACCCATATAATGCAGTTATTATAGCCAGAACTGTAATAAATATACGTACTACTTTTATTATCGTCAATATAACATGCATTATTACCCATATTATGCAGATATTATCGATAGAACTGTAATAAATATACTTATTACTTTTATTGTTATCAATATAACATGCACTATTAGCCATATTGTACTATTATTATCGCTAGAACTATAATAATTATACTTATTACTCCCGATATTATCAATATAACATGCATTATTACCCATATAATGCAGTTATTATCGCTAGAACTGTAATAATTATACTCATTACTTATATTATTAGCAATATAACGTGCATTATTACCCATATAATGGAGTTATTATCGCTAGAACTGTAATAATTATACTTATTACGTATACTATTAGCAGTATAACGTGCATTATTACTAACATAATGCAGTTATTATAGCCAGAACTGTAATAATTATACTTACTACTTATATTATTTTCGATATAACATGCATTATTGCCCATATTATGCAGTTATTATCGCTAGAACTATAATAAATATACGTACTACTTTTATTATCATCAATATAACATGCATTATTACCCATATTATGCAGTTATTTTGGATAGAACTGCAATAAATATACTTATTACTTTTATTATTATCAATATTACATGCACTATTTGCCATATTTTACTATTATTATCGCTAGAACTATAATAATTATACTTATCACTCCCAATATTATCAATATAACATGCATTATTACCCATATAATGCAGTTATTATCGCTAGAATTGTAATAATTATACTTATTACTTATATTATTATCAATATAACATGCATTATTACCCATATAATGCAGTTATTATCGCTAGAACTGTAATAATTATACTTATTACTTATATTATTATCAATATAACATGCATTATTACCCATATAATGGAGTTATTATCGCTAGAACTGTAATAATTATACTTATTATTTATATTATTATCAATATAACGTGCATTATTACCCATATAATGCAGTTATTATCGACAGAAGTATAATAAATATACTTATTACTTTTATTATTATCAGTATAACATGTACTATTAGCCATATTTTCCTATTCTTATCGCTAGAACTATAATAATTATACTTATTACTCCCGATATTATCAATATAACATGCATTATTACCCATATAATGCAGTTATTATCGCTAGAACTATAATAATTATACTTATCACTCCCAATATTATCAATATAACATGCATTATTACCCATATAATGCAGTTATTATCGCTAGAATTGTAATAATTATACTTATTACTTATATTATTATCAATATAACATGCATTATTACCCATATAATGCAGTTATTATCGCTAGAATTGTAATAATTATACTTATTGCTTATATTATTATCAGTATGACATGCATTATTACCCATATAATGGCGTTATTATCGCTAGAACTGTAATAATTATACTTATTACTTATATTATTATCAATATAACATGCATTATTACCCATATAATGCAGTTATTATCGACAGAAGTATAATAAATATACTTATTACTTTTATTATTATCAATATAACAGGCACTAATAGCCATATTTTACTATTATTATCGCTAGAACTATAATAATTATACTTATTACTCCCGATATTATCAATATAACATGCATTATTACGCATATAATGCAGTTATTATCGCTAGAACTGTAATAAATATACTTACTACTTTCATTATCATCAATATAACATGCATTATTGCCCATATTATGCAGTTATTATCGCTAGAACTGTAATAATTATACTTATTACTTACATTATTATCAGTATGACATGCATTATTACCCATATAATGGAGTTATTATCGCTAGAACTGTAATAATTATACTTATTACATATACTATTAGCAATATAACGTGCATTATTACCCATATAATGCAGTTATTATAGCCAGAACTGTAATAAATATACGTACTACTTTTATTATCGTCAATATAACATGCATTATTACCCATATTATGCAGATATTATCGATAGAACTGTAATAAATATACTTATTACTTTTATTGTAATCAATATAACATGCACTATTAGCCATATTGTACTATTATTATCGCTAGAACTATAATAATTATACTTATTACTCCCGATATTATCAATATAACATGCATTATTACGCATATAATGCAGTTATTATCGCTAGAACTGTAATGAATATACTTACTACTTTCATTATCATCAATATAACATGCATTATTGCCCATATTATGCAGTTATTATCGCTAGAACTGTAATAATTATACTTATTACTTATATTATTATCAGTATGACATGCATTATTACCCATATAATGGAGCTATTATCGCTAGAACTGTAATAATTATACTTATTACATATACGATTAGCAATATAACGTGCATTATTACCCATATAATGCAGTTATTATAGCCAGAACTGTAATAAATATACGTACTACTTTTATTATCGTCAATATAACATGCATTATTACCCATATTATGCAGATATTATCGATAGAACTGTAATAAATATACTTATTACTTTTATTGTTATCAATATAACATGCACTATTAGCCATATTGTACTATTATTATCGCTAGAACTATAATAATTATACTTATTACTCCCGATATTATCAATATAACATGCATTATTACCCATATAATGCAGTTATTATCGCTAGAACTGTAATAATTATACTCATTACTTATATTATTAGCAATATAACGTGCATTATTACCCATATAATGGAGTTATTATCGCTAGAACTGTAATAATTATACTTATTACGTATACTATTAGCAGTATAACGCGCATTATTACTAACATAATGCAGTTATTATAGCCAGAACTGTAATAATTATACTTACTACTTATATTATTCTCGATATAACATGCATTATTGCCCATATTATGCAGTTATTATCGCTAGAACTATAATAAATATACGTACTACTTTTATTATCATCAATATAACATGCATTATTACCCATATTATGCAGTTATTTTGGATAGAACTGCAATAAATATACTTATTACTTTTATTATTATCAATATTACATGCACTATTTGCCATATTTTACTATTATTATCGCTAGAACTATAATAATTATACTTATCACTCCCAATATTATCAATATAACATGCATTATTACCCATATAATGCAGTTATTATCGCTAGAATTGTAATAATTATACTTATTACTTATATTATTATCAATATAACATGCATTATTACCCATATAATGCAGTTATTATCGCTAGAACTGTAATAATTATACTTATTACTTATATTATTATCAATATAACATGCATTATTACCCATATAATGGAGTTATTATCGCTAGAACTGTAATAATTATACTTATTATTTATATTATTATCAATATAACGTGCATTATTACCCATATAATGCAGTTATTATCGACAGAAGTATAATAAATATACTTATTACTTTTATTATTATCAGTATAACATGTACTATTAGCCATATTTTCCTATTCTTATCGCTAGAACTATAATAATTATACTTATTACTCCCGATATTATCAATATAACATGCATTATTACCCATATAATGCAGTTATTATCGCTAGAACTATAATAATTATACTTATCACTCCCAATATTATCAATATAACATGCATTATTACCCATATAATGCAGTTATTATCGCTAGAATTGTAATAATTATACTTATTACTTATATTATTATCAATATAACATGCATTATTACCCATATAATGCAGTTATTATCGCTAGAATTGTAATAATTATACTTATTGCTTATATTATTATCAGTATGACATGCATTATTACCCATATAATGGCGTTATTATCGCTAGAACTGTAATAATTATACTTATTACTTATATTATTATCAATATAACATGCATTATTACCCATATAATGCAGTTATTATCGACAGAAGTATAATAAATATACTTATTACTTTTATTATTATCAATATAACAGGCACTAATAGCCATATTTTACTATTATTATCGCTAGAACTATAATAATTATACTTATTACTCCCGATATTATCAATATAACATGCATTATTACGCATATAATGCAGTTATTATCGCTAGAACTGTAATAAATATACTTACTACTTTCATTATCATCAATATAACATGCATTATTGCCCATATTATGCAGTTATTATCGCTAGAACTGTAATAATTATACTTATTACTTACATTATTATCAGTATGACATGCATTATTACCCATATAATGGAGTTATTATCGCTAGAACTGTAATAATTATACTTATTACTTATACTATTAGCAATATAACGTGCATTATTACCCATATAATGCAGTTATTATAGCCAGAACTGTAATAAATATACGTACTACTTTTATTATCGTCAATATAACATGCATTATTACCCATATTATGCAGATATTATCGATAGAACTGTAATAAATATACTTATTACTTTTATTGTAATCAATATAACATGCACTATTAGCCATATTGTACTATTATTATCGCTAGAACTATAATAATTATACTTATTACTCCCGATATTATCAATATAACATGCATTATTACGCATATAATGCAGTTATTATCGCTAGAACTGTAATAAATATACTTACTACTTTCATTATCATCAATATAACATGCATTATTGCCCATATTATGCAGTTATTATCGCTAGAACTGTAATAATTATACTTATTACTTATATTATTATCAGTATGACATGCATTATTACCCATATAATGGAGCTATTATCGCTAGAACTGTAATAATTATACTTATTACATATACGATTAGCAATATAACGTGCATTATTACCCATATAATGCAGTTATTATAGCCAGAACTGTAATAAATATACGTACTACTTTTATTATCGTCAATATAACATGCATTATTACCCATATTATGCAGATATTATCGATAGAACTGTAATAAATATACTTATTACTTTTATTGTTATCAATATAACATGCACTATTAGCCATATTGTACTATTATTATCGCTAGAACTATAATAATTATACTTATTACTCCCGATATTATCAATATAACATGCATTATTACCCATATAATGCAGTTATTATCGCTAGAACTGTAATAATTATACTCATTACTTATATTATTAGCAATATAACGTGCATTATTACCCATATAATGGAGTTATTATCGCTAGAACTGTAATAATTATACTTATTACATATACTATTAGCAGTATAACGTGCATTATTACTAACATAATGCAGTTATTATAGCCAGAACTGTAATAATTATACTTACTACTTATATTATTCTCGATATAACATGCATTATTACCCATATTATGCAGTTATTATCGCTAGAACTATAATAAATATACGTACTACTTTTATTATCATCAATATAACATGCATTATTACCCATATTATGCAGTTATTTTTGATAGAACTGCAATAAATATACTTATTACTTTTATTATTATCAATATTACATGCACTATTTGCCATATTTTACTATTATTATCGCTAGAACTATAATAATTATACTTATAACTCCCAATATTATCAATATAACATGCATTATTACCCATATAATGCGGTTATTATCGCTAGAATTGTAATAATTATACTTATCACTTATATTATTATCAATATAACATGCATTATTCCCCATATAATGCAGTTATTATCGCTAGAACTGTAATAATTATACTTATTACTTAT
The DNA here is from genome assembly GCA_963576845.1 of Megachile leachella. Lineage (NCBI taxonomy): Eukaryota > Metazoa > Arthropoda > Insecta > Hymenoptera > Megachilidae > Megachile > Megachile leachella. Next base: position 27,233,103 of record OY756249.1, read on the forward strand.
ATTATTATCAATATAACATGCATTATTACCCATATAATGGAGTTATTATCGCTAGAACTGTAATAATTATACTTATTATTTATATTATTATCAATATAACGTGCATTATTACCCATATAATGCAGTTATTATCGACAGAAGTATAATAAATATACTTATTACTTTTATTATTATCAGTATAACATGTACTATTAGCCATATTTTCCAATTCTTATCGCTAGAACTATAATAATTATACTTATTACTCCCGATATTATCAATATAACATGCATTATTACCCATATAATGCAGTTATAATCGCTAGAACTATAATAAATAAACTTAGTACTTTTATTATTATCAATATAACATGCACTATTACCCATATAATGCAGTTATTATCGCTAGAACTGTAATAATTATACTTATTACTTACATTATTAGCAATATAACGTGCATTATTACCCACATAATGCAGTTATTATCGCTAGAACTATAATAATTATACTTATTACTCCCGATATTATCAATATAACATGCATTATTACCCATATAATGCAATTATTATCGCTAGAACTGTAATAATTATACTCATTACTTATATTATTAGCAATATAACGTGCATTATTACCCATATTATGCAGTTATTATCGCTAGAACTGTAATAATTATACATATTACTTATATTATTATCAGTATGACATGCATTATTACCCATATAATGGTGTTATTATCGCTAGAACTGTAATAATTATACTTATTACATATACTATTAGCAATATAACGTGCATTATTACCCATATAATGCAGTTATTATAGCCAGAACTGTAATAATTATACTTACTAATTATATTATTCTCAATATAACATGCATTATTACCCATATTATGCAGTTATTATCGATAGAACTGTAATAAAGATACTTATTACTTTTACTATTATCAATATAACATGCACTATTAGCCATATTTTACTATTATTATCGCTAGAACTATCATAATTATACTTATTACTCCCGATATTATCAATATAACATGCCTTATTACGCATATAATGCAGTTATTATCGCTAGAACTCTAATAATTATACATATTACTTATATTATTAGCAACATAACGTGCATTATTACCCATATAATGCAGTTATTATCGCTAGAACTGTAATAATTATACTTATTACATATACTCTTAGCAATATAACGTGCATTATTACCCATATTATGCAGTTATTATCGCTAGAACTATAATAAATATACGTACTACTTTTATTATCATCAATACAACATGCATTATTACCCATATTAAGCAGTTATTTTGGATAGAACTGTAATAAATATACTTATTACTTTTATTATTATCAATATTACATGCACTATTTGCCATATTTTACTATCATTATCGCTAGAACTATAATAATTATACTTATCACTCCCAATATTATCAATATAACATGCATTATTACCCATATAATGCAGTTATTATCGCTAGAATTGTAATAATTATACTTATTACATATACTATTAGCAGTATAACGTGCATTATTACCCACATAATGCAGTTATTATCGCTAGAACTGTAATAATTATACTTATTACACATACTATTAGCAATATAACGTGCATTATTACCCATATAATGCAGTTATTATAGCCAGAACTGTAATAAATATACGTACTACTTTTATTATCGTCAATATAACATGCATTATTACCCATATTATGCAGATATTATCGATAGAACTGTAATAAATATACTTATTACTTTTATTATTATCAATATAACATGCACTATTAGCCATATTGTACTATTATTATCGCTAGAACTATAATAATTATACTTATTACTCCCGATATTATCAATATAACATGCATTATTACCCATATAATGGAGTTATTATCGCTAGAACTGTAATAATTATACTTATTATTTATATTATTATCAATATAACGTGCATTATTACCCATATAATGCAGTTATAATCGCTAGAACTATAATAAATATACTTAGAACTTTTATTATTATCAATATAACATGCACTATTACCCATATAATGCAGTTATTATCGCTAGAACTGTAATAATTATACTTATTACTTATATTATTAGCAATATAACGTGCATTATTACCCACATAATGCAGTTATTATCGCTAAAACTGTAATAATTATACTTATTACTCCCAGTATTATCAATATAACATGCATTATTACCCATATAATGCAGTTATTATCGCTAGAACTGTAATAATTATACACATTACTTATATTATTAGCAATATAACGTGCATTATTACCCATATTATGCAGTTATTATCGCTAGAACTGTAATAATTATACTTATTACTTTTATTATTATCAATATAACATGCACTATTACCCATATAATGCAGTTATTATCGCTAGCACTGTAATAATTATACTTATTACATATACTATTAGCAGTATAACGTGCATTATTACCCATATAATGCAGTTATTATAGCCAGAACTGTAATAATTATACTTACTACTTATATTATTCTCAATATAACATGCATTATTACCCATATAATGGAGTTATTATCGCTAGAACTGTAATAATTATACTTATTACTTATATTATTATCAATATAACATGCAGTATTACCCATATAATGCAGCTATTTTCGACAGAAGTATAATAAATATACTTATTACTTTTATTATTATCAATATAACATGCACTATTAGTCATATTTTACTATTATTATTGTTAGAACTATAATAATTATACTTATTACTCCCGATGTTATCAATATAACATGCATTATTACCCATATAATGCAGTTATTATCGCTTGAACTGTAATAATTATACTTATTTCTTATATTATTATCAATATAACATGCATTATTACACATATTTTGCAGTTGTTATCGATAGAACTGTAATAATTATACTTATTGCTTATATTATTAGCAATATAACATGCATTATTACCCATATTATGCAGTTATTATCGATAGAACTGTAAGAAAGACACTTAGTACTTTTACTATTATCAATATAACATGCACTATTAGCCATATTTTACTATTATTATCGGTAGAACTATAATAATTATACTTATTACTCCCGATATTATCAGTATAACATGCCTTATTACGCATATAATGCAGTTATTATCGCTAGAACTGTAATAATTATACTTATTACTTATATTATTATCAGTATGACATGCATTATTACCCATATAATGGAGTTATTATCGCTAGAACTGTAATAATTATACTTATTACATATACTATTAGCAATATAACGTGCATTATTACCCATATAATGCAGTCATTATAGCCAGAACTGTAATAAATATACGTAATACTTTTATTATCGTCAATATAACATGCATTATTACCCATATTATGCATATATTATCGATAGAACTGTAATAAATATACTTATTACTTTTATTATTATCAATATAACATGCACTATTAGCCATATTGTACTATTATTATCGCTAGAACTATAATAATTATACTCATTACTCCCGATATTATCAATATAACATGCATTATTACCCATATAATGGAGTTATTATCGCTAAAACTGTAATAATTATACTTATTACTCCCAATATTATCAATATAACATGTATTATTACCCATATAATGCAGTTATTATCGCTAGAACTGTAATAATTATACATATTACTTATATTATTAGCAATATAACGTGCATTATTACCCATATAATGCAGTTATTATCGCTAGAACTGTAATAATTATAATTATTACTTTTATTATTATCAATATAACATGCACTATTAGCCATATTGTACTATTATTATCGCTAGAACTATAATAATTATACTTATTACTCCCGATATTATCAATATAACATGCATTATTACCCATATAATGCAGTTATTATCGCTAGAACTGTAATAATTATACTCATTACTTATATTATTAGCAATATAACGTGCATTATTACCCATATTATGCAGTTATTATCGCTAGAACTGTAATAATTATACTTATTACTTATATTATTATCAGTATGACATGCATTATTACCCATATAATGGCGTTATTATCGCTAGAACTGTAATAATTATACTTATTACATATACTATTAGCAGTATAACGTGCATTATTACCCACATAATGCAGTTATTATAGCCAGATCTGTAATAATTATACTTACTACTTATATTATTCTCAATACAACATGCATTATTACCCATATTATGCAGTTATTATCGCTAGAACTATAATAAATATACGTACTACTTTTATTATCATCAATATAACATGCATTATTACCCACATTATGCAGTTATTATCGATAGAACTGTAATAAAGACACTTAGTACTTTTACTATTATCAATATAACATGCACTATTAGCCATATTTTACTATTATTATCGCTAGAACTATAATAATTATACTTATTACTCCCGATATTATCAATATAACATGCCTTATTACGCATATAATGCAGTTATTATCGCTAGAACTGTAATAATTATACTTGTTACTTATATTATTAGCAATATAACGTGCATTATTACCCCTATAATGCAGTTATTATCGCTAGAACAGTAATAATTATACTTATTACTTATATTATTAGCAATATAACGTGCATTATTACCCATATAATGCAGTTATTATCGCTAGAACTGTAATAATTATACTTATTACTTATATTATTATCAATATAACGTGCATTATTACCCATATAATGCAGTTATTATCGCTAGAACTGTAATAATTATACTTATTACTTATATTATTAGCAATATAACGTGCATTATTACCCATATAATGCAGTTATTATCGCTAGCACTGTAATAATTATACTTATTACATATACTATTAGCAGTATAACGTGCATTATTACCCATATAATGCAGTTATTATAGCCAGAACTGTAATAATTATACTTACTACTTATATTATTCTCAATATAACATGCATTATTACCCATATAATGGAGTTATTATCGCTAGAACTGTAATAATTATACTTATTACTTATATTATTATCAATATAACATGCAGTATTACCCATATAATGCAGCTATTTTCGACAGAAGTATAATAAATATACTTATTACTTTTATTATTATCAATATAACATGCACTATTAGTCATATTTTACTATTATTATTGTTAGAACTATAATAATTATACTTATTACTCCCGATGTTATCAATATAACATGCATTATTACCCATATAATGCAGTTATTATCGCTTGAACTGTAATAATTATACTTATTTCTTATATTATTATCAATATAACATGCATTATTACACATATTTTGCAGTTGTTATCGCTAGAACTGTAATAATTATACTTATTACTTATATTATTATCAATATAACATGCATTATTACCCATATAATGGAGTTATTATCGCTAGAACTGTAATAATTATACTTATTACTTATATTATTATCAATATAACATGTATTATTACCCATATAATGCAGTTATTATCGACAGAAGTATAATAAATATACTTATTACTTTTATTATTATCAATATAACAGGCACTAATAGCCATATTTTACTGTTATTATCGCTAGAAGTGTAATAATTATACTTATTACTCCCGAAATTACCAATATAACATGCATTATTAAGCATATAATGCAGTTATTATCGCTAGAACTGTAATAAATATACTTACTACTTTCATTATCATCAATATAACATGCATTATTGCCCATATTATGCAGTTATTATCGCTAGAACTGTAATAATTATACTTATTGCTTATATTATTATCAGTATGACATGCATTATTACCCATATAATGGAGTTATTATCGCTAGAACTGTAATAATTATACTTATTACATATACTATTAGCAATATAACGTGCATTATTACCCATATAATGCAGTTATTATAGCCAGAACTGTAATAAATATACGTACTACTTTTATTATCGTCAATATAACATGCATTATTACCCATATTATGCAGATATTATCGATAGAACTGTAATAAATATACTTATTACTTTTATTATTATCAATATAACATGCACTATTAGCCATATTGTACTATTATTATCGCTAGAACTATAATAATTATACTTATTACTCCCGATATTATCAATATAACATGCATTATTACCCATATAATGGAGATATTATCGCTAGAACTGTAATAATTATACTTATTATTTATATTATTATCAATATAACGTGCATTATTACCCATATAATGCAGTTATTATCGACAGAAGTATAATAAATATACTTATTACTTTTATTATTATCAGTATAACATGTACTATTAGCCATATTTTCCTATTCTTATCGCTAGAACTATAATAATTATACTTATTACTCCCGATATTATCAATATAACATGCATTATTACCCATATAATGCAGTTATAATCGCTAGAACTATAATAAATATACTTAGTACTTTTATTATTATCAATATAACATGCACTATTACCCATATAATGCAGTTATTATCGCTAGAACTGTAATAATTATACTTATTACTTATATTATTAGCAATATAACGTGCATTATTACCCACATAATGCAGTTATTATCGCTAAAACTGTAATAATTATACTTATTACTCCCAATATTATCAATATAACATGCATTATTACCCATATAATGCAGTTATTATCGCTGGAACTATAATAAATACACGTATTACTTTTATTATCATCAACATAACATGCATTATTACCCATATTATGTAGTTATTATCGATAGAACTGTAATAATTATACTTATTGCTTATATTATTAGCAATATAACGTGCATTATTACCCATATAATGCAGTTATTATCGCTAGAACTGTAATAATTATACTTATTACTTTTATTATTATCAATATAACATGCACTATTAGCCATATTGTACTATTATTATCGCTAGAACTATAATAATTATACGTATTACCCCCGATATTATTAATATAACATGCATTATTACCCATATAATGGAGTTATTATCGCTAGAACTGTAATAATTATACTTATTATTTATATTATTATCAATATAACGTGCATTATTACCCATATAATGCAGTTATTATCGACAGAAGTATAATAAATATATTTATTACTTTTATTATTATCAATATAACATGCACTATTACCCATATAATGCAGTTATAATCGCTAGAACTGTAATAATTATACTTATTACTTATATTATTAGCAATATAACGTGCATTATTACCCACATAATGCAGTTATTATCGCTAAAACTGTAATAATTATACTTATTACTCCCAATATTATCAATATAACATGCATTATTACCCATATAATGCAGTTATTATCGCTAGAACTGTAATAATTATACTCATTACTTATATTATTAGCAATATAACGTGCATTATTACCCATATTATGCAGTTATTATCGCTAGAACTGTAATAATTATACTTATTACTTATATTATTATCAGTATGACATGCATTATTACCCATATAATGGCGTTATTATCGCTAGAACTGTAATAATTATACTTATTACTTATATTATTATCAGTATGACATGCATTATTACCCATGTAATGCAGTTATTATAGCCAGAACTGTAATAAATATACGTACTACTTTTATTATCGTCAATATAACATGCATTATTACCCATATTATGCAGATATTATCGATAGAACTGTAATAAATATACTTATTACTTTTATTATTATCAATATAACATGCACTACTAGCTATATTTTACTATTATTATCGCTAGAGCTATAATAATTATACTTATTTCTCCCGATATTATCAATATAACATGCCTTATTACGCATATAATGCAGTTATTATCGCTAGAACTGTAATAATTATACTTATTACTTATATTATTAGCAATATAACGTGCATTATTACCCATATAATGCAGTTATTATCGCTAGAACTGTAATAATTATACTTATTACTTATATTATTAGCAATATAACGTGCATTGTTACCCATATAATGCAGTTATTGTCGACAGAAGTATAATTAATATACTTATTACTTTTAGTATTATCAATATAACATGCACTATTAGCCATATTTTACTATTATTATTGTTAGAACTATAATAATTATACCTATTACTCCCGATGTTATCAATATAACATGCATTATTACCCATATAATGCAGTTATTATCGCTTGAACTGTAATAATTATACTTATTTCTTATATTATTATCAATATAACATGCATTATTACCCATATTATGCAGTTGTTATCGCTAGAACTGTAATAATTATACTTATTGCTTATATTATTAGCAATATAACGTGCATTAATACCCATATAATGCTGTTATTATCGCTAGAACTGTAATAATTATACTTATTACTTATATTATTATCAATATAACATGCATTATTGCCCATATAATGGAGTTATTATCGCTAGAACTGTAATAATTATACTTATTACTTGTGACGAATACGTCACGCACCGTTTCACCGTGCCCCGTTAACCGCGCGCCGTCAACCGCGATCCGTCGATCACGCACCGTCAGCCGCGCACCGCGAGGTGGGGATCCCCCACCAAGACCACCCAGGGAGACGCGAGACTATTTAAGCAGCGATCGATCGCGAAATCGATTGAGTTGACTCGGGGCTTCGGCCCCGAGCAGGACCTCCTCGGAGGTCCGCTCCACGGCAGTAAGGCTTTCCTGGTCTGCGGTCAGGCCCGGGCTAGGAAGGCTGGAGGTCGGCAATGGTGTGTGCGGTTAGGCCACGCACCAGAGCTGACCGCGCCAACCCTCGACGACTCCGCCGCCAAGGAACTACGGTCAGGCCTGGTTCCACGGCAGGAGGAGACGCGAGCCAACGGTCAACCCGGCTTCGATTCCCTTGCGGCAAGGCCCGAGGAAAGAGAGGCAGGGGGTGGACAACGTGTCGTCGGTAAGGCCACGGCGCGAAGTCTACCGGACCGCCGGGAAGGAGCTAGCCATCCAGCTGGACTTCCTTGTGGCAAGGCCCGAGGAAGGGAAGCTGAGGGTGGACAACGTGTCGTCGGCAAGGCCACGACGCCAAGTCTACCTGGCCTCCAGGAGCAGCGGTCATCCAGCTGGACTTTCTTGCGGCAAGGCCCGAGGAAGGGAAGCTGAGGGTGGACGACGCACCGTCGGCAAGGCCACGGCGCGGAAGCCACCTAACCGCCAGAGCAGCAACGGTCCGCCGGTATAGTTTCCTTGCGGCAAGGCCCGGGGGAACGAAACCGAGGGCGGACAAGACGTCGTCGGCAAGGCCACGGCGTAGACTATACGAAGGTTCTTGGTTTCAATAAGAGCTACGCAAGGCCAGAAGTGGCCACTTTACCCTGTGGTTTATTACTCTCCTTCTCTCTCCTCCTCCTCTTGAGCGCGAACCCTAGTGCTAAGATCCGCGAACCGTTTCAGCCGTCCGATCCGCGAGCGCGAACCGCGAGCGTATTCCCCCGACCGACCGACCGACCCGCGAATGCGCCTCCGCGATCCCGCCGCGAATACCGGCTGACCCGCGACCGAGCCCCGTGTCCGAATTGCGAGCGATATAGTATGTAAGTTAGATTGTACGAGCGATAGGTAAGCGTAGGTTATAAGATAGATTGTAAGCGTTAGGTAGGAACCTAGTACATAAGTTTTGCGCCGCCGTTACGCGAGTAAATTGTAACCCTGTCTTGTTAAATTTTAGAAGTCAAGCAGCGAGACCGCCGTCCTGCCAGGCCCGGCCGGAGCGACACCGTCGACCGCCGCGGAACAACCGCCACAACCGTAGATGTTCGCCTATATAGTTATAATAAATCTTTCTATTTTTCATAGTACACTATGCGTTCTCTCTCTACCTTGCGACCAGTTCCCTTCCGCCCCGCGATCGGCTCCCTCGCGTCAACCCTGGCTCGCTGAAGCGTCCGGCACCAGGGGGCCCGCGAGTCGCGACTCCACCGCGTTGCCTGGCAACGCGGTCGGACGGAAAACGACTACGTTACATACTTATATTATTATCAATATAACATGCATTATTACCCATATAATGCAGTTATTATCGACAGAAGTATAATAAATATACTTATTACTATTATTATTATCAATATAACAGGCACTAATAGCCATATTTTACTATTATTATCGCTAGAACTGTAATAATTATACTTATTACTCCCGATATTATCAATATAACATGCATTATTACGCATATAATGCAGTTATTATCGCTAGAACTGTAATAAATATACTTACTACTTTCATTATCATCAATATAACATGCATTATTACCCATATAATGCAGTTATTATCACTAGAACTGTAATAATTATACTCATTACTTATATTATTAGCAATATAACGTGCATTATTACCCATATTATGCAGTTATTATCGACAGAAGTATAATAAATATATTTATTACTTTTATTATTATCAGTATAACATGTACTATTAGCCATATTTTCCTATTCTTATCGCTAGAACTATAATAATTATACTTATTTATCCCGATATTATCAATATAACAAGCATTATTACCCATATAATGCAGTTATAATCGCTAGAACTGTAATAATTATACTCATTACTTATATTATTAGCAATATAACGTGCATTATTACCCATATTATGCAGTTATTATCGCTAGAACTGTAATAATTATACTTATTACTTATATTATTATCAGTATGACATGCATTATTACCCATATAATGGCGTTATTATCGCTAGATCTGTAATAATTATACTTATTACTTATATTATTATCAGTATGACATGCATTATTACCCATGTAATGGAGTTATTATCGCTAGAACTGTAATAATTATACTTATTACATATACTATTAGCAATATAACGTGCATTATTACCCATATAATGCAGTTATTATAGCCAGAACTGTAATAAATATACGTACTACTTTTATTATCGTCAATATAACATGCATTATTACCCATATTATGCAGATATTATCGATAGAACTGTAATAAATATACTTATTACTTTTATTATTATCAATATAACATGTACTATTAGCTATATTTTACTACTATTATCGCTAGAGCTATAATAATTATACTTATTACTCCCGATATTATCAATATAACATGCCTTATTACGCATATAATGCAGTTATTATCGCTAGAACTCTAATAATTATACTTATTACTTATATTATTAGCAATATAACGTGCATTATTACCCATATAATGCAGTTAGTATCGCTAGAACTGTAATAATTATACTTATTACTTATATTATTAGCAATATAACGTGCATTATTACCCATATAATGCAGTTATTATCGCCAGAACTGTAATAATTATACGTATTACTTATATTATTATCAATATAACATGCATTATTACCCATATAATGCAGTTATTATCGACAGAAGTATAATTAATATACTTATTACTTTTAGTATTATCAATATAACATGCACTATTAGCCATATTTTACTATTATTATTGTTAGAACTATAATAATTATACCTATTACTCCCGATGTTATCAATATAACATGCCTTATTACGCATATAATGCAGTTATTATCGCTAGAACAGTAATAATTATACTTATTACTTATATTATTATCAATATAACATGCATTATTACCCATATAATGGTGTTATTATCGCTAGAACTATAATAATTATACTTATTACATATACTATTAGCAGTATAACGTGCATTACTACCCACATAATGCAGTTATTATAGCCAGAACTGTAATAATTATACTTACTACTTATATTATTCTCAATATAACATGCATTATTATCCATATTATGCAGTCATTATCGCTAGAACTATAATAAATATACGTACTACTTTTATTATCATCAATATAACATGCATTATTACCCATATTATGCAGTTATTATCGATAGAACTGTAATAAAGACACTTAGTACTTTTACTATTATCAATATAACATGCACTATTAGCCAAGTTTACTATTATTATCGCTAGAACTATAATAATTATACTTATTACTCCCGATATTATCAATATAACATGCCTTATTACGCATATAATGCAGTTATTATCGCTAGAACTGTAATAATTATACTTATTACTTATATTATTATTAGTATGACATGCATTATTACCCATATAATGGCGTTATTATCGCTAGAACTGTAATAATTATACTTATTACATATACTATTAGCAGTATAACGTGCATTATTACTAACATAATGCAGTTATTATAGCCAGAACTGTAATAATTATACTTACTACTTATATTATTCTCGATATAACATGCATTATTACCCATATAATGCAGTTATTATCGCTGGAACTATAATTAATACACGTATTACTTTTATTATCATCAACATAACATGCATTATTACCCATATTATGCAGTTATTATCGATAGAACTGTAATAATTATACTTATTACTTATATTATTAGCAATATAACGTGCATTATTACCCACATAATGCAGTTATTATCGCTAGAACTGTAATAATTATACTTGTTACTCCCAATATTATCAATATAACATGCATTATTACCCATATAATGCAGTTATTATCGCTGGAACTATAATAAATACACGTATTACTTTTATTATCATCAACATAACATGCATTATTACCCATATTATGCAGTTATTATCGATAGAACTATAATAATTATACTTATTACTCCCGATATTATCAATATAACATGCATTATTACCCATATAATGCAGTTATTATCGCTAGAACTGTAATAATTATACTCATTACTTATATTATTAGCAATATAACGTGCATTATTACACATATTATGCAGTTATTATCGCTAGAACTGTAATAATTATACTTATTACTTATATTATTATCAGTATGACATGCATTATTACCCATATAATGGCGTTATTATCGCTAGAACTGTAATAATTATACTTATTACATATACTATTAGCAGTATAACGTGCATTATTACTAACATAATGCAGTTATTATAGCCAGAACTGTAATAATTATACTTACTACTTATATTATTCTCGATATAACATGCATTATTACCCATATTATGCAGTTATTATCGCTAGAACTATAATAAATATACGTACTACTTTTATTATCATCAATATAACATGCATTATTAGCCATATTATGCAGTTATTATCGATAGAACTGTAATAAAGATACTTATTACTTTTACTATTATCAATATAACATGCACTATTAGCCATATTTTACTATTATTATCGCTAGAACTATAATAATTATACTTATATCTCCCGATATTATCAATATAACATGCCTTATTACGCATATAATGCAGTTATTATCGCTAGAACTGTAATAATTATACTTGTTACTTATATTATTAGCAATATAACGTGCATTATTACCCATATAATGCAGTTATTATCGCTAGAACAGTAATAATTATACTTATTACTTATATTATTATCAATATAACATGCATTATTACCCATATAATGGAGTTATTATCGCTAGAACTGTAATAATTATACTTATTACTTATATTATTATCAATAGAACATGCATTATTACCCATATTATGCAGTTATTATCGCTAGAACTATATTAAATATACTTATTACTCCCGATATTATCAATATAACATGCATTAATACCCATATAATGCAATTACTATCGCTAGAACTGTAATAATTATACGTATTACTTATATTATTATCAATATAACATGCATTATTACCCATATAATGCAGTTATTATCGACAGAAGTATAATTAATATACTTATTACTTTTAGTATTATCAATATAACATGCACTATTAGCCATATTTTACTATTATTATTGTTAGAACTATAATAATTATACCTATTACTCCCGATGTTATCAATATAACATGCCTTATTACGCATATAATGCAGTTATTATCGCTAGAACAGTAATAATTATACTTATTACTTATATTATTATCAATATAACATGCATTATTACCCATATAATGGTGTTATTATCGCTAGAACTATAATAATTATACTTATTACATATACTATTAGCAGTATAACGTGCATTACTACCCACATAATGCAGTTATTATAGCCAGAACTGTAATAATTATACTTACTACTTATATTATTCTCAATATAACATGCATTATTACCCATATTATGCAGTCATTATCGCTAGAACTATAATAAATATACGTACTACTTTTATTATCATCAATATAACATGCATTATTACCCATATTATGCAGTTATTATCGATAGAACTGTAATAAAGACACTTAGTACTTTTACTATTATCAATATAACATGCACTATTAGCCAAGTTTACTATTATTATCGCTAGAACTATAATAATTATACTTATTACTCCCGATATTATCAATATAACATGCCTTATTACGCATATAATGCAGTTATTATCGCTAGAACTGTAATAATTATACTTATTACTTATATTATTATCAGTATGACATGCATTATTACCCATATAATGGCGTTATTATCGCTAGAACTGTAATAATTATACTTATTACATATACTATTAGCAGTATAACGTGCATTATTACTAACATAATGCAGTTATTATAGCCAGAACTGTAATAATTATACTTACTACTTATATTATTCTCGATATAACATGCATTATTACCCATATTATGCAGTTATTATCGCTAGAACTATAATAAATATACGTACTACTTTTATTACCATCAATACAACATGCATTACTACCCACATAATGCAGTTATTATAGCCAGAACTGTAATAATTATACTTACTACTTATATTATTCTCAATATAACATGCATTATTACCCATATTATGCAGTCATTATCGCTAGAACTATAATAAATATACGTACTACTTTTATTATCATCAATATAACATGCATTATTACCCATATTATGCAGTTATTATCGATAGAACTGTAATAAAGACACTTAGTACTTTTACTATTATCAATATAACATGCACTATTAGCCAAGTTTACTATTATTATCGCTAGAACTATAATAATTATACTTATTACTCCCGATATTATCAATATAACATGCCTTATTACGCATATAATGCAGTTATTATCGCTAGAACTGTAATAATTATACTTATTACTTATATTATTATCAGTATGACATGCATTATTACCCATATAATGGCGTTATTATCGCTAGAACTGTAATAATTATACTTATTACATATACTATTAGCAGTATAACGTGCATTATTACTAACATAATGCAGTTATTATAGCCAGAACTGTAATAATTATACTTACTACTTATATTATTCTCGATATAACATGCATTATTACCCATATTATGCAGTTATTATCGCTAGAACTATAATAAATATACGTACTACTTTTATTACCATCAATACAACATGCATTATTACCCATATAATGCGGTTATTATCGCTAGAATTGTAATAATTATACTTATTACTTATATTATTATCAATATAACATGCATTATTACCCATATAATGCAGTTATTATCGCTAGAACTGTAATAATTATACTTATTACTTATATTATTATCAATATAACATGCATTATTACCCATATAATGGAGTTATTATCGCTAGAACTGTAATAATTATACTTATTATTTATATTATTATCAATATAACGTGCATTATTACTCATATAATGCAGTTATTATCGACAGAAGTATAATAAATATACTTATTACTTTTATTATTATCAGTATAACATGTACTATTAGCCATATTTTCCTATTCTTATCGCTAGAACTATAATAATTATACTTATTACTCCCGATATTATCAATATAACATGCATTATTACCCATATAATGCAGTTATTATCGCTGGAACTATAATAAATACACGTATTACTTTTATTATCATCAACATAACATGCATTATTACCCATATTATGCAGTTATTATCGATAGAACTGTAATAATTATACTTATTGCTTATATTATTAGCAATATAACGTGCATTATGACCCATATAATGCAGTTATTATCGCTAGAACTGTAATAATTATACTTATTACTTTTATTATTATCAATATAACATGCACTATTAGCCATATTGTACTATTATTATCGCTAGAACTATAATAATTATACTTATTACTCCCGATATTATCAATATAACATGCATTATTACCCATATAATGCAGTTATTATCGCTAGAACTGTAATAATTGTACTCATTACTTATATTATTAGCAATATAACGTGCATTATTACCCATATTATGCAGTTATTATCGCTAGAACTGTAATAATTATACTTATTACTTATATTATTATCAGTATGACATGCATTATTACCCATATAATGGCGTTATTATCGCTAGAACTGTAATAATTGTACTTATTACATATACTATTAGCAGTATAACGTGCATTATTACCCACATAATGCAGTTATTATAGCCAGAACTGTAATAATTATACTTACTACTTATATTATTCTCAATATAA
Organism: Megachile leachella; assembly: GCA_963576845.1. Taxonomy (NCBI): domain Eukaryota; kingdom Metazoa; phylum Arthropoda; class Insecta; order Hymenoptera; family Megachilidae; genus Megachile; species Megachile leachella. The sequence goes on from OY756249.1 coordinate 27,249,433, forward strand.
CATGCATTATTACCCATATTATGCTGATATTATCGATAGAGCTGTAATAAATATACTTATTACTTTTATTATTATCAATATAACATGCACTATTAGCCATATTTTACTATTATTATCGCTAGAACTAAAATAATTATACTTATTACTCCCGATATTATCAATATAACATGCATTATTACCCATATAATGCAGTTACTATCGCTAGAACTATAATAATTATACTTACTACTCCCGATATTATCAATATAACATGCATTATTACGCATATAATGCAGTTATTATCGCTAGAACTGTAATAATTATACTTATTACTTATATTATTATCAGTATGACATGCATTACTACCCATGTAATGGAGTTATTATCACTAGAACTGTAATAATTATACTTATTACATATACTATTAGCAATATAACGTGCATTATTACCCATATAATGCAGTTATTATAGCCAGAACTGTAATAAATATACGTACTACTTTTATTATCGTCAATATAACATGCATTATTACCCATATTATGCTGATATTATCGATAGAACTGTAATAAATATACTTATTACTTTTATTATTATCAATATAACATGCACTATTAGCCATATTTTACTATTATTATCGCTAGAACTAAAATAATTATACTTATTACTCCCGATATTATCAATATAACATGCATTATTACCCATATAATGGAGTTATTATCGCTAGAACTATAATAAATATACGTATTACTTTTGATATCATTAATATAACATGCATTATTACCCATATTATGCAGTTATTATCGATAGAACTGTAATAAATATACTTATTACTTTTACTATTATCAATATAACATGCACTATTAGCCATATTTTACTATTATTATCGCTAGAACTATAATAGTTATACTTATTACTCCCGATATTATCAATATAACATGCCTTATTACCCATATAATGCAGTTATGATCGCTAGAACTGTAATAATTATACTTACTACTTATATTGTTAGCAATGTAACATGCATTATTACCCATATTATGCAGTTATTTTGGATAGAACTGTAATAAATATACTTATTACTTTTATTATTATCAATATCACATGCACTATTGGCCATATTTTACTATTATTATCGCTAGAACTATAATAATTATACTTATTACTCCCGATATTATCAATATAACATGCATTACTACCCATATTATGCAGTTATTATCGCTAGAACTTTAATAAATATACTTATTACTCCCAATATTATCAATATAACATGCATTATTACCCATATAATGCAGTTATTATCGCTAGAACTATAATAATTATACTTATTACTCCCGATATTATCAATATAACAAGCATTATTACGCATATAATGCAGTTATTATCGCTAGAACTGTAATAAATATACTTACTACTTTCATTGTCATCAATATAACATGCATTATTGCCCATATTATGCAGTTATTATAGCCAGAACTGTAATAAATATACGTACTACTTTTATTATCGTCAATATAACATGCATTATTACCCATATTATGCAGTTATTATCGCTAGAACTATAATAAATATACGTACTACTTTTATTATCATCAATATAACATGCATTATTACCCATATTATGCAGTTATTATCGATAGAACTGTAAGAAAGACACTTAGTACTTTTACTATTATCAATATAACATGCACTATTAGCCATATTTTACTATTATTATCGCTAGAACTAAAATAATTATACTTATTACTCCCGATATTATCAATATAACATGCATTATTACCCATATAATGGAGTTATTATCGCTAGAACTATAATAAATATACGTATTACTTTTGATATCATTAATATAACATGCATTATTACCCATATTATGCAGTTATTATCGATAGAACTGTAATAAATATACTTATTACTTATACTATTATCAATATAACATGCACTATTAGCCATATTTTACTATTATTATCGCTAGAACTATAATAGTTATACTTATTACTCCCGATATTATCAATATAACATGCATTACTACCCATATTATGCAGTTATTATCGCAAGAACTATAATAAATATACTTATTACTCCCAATATTATCAATATAACATGCATTATTACCCATATAATGCAGTTATTATCGCTAGAACTGTAATAATTATACTTATTACTTATATTATTAGCAATATAACGTGCATTATTACCCATATAATGCAGTTATTATCGCTAGAACTGTAACAATTATACTTATTACTTTTATTATTATCAATATAACATGCACTATTAGCCATATTGTACTATTATTATCGCTAGAACTATAATAATTATACTTATTACTCCCGATATTATCAATATAACATGCATTATTACCCATATAATGCAGTTATTATCGCTAGAACTGTAATAATTATACTCATTACTTATATTATTAGCAATATAACGTGCATTATTACCCATATTATGCAGTTATTATCGCAAGAACTATAATAAATATACGTACTACTTTTATTATCATCAATATAACATGCATTATTACCCATATTATGCAGTTATTATCGATAGAACTGTAATAAAGACACTTAGTACTTTTACTATTATCAATATAACATGCACTATTAGCCATATTTTACTATTATTATCGCTAGAACGATAATGATTATACTTATTACTCCCGATATTATCAATATAACATGCATTATTACCCATATAATGCAGTTATTATCGCTAGAACTGTAATAATTATACTCATTACTTATATTATTAGCAATATAACGTGCATTATTACCCATATAATGCAGTTATTATCGCTAGAACTGTAATAATTATACTTATTACTTATATTATTATCAGTATGACATGCATTACTACCCATGTAATGGAGTTATTATCACTAGAACTGTAATAATTATACTTATTACATATACTATTAGCAATATAACGTGCATTATTACCCATATAATGCAGTTATTATAGCCAGAACTGTAATAATTATACTTACTACTTATATTATTCCCAATATAACATGCATTATTACCCATATTATGCAGTGATTATCGCTAGAACTGTAATAATTATACTTGTTACTTATTTTATTATCAGTATGACATGCATTATTACCCATATAATGGAGTTATTATCGCTAGGACTGTAATAATTATACTTATTACATATACTATTAGCAGTATAACGTGCATTATTACCCATATTATGCAGTTATTATCGCAAGAACTGTAATAATTATACTTGTTACTTATATTATTATCAGTATGACATGCATTATTACCCATATAATGGAGTTATTATCGCTAGAACTGTAATAATTATACTTATTACATATACTATTAGCAGTATAACGTGCATTATTACCCATATAATGCAGTTATTATAGCCAGAACTGTAATAATTATACTTACTACTTATATTATTCTCAATATAACATGCATTATTACCCATATTATGCAGTGATTATCGCTAGAACTGTAATAATTATACTTGTTACTTATATTATTATCAGTATGACATGCATTATTACCCATATAATGGAGTTATTATCGCTAGGACTGTAATAATTATACTTATTACATATACTATTAGCAGTATAACGTGCATTATTACCCGTATAATGCAGTTATTATAGCCAGAACTGTAATAATTATACTTACTACTTATATTATTCTCAATATAACATGCATTATTACCCATATAATGCAGTTATTATCGCTGGAACTATAATAAATACACGTATTACTTTTATTATCATCAACATAACATGCATTATTACCCATATTATGCAGTTATTATCGATAGAACTCTAATAATTATACTTATTGCTTATATTATTAGCAATATAACGTGCATTATTACCCATATAATGCAGTTATTATCGCTAGAACTGTAATAATTATACTTATTACTTTTATTATTATCAATATAACATGCACTATTAGCCATATTGTACTATTATTATCGCTAGAACTATAATAATTATACTTATTACTCCCGATATTATCAATATAACATGCATTATTACCCATATAATGGCGTTATTATCGCTAGAACTGTAATAATTGTACTTATTACATATACTATTAGCAGTATAACGTGCATTATTACCCACATAATGCAGTTATTATAGCCAGAACTGTAATAATTATACTTACTACTTATATTATTCTCAATATAACATGCATTATTACCCATATTATGCTGATATTATCGATAGAGCTGTAATAAATATACTTATTACTTTTATTATTATCAATATAACATGCACTATTAGCCATATTTTACTATTATTATCGCTAGAACTAAAATAATTATACTTATTACTCCCGATATTATCAATATAACATGCATTATTACCCATATAATGCAGTTACTATCGCTAGAACTATAATAATTATACTTACTACTCCCGATATTATCAATATAACATGCATTATTACGCATATAATGCAGTTATTATCGCTAGAACTGTAATAATTATACTTATTACTTATATTATTATCAGTATGACATGCATTACTACCCATGTAATGGAGTTATTATCACTAGAACTGTAATAATTATACTTATTACATATACTATTAGCAATATAACGTGCATTATTACCCATATAATGCAGTTATTATAGCCAGAACTGTAATAAATATACGTACTACTTTTATTATCGTCAATATAACATGCATTATTACCCATATTATGCTGATATTATCGATAGAACTGTAATAAATATACTTATTACTTTTATTATTATCAATATAACATGCACCATTAGCCATATTTTACTATTATTATCGCTAGAACTAAAATAATTATACTTATTACTCCCGATATTATCAATATAACATGCATTATTACCCATATAATGGAGTTATTATCGCTAGAACTATAATAAATATACGTATTACTTTTGATATCATTAATATAACATGCATTATTACCCATATTATGCAGTTATTATCGATAGAACTGTAATAAATATACTTATTACTTTTATTATTATCAATATTACATGCACTATTGGCCATATTTTACTATTATTATCGCTAGAACTATAATAATTATACTTATTACTCCCGATATTATCAATATAACATGCATTACTACCCATATTATGCAGTTATTATCGCTAGAACTTTAATAAATATACTTATTACTCCCAATATTATCAATATAACATGCATTATTACCCATATAATGCAGTTATTATCGCTAGAACTATAATAATTATACTTATTACTCCCGATATTATCAATATAACATGCATTATTACGCATATAATGCAGTTATTATCGCTAGAACTGTAATAAATATACTTACTACTTTCATTGTCATCAATATAACATGCATTATTGCCCATATTATGCAGTTATTATAGCCAGAACTGTAATAAATATACGTACTACTTTTATTATCGTCAATATAACATGCATTATTACCCATATTATGCAGTTATTATCGCTAGAACTATAATAAATATACGTACTACTTTTATTATCATCAATATAACATGCATTATTACCCATATTATGCAGTTATTATCGATAGAACTGTAAGAAAGACACTTAGTACTTTTACTATTATCAATATAACATGCACTATTAGCCATATGTTACTATTATTATCGCTAGAACTAAAATAATTATACTTATTACTCCCGATATTATCAATATAACATGCATTATTACCCATATAATGGAGTTATTATCGCTAGAACTATAATAAATATACGTATTACTTTTGATATCATTAATATAACATGCATTATTACCCATATTATGCAGTTATTATCGATAGAACTGTAATAAATATACTTATTACTTATACTATTATCAATATAACATGCACTATTAGCCATATTTTACTATTATTATCGCTAGAACTATAATAGTTATACTTATTACTCCCGATATTATCAATATAACATGCCTTATTACCCATATAATGCAGTTATGATCGCTAGAACTGTAATAATTATACTTACTACTTATATTGTTAGCAATGTAACATGCATTATTACCCATATTATGCAGTTATTTTGGATAGAACTGTAATAAATATACTTATTACTTTTATTATTATCAATATAACATGCACTATTAGCCATATTTTACTATTATTATCGCTAGAACTATAATAATTATACTTATTACTCCCGATATTATCAATATAACATGCATTACTACCCATATTATGCAGTTATTATCGCTAGAACTTTAATAAATATACTTATTACTCCCAATATTATCAATATAACATGCATTATTACCCATATAATGCAGTTATTATCGCTAGAACTATAATAATTATACTTATTACTCCCGATATTATCAATATAACATGCATTATTACGCATATAATGCAGTTATTATCGCTAGAACTGTAATAAATATACTTACTACTTTCATTGTCATCAATATAACATGCATTATTGCCCATATTATGCAGTTATTATAGCCAGAACTGTAATAAATATACGTACTACTTTTATTATCATCAATATAACATGCATTATTACCCATATTATGCAGTTATTATCGATAGAACTGTAAGAAAGACACTTAGTACTTTTACTATTATCAATATAACATGCACTATTAGCCATATTTTACTATTATTATCGGTAGAACTATAATAATTATACTTATTACTCCCGATATTATCAGTATAACATGCCTTATTACGCATATAATGCAGTTATTATCGCTAGAACTGTAATAATTATACTTATTACTTATATTATTATCAGTATGACATGCATTATTACCCATATAATGGAGTTATTATCGCTAGAACTGTAATAATTATACTTATTACATATACTATTAGCAATATAACGTGCATTATTACCCATATAATGCAGTCATTATAGCCAGAACTGTAATAAATATACGTAATACTTTTATTATCGTCAATATAACATGCATTATTACCCATATTATGCATATATTATCGATAGAACTGTAATAAATATACTTATTACTTTAATTATTATCAATATGACATGCACTATGAGCCATATTTTATTATTATTATCGCTAGAATTATAATAAGAATACTTATTACTCCCGATATTATCAATATAACATGCATTATTACGCATATAATGCAGTTATTATCGCTAGAACTGTAATAAATATACTTACTACTTTCATTATCATCAATATAACATGCATTATTGCCCATATTATGCAGTTATTATCGATAGAACTGTAATAAATATACCTATAACTTTTATTATTATCAATATAACATGCACTATTAGCCATATTTTACTATTATTATCGCTAGAACTATAATAATTATACTTATTACTTATATTATTATCAATATAACATGCATTATTACCCATATAATGCAGTTATTATCCCTAGAACTGTAATAAATATACTTACTACTTTCATTATCATCAATATAACATGCATTACTACCCATATTATGTAGTTATTATCGCAAGAACTATAATAAATATACTTATTACTCCCAATATTATCAATATAACATGCATTATTACCCATATAATGCAGTTATTATCGCTAGAACTGTAATAATTATACTTATTACTTATATTATTAGCAATATAACGTGCATTATTACCCATATTATGCAGTTATTATCGCAAGAACTATAATAAATATACGTACTACTTTTATTATCATCAATATAACATGCATTATTACCCATATTATGCAGTTATTATCGATAGAACTGTAATAAAGACACTTAGTACTTTTACTATTATCAATATAACATGCACTATTAGCCATATTTTACTATTATTATCGCTAGAACGATAATGATTATACTTATTACTCCCGATATTATCAATATAACATGCATTATTACCCATATAATGCAGTTATTATCGCTAGAACTGTAATAATTATACTCATTACTTATATTATTAGCAATATAACGTGCATTATTACCCATATTATGCAGTTATTATCGCAAGAACTATAATAAATATACGTACTACTTTTATTATCATCAATATAACATGCATTATTACCCATATTATGCAGTTATTATCGATAGAACTGTAATAAAGACACTTAGTACTTTTACTATTATCAATATAACATGCACTATTAGCCATATTTTACTATTATTATCGCTAGAACGATAATGATTATACTTATTACTCCCGATATTATCAATATAACATGCATTATTACCCATATAATGCAGTTATTATCGCTAGAACTGTAATAATTATACTCATTACTTATATTATTAGCAATATAACGTGCATTATTACCCATATAATGCAGTTATTATCGCTAGAACTGTAATAATTATACTTATTACTTATATTATTATCAGTATGACATGCATTACTACCCATGTAATGGAGTTATTATCACTAGAACTGTAATAATTATACTTATTACATATACTATTAGCAATATAACGTGCATTATTACCCATATAATGCAGTTATTATAGCCAGAACTGTAATAATTATACTTACTACTTATATTATTCCCAATATAACATGCATTATTACCCATATTATGCAGTGATTATCGCTAGAACTGTAATAATTATACTTATTACTTATATTATTATCAGTATGACATGCATTACTACCCATGTAATGGAGTTATTATCACTAGAACTGTAATAATTATACTTATTACATATACTATTAGCAATATAACGTGCATTATTACCCATATAATGCAGTTATTATAGCCAGAACTGTAATAATTATACTTACTACTTATATTATTCCCAATATAACATGCATTATTACCCATATTATGCAGTGATTATCGCTAGAACTGTAATAATTATACTTGTTACTTATTTTATTATCAGTATGACATGCATTATTACCCATATAATGGAGTTATTATCGCTAGGACTGTAATAATTATACTTATTACATATACTATTAGCAGTATAACGTGCATTATTACCCATATTATGCAGTTATTATCGCAAGAACTGTAATAATTATACTTGTTACTTATATTATTATCAGTATGACATGCATTATTACCCATATAATGGAGTTATTATCGCTAGAACTGTAATAATTATACTTATTACATATACTATTAGCAGTATAACGTGCATTATTACCCATATAATGCAGTTATTATAGCCAGAACTGTAATAATTATACTTACTACTTATATTATTCTCAATATAACATGCATTATTACCCATATTATGCAGTGATTATCGCTAGAACTGTAATAATTATACTTGTTACTTATATTATTATCAGTATGACATGCATTATTACCCATATAATGGAGTTATTATCGCTAGGACTGTAATAATTATACTTATTACATATACTATTAGCAGTATAACGTGCATTATTACCCGTATAATGCAGTTATTATAGCCAGAACTGTAATAATTATACTTACTACTTATATTATTCTCAATATAACATGCATTATTACCCATATAATGCAGTTATTATCGCTGGAACTATAATAAATACACGTATTACTTTTATTATCATCAACATAACATGCATTGTTACCCATATTATGCAGTTATTATCGATAGAACTGTAATAATTATACTTATTGCTTATATTATTAGCAATATAACGTGCATTATTACCCATATAATGCAGTTATTATCGCTAGAACTGTAATAATTATACTTATTACTTTTATTATTATCAATATAACATGCACTATTAGCCATATTGTACTATTATTATCGCTAGAACTATAATAATTATACTTATTACTCCCGATATTATCAATATAACATGCATTATTACCCATATAATGCAGTTATTATCGCTAGAACTGTAATAATTATACTCATTACTTATATTATTAGCAATATAACGTGCATTATTACCCATATTATGCAGTTATTATCGCTAGAACTGTAATAATTATACTTATTACTTATATTATTATCAGTATGACATGCATTATTACCCATATAATGGCGTTATTATCGCTAGAACTGTAATAATTGTACTTATTACATATACTATTAGCAGTATAACGTGCATTATTACCCACATAATGCAGTTATTATAGCCAGAACTGTAATAATTATACTTACTACTTATATTATTCTCAATATAACATGCATTATTACCCATATTATGCTGATATTATCGATAGAGCTGTAATAAATATACTTATTACTTTTATTATTATCAATATAACATGCACTATTAGCCATATTTTACTATTATTATCGCTAGAACTAAAATAATTATACTTATTACTCCCGATATTATCAATATAACATGCATTATTACCCATATAATGCAGTTACTATCGCTAGAACTATAATAATTATACTTACTACTCCCGATATTATCAATATAACATGCATTATTACGCATATAATGCAGTTATTATCGCTAAAACTGTAATAATTATACTTATTACTTACATTATTATCAGTATGACATGCATTACTACCCATGTAATGGAGTTATTATCACTAGAACTGTAATAATTATACTTATTACATATACTATTAGCAATATAACGTGCATTATTACCCATATAATGCAGTTATTATAGCCAGAACTGTAATAAATATACGTACTACTTTTATTATCGTCAATATAACATGCATTATTACCCATATTATGCTGATATTATCGATAGAACTGTAATAAATATACTTATTACTTTTATTATTATCAATATAACATGCACTATTAGCCATATTTTACTATTATTATCGCTAGAACTAAAATAATTATACTTATTACTCCCGATATTATCAATATAACATGCATTATTACCCATATAATGGAGTTATTATCGCTAGAACTATAATAAATATACGTATTACTTTTGATATCATTAATATAACATGCATTATTACCCATATTATGCAGTTATTATCGATAGAACTGTAATAAATATACTTATTACTTTTACTATTATCAATATAACATGCACTATTAGCCATATTTTACTATTATTATCGCTAGAACTATAATAGTTATACTTATTACTCCCGATATTATCAATATAACATGCCTTATTACCCATATAATGCAGTTATGATCGCTAGAACTGTAATAATTATACTTACTACTTATATTGTTAGCAATGTAACATGCATTATTACCCATATTATGCAGTTATTTTGGATAGAACTGTAATAAATATACTTATTACTTTTATTATTATCAATATTACATGCACTATTGGCCATATTTTACTATTATTATCGCTAGAACTATAATAATTATACTTATTACTCCCGATATTATCAATATAACATGCATTACTACCCATATTATGCAGTTATTATCGCTAGAACTTTAATAAATATACTTATTACTCCCAATATTATCAATATAACATGCATTATTACCCATATAATGCAGTTATTATCGCTAGAACTATAATAATTATACTTATTACTCCCGATATTATCAATATAACATGCATTATTACGCATATAATGCAGTTATTATCGCTAGAACTGTAATAAATATACTTACTACTTTCATTGTCATCAATATAACATGCATTATTGCCCATATTATGCAGTTATTATAGCCAGAACTGTAATAAATATACGTACTACTTTTATTATCGTCAATATAACATGCATTATTACCCATATTATGCAGTTATTATCGCTAGAACTATAATAAATATACGTACTACTTTTATTATCATCAATATAACATGCATTATTACCCATATTATGCAGTTATTATCGATAGAACTGTAAGAAAGACACTTAGTACTTTTACTATTATCAATATAACATGCACTATTAGCCATATTTTACTATTATTATCGCTAGAACTAAAATAATTATACTTATTACTCCCGATATTATCAATATAACATGCATTATTACCCATATAATGGAGTTATTATCGCTAGAACTATAATAAATATACGTATTACTTTTGATATCATTAATATAACATGCATTATTACCCATATTATGCAGTTATTATCGATAGAACTGTAATAAATATACTTATTACTTATACTATTATCAATATAACATGCACTATTAGCCATATTTTACTATTATTATCGCTAGAACTATAATAGTTATACTTATTACTCCCGATATTATCAATATAACATGCCTTACTACCCATATTATGCAGTTATTATCGCTAGAACTTTAATAAATATACTTATTACTCCCAATATTATCAATATAACATGCATTATTACCCATATAATGCAGTTATTATCGCTAGAACTATAATAATTATACTTATTACTCCCGATATTATCAATATAACATGCATTATTACGCATATAATGCAGTTATTATCGCTAGAACTGTAATAAATATACTTACTACTTTCATTGTCATCAATATAACATGCATTATTGCCCATATTATGCAGTTATTATAGCCAGAACTGTAATAAATATACGTACTACTTTTATTATCATCAATATAACATGCATTATTACCCATATTATGCAGTTATTATCGATAGAACTGTAAGAAAGACACTTAGTACTTTTACTATTATCAATATAACATGCACTATTAGCCATATTTTACTATTATTATCGGTAGAACTATAATAATTATACTTATTACTCCCGATATTATCAGTATAACATGCCTTATTACGCATATAATGCAGTTATTATCGCTAGAACTGTAATAATTATACTTATTACTTATATTATTATCAGTATGACATGCATTATTACCCATATAATGGAGTTATTATCGCTAGAACTGTAATAATTATACTTATTACATATACTATTAGCAATATAACGTGCATTATTACCCATATAATGCAGTCATTATAGCCAGAACTGTAATAAATATACGTAATACTTTTATTATCGTCAATATAACATGCATTATTACCCATATTATGCATATATTATCGATAGAACTGTAATAAATATACTTATTACTTTAATTATTATCAATATGACATGCACTATGAGCCATATTTTATTATTATTATCGCTAGAATTATAATAAGAATACTTATTACTCCCGATATTATCAATATAACATGCATTATTACGCATATAATGCAGTTATTATCGCTAGAACTGTAATAAATATACTTACTACTTTCATTATCATCAATATAACATGCATTATTGCCCATATTATGCAGTTATTATCGATAGAACTGTAATAAATATACCTATAACTTTTATTATTATCAATATAACATGCACTATTAGCCATATTTTACTATTATTATCGCTAGAACTATAATAATTATACTTATTACTTATATTATTATCAATATAACATGCATTATTACCCATATAATGCAGTTATTATCCCTAGAACTGTAATAAATATACTTACTACTTTAATTATCATCAATATAACATGCATTACTACCCATATTATGTAGTTATTATCGCAAGAACTATAATAAATATACTTATTACTCCCAATATTATCAATATAACATGCATTATTACCCATATAATGCAGTTATTATCGCTAGAACTGTAATAATTATACTTATTACTTATATTATTAGCAATATAACGTGCATTATTACCCATATAATGCAGTTATTATCGCTAGAACTGTAACAATTATACTTATTACTTTTATTATTATCAATATAACATGCACTATTAGCCATATTGTACTATTATTATCGCTAGAACTATAATAATTATACTTATTACTCCCGATATTATCAATATAACATGCATTATTACCCATATAATGCAGTTATTATCGCTAGAACTGTAATAATTATACTCATTACTTATATTATTAGCAATATAACGTGCATTATTACCCATATTATGCAGTTATTATCGCAAGAACTATAATAAATATACGTACTACTTTTATTATCATCAATATAACATGCATTATTACCCATATTATGCAGTTATTATCGATAGAACTGTAATAAAGACACTTAGTACTTTTACTATTATCAATATAACATGCACTATTAGCCATATTTTACTATTATTATCGCTAGAACGATAATGATTATACTTATTACTCCCGATATTATCAATATAACATGCATTATTACCCATATAATGCAGTTATTATCGCTAGAACTGTAATAATTATACTCATTACTTATATTATTAGCAATATAACGTGCATTATTACCCATATAATGCAGTTATTATCGCTAGAACTGTAATAATTATACTTATTACTTATATTATTATCAGTATGACATGCATTACTACCCATGTAATGGAGTTATTATCACTAGAACTGTAATAATTATACTTATTACATATACTATTAGCAATATAACGTGCATTATTACCCATATAATGCAGTTATTATAGCCAGAACTGTAATAATTATACTTACTACTTATATTATTCCCAATATAACATGCATTATTACCCATATTATGCAGTGATTATCGCTAGAACTGTAATAATTATACTTGTTACTTATTTTATTATCAGTATGACATGCATTATTACCCATATAATGGAGTTATTATCGCTAGGACTGTAATAATTATACTTATTACATATACTATTAGCAGTATAACGTGCATTATTACCCATATTATGCAGTTATTATCGCAAGAACTGTAATAATTATACTTGTTACTTATATTATTATCAGTATGACATGCATTATTACCCATATAATGGAGTTATTATAGCTAGAACTGTAATAATTATACTTATTACATATACTATTAGCAGTATAACGTGCATTATTACCCATATAATGCAGTTATTATAGCCAGAACTGTAATAATTATACTTACTACTTATATTATTCTCAATATAACATGCATTATTACCCATATTATGCAGTGATTATCGCTAGAACTGTAATAATTATACTTGTTACTTATATTATTATCAGTATGACATGCATTATTACCCATATAATGGAGTTATTATCGCTAGGACTGTAATAATTATACTTATTACATATACTATTAGCAGTATAACGTGCATTATTACCCGTATAATGCAGTTATTATAGCCAGAACTGTAATAATTATACTTACTACTTATATTATTCTCAATATAACATGCATTATTACCCATATAATGGAGTTATTATCGCTAGAACTGTAATAATTATACTTATTACATATACTATTAGCAGTATAACGTGCATTATTACCCATATAATGCAGCTATTATAGCCAGAACTGTAATAATTATACTTACTACTTATATTATTCTCAATATAACATGCATTATTACCCATATAATGGAGTTATTATCGCTAGAACTGTAATAATTATACTTATTACTTATATTATTATCAATATAACATGCATTATTACCCATATAATGCAGTTATTATCGACAGAAGTATAATAAATATACTTATTACTTTTATTATTATCAATATAACAGGCACTAATAGCCATATTCTACTACTATAATCGCTAGAACTATAATAATTATACTTATTACTCCCCATATTATCAATATAACATGCATTATTACGCATATAATGCAGTTATTATCGCTAGAACTGTAATAAATATACTTACTACTTTCATTGTCATCAAAATAACATGCATTATTGCCCATATTATGCAGTTATTATAGCCAGAACTGTAATAAATATACGTACTACTTTTATTATCGTCAATAGAACATGCATTATTACCCATATTATGCAGATATTATCGATAGAACTGTAATAAATATACTTATTACTTTTATTATTATCAATATAACATGCACTATTAGCCATATTGTACTATTATTATCGCTAGAACTATAATAATTATACTTATTACTCCCGATATTATCAATATAACATGCATTACTACCCATATTATGCAGTTATTATCGCTAGAACTTTAATAAATATACTTATTACTCCCAATATTATCAATATAACATGCATTATTACCCATATAATGCAGTTATTATCGCTAGAACTATAATAAGAATACTTATTACTCCCGATATTATCAATATAACATGCATTATTACGCATATAATGCAGTTATTATCGCTAGAACTGTAATAAATATACTTACTACTTTCATTATCATCAATATAACATGCATTATTGCCCATATTATGCAGTTATTATCGATAGAACTGTAATAAATATACCTATAACTTTTATTATTATCAATATAACATGCACTATTAGCCATATTTTACTATTATTATCGCTAGAACTATAATAATTATACTTATTACTTATATTATTATCAATATAACATGCATTATTACCCATATAATGCAGTTATTATCCCTAGAACTGTAATAAATATACTTACTACTTTCATTATCATCAATATAACATGCATTACTACCCATATTATGTAGTTATTATCGCAAGAACTATAATAAATATACTTATTACTCCCAATATTATCAATATAACATGCATTATTACCCATATAATGCAGTTATTATCGCTAGAACTGTAATAATTATACTTATTGCTTATATTATTAGCAATATAACGTGCATTATTACCCATATAATGCAGTTATTATCGCTGGAACAGTAATAATTATACTTATTACTTATATTATTATCAATATAACATGCATTTTTACCCATATAATGGAGTTATTATCGCTAGAACTGTAATAATTATATTTATTACTTATATTATTAGCAATATAACATGCACTATTAGCCATATTGTACTATTATTATCGCTAGAACTATAATAATTATACTTATTACTCCCGATATTATCAATATAACATGCACTATTACCCATATAATGCAGTTATTATCGCTAGAACTGTAATAATTATACTTATTACTTTTATTATTATCAATATAACATGCACTATTAGCCATATTGTACTATTATTATCGCTAGAACTATAATAATTATACTTATTACTCCCGATATTATCAATATAACATGCATTATTACCCATATAATGCAGTTATTATCGCTGGAACTTTAATAAATATACTTATTACTCCCAATATTATCAATATAACATGCATTATTACCCATATAATGCAGTTATTATCGCTAGAACTGTAATAATTATACTTATTACTTATATTATTAGCAATATAACGTGCATTATTGCCCATATAATGCAGTTATTATCGACAGAAATATAATAAATATACTTATTACTTTTATTATTATCAATATAACATGCACTATTAGCCATATTTTACTATTATTATCGCTAGAACTATAATAATTATACTTATTACTCCCGATATTATCAATATAACATGCATTATTACCCATATAATGCAGTTATTATCGCTAGAACTATAATAAATATATTTATTACTTTTATTATCATCAATATAACATGCATTATTACCCATTTTATGCAGTTATTATCGCTAGAACTTTAATAAATATACTTATTACTCCCAATATTATCAATATAACATGCATTATTACCCATATAATGCAGTTATTATCGCTAGAACTGTAATAATTATACTTATTACTTATATTATTAGCAATATAACGTGCATTATTGCCCATATAATGCAGTTATTATCGACAGAAATATAATAAATATACTTATTACTTTTATTATTATCAATATAACATGCACTATTAGCCATATTTTACTATTATTATCGCTAGAACTATAATAATTATACTTATTACTCCCGATATTATCAATATAACATGCATTATTACCCATATAATGCAGTTATTATCGCTAGAACTATAATAAATATATTTATTACTTTTATTATCATCAATATAACATGCATTATTACCCATTTTATGCAGTTATTATCGCTAGAACTTTAATAAATATACTTATTACTCCCAATATTATCAATATAACATGCATTATTACCCATATAATGCAGTTATTATCGCTAGAACTGTAATAATTATACTCATTACATATACTATTAGCAGTATAACGTGCATTATTACTAACATAATGCAGTTATTATAGCCAGAACTGTAATAATTATACTTACTACTTGTATTATTCTCGATATAACATGCATTATTACCCATATTATGCAGTTATTATCGCTGGAACTATAGTAAATATACGTACTACTTTTATTATCATCAATATAACATGCATTATTACCCATATAATGCAGTTATTATCGCTAGAATTGTAATAATTATACTTATTACTTATATTATTATCAATATAACATGCATTATTACCCATATAATGCAGTTATTATCGCTAGAACTGTAATAATTATACTTATTACTTATATTATTATCAATATAACATGCATTATTACCCATATAATGGAGTTATTATCGCTAGAACTGTAATAATTATACTTATTATTTATATTATTATCAATATAACGTGCATTATTACCCATATAATGCAGTTATTATCGACAGAAATATAATAAATATACTTATTACTTTTATTATTATCAGTATAACATGTACTATTAGGCATATTTTCCTATTCTTATCGCTAGAACTATAATAATTATACTTATTACTCCCGATATTATCAATATAACATGCATTATTACCCATATAATGCAGTTATAATCGCTAGAACTATAATAAATATACTTAGTACTTTTATTATTATCAATATAACATGCACTATTACCCATATAATGCAGTTATTATCGCTAGAACTGTAATAATTATACTTATTACTTATATTATTAGCAATATAACGTGCATTATTACCCACATAATGCAGTTATTATCGCTAGAACTGTAATAATTATACTTATTACTCCCAATATTATCAATATAACATGCATTATTACCCATTTTATGCAGTTATTATTGCTAGAACTTTAATAAATATACTTATTACTCCCAATATTATCATTATAACATGCATTATTACCCATATAATGCAGTTATTATCGCTAGAACTGTAATAATTATACTTACTACTTATATTATTCTCGATATAACATGCATTATTACCCATATTATGCAGTTATTATCGCTAGAACTATAATAAGAATACTTATTACTCCCGATATTATCAATATAACATGCATTATTACGCATATAATGCAGTTATTATCGCTAGAACTGTAATAAATATACTTACTACTTTCATTATCATCAATATAACATGCATTATTGCCCATATTATGCAGTTATTATCTCTAGAACTGTAATAATTATACTTATTACTTATACTATTATCAATATAACATGCATTATTACCCATATTATGCAGTTGTTATCGCTAGAACTGTAATAAATATACGTATTACTTTTATTATCATCAATATAACATGCATTATTACCCATATTATGCAGTTATTTTGGATAGAACTGTAATAAATATACTTATTACTTTTATTATTATCAATATTACATGCACTATTTGCCATATTTTACTATTATTATCGCTAGAACTATAATAATTATACTTATTACTCCCGATATTATCAATATAACGTGCATTATCACTCATATAATGGAGTTATTATCGCTAGAACTGTAATAATTATACTTAATACATATACTATTAGCAGTATAACGTGCATTATTACTAACATAATGCAGTTATTATAGCCAGAACTGTAATAATTATACTTACTACTTGTATTATTCTCGATATAACATGCATTATTACCCATATTATGCAGTTATTATCGCTAGAACTATAATAAATATACGTACTACTTTTATTATCATCAATATAACATGCATTATTACTCATATTATGCAGTTATTATCGCTAGAACTGTAATAATTATACTTATTACTTATATTATTATCAATATAACATGCATTATTACCCATATAATGCAGTTATTATCGCTAGAACTGTAATAATTATTCTTATTACTTATATTATTATCAATTAAACATGCATTATTACCTATATAATGGAGTTATTATCGCTAGAACTGTAATAATTATACTTATTATTTATATTATTATCAATATAACGTGCATTATTACCCATATAATGCAGTTATTATCGACAGAAGTATAATAAATATACTTATTACTTTTATTATTATCAGTATAACATGTACTATTAGCCATATTTTCCTATTCTTATCGCTAGAACTATAATAATTATACTTATTACTCCCGATATTATCAATATAACATGCATTATTACCCATATAATGCAGTTATAATCGCTAGAACTATAATAAATATACTTAGTACTTTTATTATTATCAATATAACATGCACTATTACCCATATAATGCAGTTATTATCGCTAGAACTGTAATAATTATACATATTACTTATATTATTATCAATATAACATGCATTATTACCTATTTTATGCAGTTATTATTGCTAGAACTTTAATAAATATACTTATTACTCCCAATATTATCATTATAACATGCATTATTACCCATATAATGCAGTTATTATCGCTAGAACTGTAATAATTATACTCATTACTTATATTATTAGCAATATAACGTGCATTATTACCCATATAATGGAGTTATTATCGCTAGAACTGTAATAATTATACTTATTACATATACTATTAGCAGCATAACGTGCATTATTACTAACATAATGCAGTTATTATAGCCAGAACTGTAATAATTATACTTACTACTTATATTATTCTCGATATAACATGCATTATTACCCATATTATGCAGTTATTATCGCTAGAACTATAATAAGAATACTTATTACTCCCGATATTATCAATATAACATGCATTATTACGCATATAATGCAGTTATTATCGCTAGAACTGTAATAAATATACTTACTACTTTCATTATCATCAATATAACATGCATTATTGCCCATATTATGCAGTTATTATCTCTAGAACTGTAATAATTATACTTATTACTTATACTATTATCAATATAACATGCATTATTACCCATATTATGCAGTTGTTATCGCTAGAACTGTAATAAATATACGTATTACTTTTATTATCATCAATATAACATGCATTATTACCCATATTATGCAGTTACTTTGGATAGAACTGTAATAATTATACTCATTACTTTTATTATTATCAATATAACATGCACTATTACCCATATAATGCAGTTATTATCGCTAGAACTGTAATAATTATACTTATTACTAACATTATTAGCAATATAACGTGCATTATTACCCACATAATGCAGTTATTATCGCTAGAACTGTAATAATTATACTTATTACTCCCAATATTATCAATATAACATGCATTATTACCCATATAATGCAGTTATTATCGCTAGAACTGTAATAATTATACTTATTACTTATATTATTAGCAATATAACGTGCATTATTACCCATATAATGCAGTTATTAACGATAGAGCTGTAATAATTATACTTATTGCTTATATTATTAGCAATATAACGTGCATTATTACCCATATAATGCAGTTATTATCGCTAGAACTGTAATAATTATACTCATTACTTATATTATTAGCAATATAACGTGCATTATTACCCATATTATGCAGTTATTATCGCTAGAACTGTAATAATTATACTTATTACTTTTATTATTATCAATATAACATGCACTATTAGCCATATTGTACTATTATTATCGCTAGAACTATAATAATTATACTTATTACTCCCGATATTATCAATATAACATGCATTATTACCCATATAATGCAGTTATTATCGCTAGAACTGTAATAATTTTACTCATTACTTATATTATTAGCAATATAACGTGCATTATTGCCCATATAATGCAGTTATTATCGACAGAAATATAATAAATATACTTATTACTTTTATTATTATCAATATAACATGCACTATTAGCCATATTTTACTATTATTATCGCTAGAACTATAATAATTATACTTATTACTCCCGATATTATCAATATAACATGCATTATTACCCATATAATGCAGTTATTATCGCTAGAACTATAATAAATATATTTATTACTTTTATTATCATCAATATAACATGCATTATTACCCATTTTATGCAGTTATTATCGCTAGAACTTTAATAAATATACTTATTACTCCCAATATTATCAATATAACATGCATTATTACCCATATAATGCAGTTATTATCGCTAGAACTGTAATAATTATAGTTATTACTTATATTATTAGCAATATAACGTGCATTATTGCCCATATAATGCAGTTATTATCGACAGAAATATAATAAATATACTTATTACTTTTATTATTATCAATATAACATGCACTATTAGCCATATTTTACTATTATTATCGCTAGAACTATAATAATTATACTTATTACTCCCGATATTATCAATATAACATGCATTATTACCCATATAATGCAGTTATTATCGCTAGAACTATAATAAATATATTTATTACTTTTATTATCATCAATATAACATGCATTATTACCCATTTTATGCAGTTATTATCGCTAGAACTTTAATAAATATACTTATTACTCCCAATATTATCAATATAACATGCATTATTACCCATATAATGCAGTTATTATCGCTAGAACTGTAATAATTATACTCATTACTTATATTATTAGCAATATAACGTGCATTATTACCCATATAATGGAGTTATTATCGCTAGAACTGTAATAATTATACTTATTACATATACTATTAGCAGTATAACGTGCATTATTACTAACATAATGCAGTTATTATAGCCAGAACTGTAATAATTATACTTACTACTTGTATTATTCTCGATATAACATGCATTATTACCCATATTATGCAGTTATTATCGCTAGAACTATAGTAAATATACGTACTACTTTTATTATCATCAATATAACATGCATTATTACCCATATAATGCAGTTATTATCGCTAGAATTGTAATAATTATACTTATTACTTATATTATTATCAATATAACATGCATTATTACCCATATAATGCAGTTATTATCGCTAGAACTGTAATAATTATACTTATTACTTATATTATTATCAATATAACATGCATTATTACCCATATAATGGAGTTATTATCGCTAGAACTGTAATAATTATACTTATTATTTATATTATTATCAATATAACGTGCATTATTACCCATATAATGCAGTTATTATCGACAGAAATATAATAAATATACTTATTACTCTTATTATTATCAGTATAACATGTACTATTAGGCATATTTTCCTATTCTTATCGCTAGAACTATAATAATTATACTTATTACTCCCGATATTATCAATATAACATGCATTATTACCCATATAATGCAGTTATAATCGCTAGAACTATAATAAATATACTTAGTACTTTTATTATTATCAATATAACATGCACTATTACCCATAAAATGCAGTTATTATCGCTAGAACTGTAATAATTATACATATTACTTATATTATTATCAATATAACATGCATTATTACCTATTTTATGCAGTTATTATTGCTAGAACTTTAATAAATATACTTATTACTCCCAATATTATCATTATAACATGCATTATTACCCATATAATGCAGTTATTATCGCTAGAACTGTAATAATTATACTCATTACTTATATTATTAGCAATATAACGTGCATTATTACCCATATAATGGAGTTATTATCGCTAGAACTGTAATAATTATACTTATTACATATACTATTAGCAGCATAACGTGCATTATTACTAACATAATGCAGTTATTATAGCCAGAACTGTAATAATTATACTTACTACTTATATTATTCTCGATATAACATGCATTATTACCCATATTATGCAGTTATTATCGCTAGAACTATAATAAGAATACTTATTACTCCCGATATTATCAATATAACATGCATTATTACGCATATAATGCAGTTATTATCGCTAGAACTGTAATAAATATACTTACTACTTTCATTATCATCAATATAACATGCATTATTGCCCATATTATGCAGTTATTATCTCTAGAACTGTAATAATTATACTTATTACTTATACTATTATCAATATAACATGCATTATTACCCATATTATGCAGTTGTTATCGCTAGAACTGTAATAAATATACGTATTACTTTTATTATCATCAATATAACATGCATTATTACCCATATTATGCAGTTACTTTGGATAGAACTGTAATAATTATACTCATTACTTTTATTATTATCAATATAACATGCACTATTACCCATATAATGCAGTTATTATCGCTAGAACTGTAATAATTATACTTATTACTAACATTATTAGCAATATAACGTGCATTATTACCCACATAATGCAGTTATTATCGCTAGAACTGTAATAATTATACTTATTACTCCCAATATTATCAATATAACATGCATTATTACCCATATAATGCAGTTATTATCGCTAGAACTGTAATAATTATACTTATTACTTATATTATTAGCAATATAACGTGCATTATTACCCATATAATGCAGTTATTAACGATAGAGCTGTAATAATTATACTTATTGCTTATATTATTAGCAATATAACGTGCATTATTACCCATATAATGCAGTTATTATCGCTAGAACTGTAATAATTATACTCATTACTTATATTATTAGCAATATAACGTGCATTATTACCCATATAATGCAGTTATTATCGCTAGAACTGTAATAATTATACTTATTACTTATATTATTATCAGTATGACATGCATTACTACCCATGTAATGGAGTTATTATCACTAGAACTGTAATAATTATACTTATTACATATACTATTAGCAATATAACGTGCATTATTACCCATATAATGCAGTTATTATAGCCAGAACTGTAATAATTATACTTACTACTTATATTATTCCCAATATAACATGCATTATTACCCATATTATGCAGTGATTATCGCTAGAACTGTAATAATTATACTTGTTACTTATTTTATTATCAGTATGACATGCATTATTACCCATATAATGGAGTTATTATCGCTAGGACTGTAATAATTATACTTATTACATATACTATTAGCAGTATAACGTGCATTATTACCCATATTATGCAGTTATTATCGCAAGAACTGTAATAATTATACTTGTTACTTATATTATTATCAGTATGACATGCATTATTACCCATATAATGGAGTTATTATCGCTAGAACTGTAATAATTATACTTATTACATATACTATTAGCAGTATAACGTGCATTATTACCCATATAATGCAGTTATTATAGCCAGAACTGTAATAATTATACTTACTACTTATATTATTCTCAATATAACATGCATTATTACCCATATTATGCAGTGATTATCGCTAGAACTGTAATAATTATACTTGTTACTTATATTATTATCAGTATGACATGCATTATTACCCATATAATGGAGTTATTATCGCTAGGACTGTAATAATTATACTTATTACATATACTATTAGCAGTATAACGTGCATTATTACCCGTATAATGCAGTTATTATAGCCAGAACTGTAATAATTATACTTACTACTTATATTATTCTCAATATAACATGCATTATTACCCATATAATGCAGTTATTATCGCTGGAACTATAATAAATACACGTATTACTTTTATTATCATCAACATAACATGCATTATTACCCATATTATGCAGTTATTATCGATAGAACTGTAATAATTATACTTATTGCTTATATTATTAGCAATATAACGTGCATTATTACCCATATAATGCAGTTATTATCGCTAGAACTGTAATAATTATACTTATTACTTTTATTATTATCAATATAACATGCACTATTAGCCATATTGTACTATTATTATCGCTAGAACTATAATAATTATACTTATTACTCCCGATATTATCAATATAACATGCATTATTACCCATATAATGCAGTTATTATCGCTAGAACTGTAATAATTATACTCATTACTTATATTATTAGCAATATAACGTGCATTATTACCCATATTATGCAGTTATTATCGCTAGAACTGTAATAATTATACTTATTACTTATATTATTATCAGTATGACATGCATTATTACCCATATAATGGCGTTATTATCGCTAGAACTGTAATAATTGTACTTATTACATATACTATTAGCAGTATAACGTGCATTATTACCCACATAATGCAGTTATTATAGCCAGAACTGTAATAATTATACTTACTACTTATATTATTCTCAATATAACATGCATTATTACCCATATTATGCTGATATTATCGATAGAGCTGTAATAAATATACTTATTACTTTTATTATTATCAATATAACATGCACTATTAGCCATATTTTACTATTATTATCGCTAGAACTAAAATAATTATACTTATTACTCCCGATATTATCAATATAACATGCATTATTACCCATATAATGCAGTTACTATCGCTAGAACTATAATAATTATACTTACTACTCCCGATATTATCAATATAACATGCATTATTACGCATATAATGCAGTTATTATCGCTAGAACTGTAATAATTATACTTATTACTTATATTATTATCAGTATGACATGCATTACTACCCATGTAATGGAGTTATTATCACTAGAACTGTAATAATTATACTTATTACATATACTATTAGCAATATAACGTGCATTATTACCCATATAATGCAGTTATTATAGCCAGAACTGTAATAAATATACGTACTACTTTTATTATCGTCAATATAACATGCATTATTACCCATATTATGCTGATATTATCGATAGAACTGTAATAAATATACTTATTACTTTTATTATTATCAATATAACATGCACTATTAGCCATATTTTACTATTATTATCGCTAGAACTAAAATAATTATACTTATTACTCCCGATATTATCAATATAACATGCATTATTACCCATATAATGGAGTTATTATCGCTAGAACTATAATAAATATACGTATTACTTTTGATATCATTAATATAACATGCATTATTACCCATATTATGCAGTTATTATCGATAGAACTGTAATAAATATACTTATTACTTTTATTATTATCAATATTACATGCACTATTGGCCATATTTTACTATTATTATCGCTAGAACTATAATAATTATACTTATTACTCCCGATATTATCAATATAACATGCATTACTACCCATATTATGCAGTTATTATCGCTAGAACTTTAATAAATATACTTATTACTCCCAATATTATCAATATAACATGCATTATTACGAGTGATGCCCACTTGGACGCCGACCGCTTGGACGCGTCCCGATTGGACGGTCCCGATTCGACTCGTTCCAATTCGAAGCGGTGCCGATTGGACGCGTTCCAATTCTAAGCAGGGCTTATAGAACCTAACCTAACCAAATCTAAGCTCTTCGAATTGGGACGCGTCCAATCGGCACCGCTTCGAATCGGAACGCGTCGAATCGGGACCGTCCAAACGGAACGCGTCCAATCGGTCGACGTCCAAGTGGGACACCCCCATTATTACCCATATAATGCAGTTATTATCGCTAGAACTATAATAATTATACTTATTACTCCCGATATTATCAATATAACATGCATTATTACGCATATAATGCAGTTATTATCGCTAGAACTGTAATAAATATACTTACTACTTTCATTGTCATCAATATAACATGCATTATTGCCCATATTATGCAGTTATTATAGCCAGAACTGTAATAAATATACGTACTACTTTTATTATCGTCAATATAACATGCATTATTACCCATATTATGCAGTTATTATCGCTAGAACTATAATAAATATACGTACTACTTTTATTATCATCAATATAACATGCATTATTACCCATATTATGCAGTTATTATCGATAGAACTGTAAGAAAGACACTTAGTACTTTTACTATTATCAATATAACATGCACTATTAGCCATATTTTACTATTATTATCGCTAGAACTAAAATAATTATACTTATTACTCCCGATATTATCAATATAACATGCATTATTACCCATATAATGGAGTTATTATCGCTAGAACTATAATAAATATACGTATTACTTTTGATATCATTAATATAACATGCATTATTACCCATATTATGCAGTTATTATCGATAGAACTGTAATAAATATACTTATTACTTATACTATTATCAATATAACATGCACTATTAGCCATATTTTACTATTATTATCGCTAGAACTATAATAGTTATACTTATTACTCCCGATATTATCAATATAACATGCCTTATTACCCATATAATGCAGTTATGATCGCTAGAACTGTAATAATTATACTTACTACTTATATTGTTAGCAATGTAACATGCATTATTACCCATATTATGCAGTTATTTTGGATAGAACTGTAATAAATATACTTATTACTTTTATTATTATCAATATTACATGCACTATTGGCCATATTTTACTATTATTATCGCTAGAACTATAATAATTATACTTATTACTCCCGATATTATCAATATAACATGCATTACTACCCATATTATGCAGTTATTATCGCTAGAACTTTAATAAATATACTTATTACTCCCAATATTATCAATATAACATGCATTATTACCCATATAATGCAGTTATTATCGCTAGAACTATAATAATTATACTTATTACTCCCGATATTATCAATATAACATGCATTATTACGCATATAATGCAGTTATTATCGCTAGAACTGTAATAAATATACTTACTACTTTCATTGTCATCAATATAACATGCATTATTGCCCATATTATGCAGTTATTATAGCCAGAACTGTAATAAATATACGTACTACTTTTATTATCATCAATATAACATGCATTATTACCCATATTATGCAGTTATTATCGATAGAACTGTAAGAAAGACACTTAGTACTTTTACTATTATCAATATAACATGCACTATTAGCCATATTTTACTATTATTATCGGTAGAACTATAATAATTATACTTATTACTCCCGATATTATCAGTATAACATGCCTTATTACGCATATAATGCAGTTATTATCGCTAGAACTGTAATAATTATACTTATTACTTATATTATTATCAGTATGACATGCATTATTACCCATATAATGGAGTTATTATCGCTAGAACTGTAATAATTATACTTATTACATATACTATTAGCAATATAACGTGCATTATTACCCATATAATGCAGTCATTATAGCCAGAACTGTAATAAATATACGTAATACTTTTATTATCGTCAATATAACATGCATTATTACCCATATTATGCATATATTATCGATAGAACTGTAATAAATATACTTATTACTTTAATTATTATCAATATGACATGCACTATGAGCCATATTTTATTATTATTATCGCTAGAATTATAATAAGAATACTTATTACTCCCGATATTATCAATATAACATGCATTATTACGCATATAATGCAGTTATTATCGCTAGAACTGTAATAAATATACTTACTACTTTCATTATCATCAATATAACATGCATTATTGCCCATATTATGCAGTTATTATCGATAGAACTGTAATAAATATACCTATAACTTTTATTATTATCAATATAACATGCACTATTAGCCATATTTTACTATTATTATCGCTAGAACTATAATAATTATACTTATTACTTATATTATTATCAATATAACATGCATTATTACCCATATAATGCAGTTATTATCCCTAGAACTGTAATAAATATACTTACTACTTTCATTATCATCAATATAACATGCATTACTACCCATATTATGTAGTTATTATCGCAAGAACTATAATAAATATACTTATTACTCCCAATATTATCAATATAACATGCATTATTACCCATATAATGCAGTTATTATCGCTAGAACTGTAATAATTATACTTATTACTTATATTATTAGCAATATAACGTGCATTATTACCCATATAATGCAGTTATTATCGCTAGAACTGTAACAATTATACTTATTACTTTTATTATTATCAATATAACATGCACTATTAGCCATATTGTACTATTATTATCGCTAGAACTATAATAATTATACTTATTACTCCCGATATTATCAATATAACATGCATTATTACCCATATAATGCAGTTATTATCGCTAGAACTGTAATAATTATACTCATTACTTATATTATTAGCAATATAACGTGCATTATTACCCATATAATGCAGTTATTATCGCTAGAACTGTAATAATTATACTTATTACTTATATTATTATCAGTATGACATGCATTACTACCCATGTAATGGAGTTATTATCACTAGAACTGTAATAATTATACTTATTACATATACTATTAGCAATATAACGTGCATTATTACCCATATAATGCAGTTATTATAGCCAGAACTGTAATAATTATACTTACTACTTATATTATTCCCAATATAACATGCATTATTACCCATATTATGCAGTGATTATCGCTAGAACTGTAATAATTATACTTGTTACTTATTTTATTATCAGTATGACATGCATTATTACCCATATAATGGAGTTATTATCGCTAGGACTGTAATAATTATACTTATTACATATACTATTAGCAGTATAACGTGCATTATTACCCATATTATGCAGTTATTATCGCAAGAACTGTAATAATTATACTTGTTACTTATATTATTATCAGTATGACATGCATTATTACCCATATAATGGAGTTATTATAGCTAGAACTGTAATAATTATACTTATTACATATACTATTAGCAGTATAACGTGCATTATTACCCATATAATGCAGTTATTATAGCCAGAACTGTAATAATTATACTTACTACTTATATTATTCTCAATATAACATGCATT
Organism: Megachile leachella; assembly: GCA_963576845.1. Taxonomy (NCBI): domain Eukaryota; kingdom Metazoa; phylum Arthropoda; class Insecta; order Hymenoptera; family Megachilidae; genus Megachile; species Megachile leachella. The sequence continues at coordinate 27,279,918 of OY756249.1, forward strand.
ATTACCCATATTATGCAGTGATTATCGCTAGAACTGTAATAATTATACTTGTTACTTATATTATTATCAGTATGACATGCATTATTACCCATATAATGGAGTTATTATCGCTAGGACTGTAATAATTATACTTATTACATATACTATTAGCAGTATAACGTGCATTATTACCCGTATAATGCAGTTATTATAGCCAGAACTGTAATAATTATACTTACTACTTATATTATTCTCAATATAACATGCATTATTACCCATATAATGGAGTTATTATCGCTAGAACTGTAATAATTATACTTATTACATATACTATTAGCAGTATAACGTGCATTATTACCCATATAATGCAGCTATTATAGCCAGAACTGTAATAATTATACTTACTACTTATATTATTCTCAATATAACATGCATTATTACCCATATAATGGAGTTATTATCGCTAGAACTGTAATAATTATACTTATTACTTATATTATTATCAATATAACATGCATTATTACCCATATAATGCAGTTATTATCGACAGAAGTATAATAAATATACTTATTACTTTTATTATTATCAATATAACAGGCACTAATAGCCATATTCTACTACTATAATCGCTAGAACTATAATAATTATACTTATTACTCCCCATATTATCAATATAACATGCATTATTACGCATATAATGCAGTTATTATCGCTAGAACTGTAATAAATATACTTACTACTTTCATTGTCATCAAAATAACATGCATTATTGCCCATATTATGCAGTTATTATAGCCAGAACTGTAATAAATATACGTACTACTTTTATTATCGTCAATAGAACATGCATTATTACCCATATTATGCAGATATTATCGATAGAACTGTAATAAATATACTTATTACTTTTATTATTATCAATATAACATGCACTATTAGCCATATTGTACTATTATTATCGCTAGAACTATAATAATTATACTTATTACTCCCGATATTATCAATATAACATGCATTACTACCCATATTATGCAGTTATTATCGCTAGAACTTTAATAAATATACTTATTACTCCCAATATTATCAATATAACATGCATTATTACCCATATAATGCAGTTATTATCGCTAGAACTATAATAAGAATACTTATTACTCCCGATATTATCAATATAACATGCATTATTACGCATATAATGCAGTTATTATCGCTAGAACTGTAATAAATATACTTACTACTTTCATTATCATCAATATAACATGCATTATTGCCCATATTATGCAGTTATTATCGATAGAACTGTAATAAATATACCTATAACTTTTATTATTATCAATATAACATGCACTATTAGCCATATTTTACTATTATTATCGCTAGAACTATAATAATTATACTTATTACTTATATTATTATCAATATAACATGCATTATTACCCATATAATGCAGTTATTATCCCTAGAACTGTAATAAATATACTTACTACTTTCATTATCATCAATATAACATGCATTACTACCCATATTATGTAGTTATTATCGCAAGAACTATAATAAATATACTTATTACTCCCAATATTATCAATATAACATGCATTATTACCCATATAATGCAGTTATTATCGCTAGAACTGTAATAATTATACTTATTGCTTATATTATTAGCAATATAACGTGCATTATTACCCATATAATGCAGTTATTATCGCTGGAACAGTAATAATTATACTTATTACTTATATTATTATCAATATAACATGCATTTTTACCCATATAATGGAGTTATTATCGCTAGAACTGTAATAATTATATTTATTACTTATATTATTAGCAATATAACATGCACTATTAGCCATATTGTACTATTATTATCGCTAGAACTATAATAATTATACTTATTACTCCCGATATTATCAATATAACATGCACTATTACCCATATAATGCAGTTATTATCGCTAGAACTGTAATAATTATACTTATTACTTTTATTATTATCAATATAACATGCACTATTAGCCATATTGTACTATTATTATCGCTAGAACTATAATAATTATACTTATTACTCCCGATATTATCAATATAACATGCATTATTACCCATATAATGCAGTTATTATCGCTGGAACTTTAATAAATATACTTATTACTCCCAATATTATCAATATAACATGCATTATTACCCATATAATGCAGTTATTATCGCTAGAACTGTAATAATTATACTTATTACTTATATTATTAGCAATATAACGTGCATTATTGCCCATATAATGCAGTTATTATCGACAGAAATATAATAAATATACTTATTACTTTTATTATTATCAATATAACATGCACTATTAGCCATATTTTACTATTATTATCGCTAGAACTATAATAATTATACTTATTACTCCCGATATTATCAATATAACATGCATTATTACCCATATAATGCAGTTATTATCGCTAGAACTATAATAAATATATTTATTACTTTTATTATCATCAATATAACATGCATTATTACCCATTTTATGCAGTTATTATCGCTAGAACTTTAATAAATATACTTATTACTCCCAATATTATCAATATAACATGCATTATTACCCATATAATGCAGTTATTATCGCTAGAACTGTAATAATTATACTCATTACATATACTATTAGCAGTATAACGTGCATTATTACTAACATAATGCAGTTATTATAGCCAGAACTGTAATAATTATACTTACTACTTGTATTATTCTCGATATAACATGCATTATTACCCATATTATGCAGTTATTATCGCTGGAACTATAGTAAATATACGTACTACTTTTATTATCATCAATATAACATGCATTATTACCCATATAATGCAGTTATTATCGCTAGAATTGTAATAATTATACTTATTACTTATATTATTATCAATATAACATGCATTATTACCCATATAATGCAGTTATTATCGCTAGAACTGTAATAATTATACTTATTACTTATATTATTATCAATATAACATGCATTATTACCCATATAATGGAGTTATTATCGCTAGAACTGTAATAATTATACTTATTATTTATATTATTATCAATATAACGTGCATTATTACCCATATAATGCAGTTATTATCGACAGAAATATAATAAATATACTTATTACTTTTATTATTATCAGTATAACATGTACTATTAGGCATATTTTCCTATTCTTATCGCTAGAACTATAATAATTATACTTATTACTCCCGATATTATCAATATAACATGCATTATTACCCATATAATGCAGTTATAATCGCTAGAACTATAATAAATATACTTAGTACTTTTATTATTATCAATATAACATGCACTATTACCCATATAATGCAGTTATTATCGCTAGAACTGTAATAATTATACTTATTACTTATATTATTAGCAATATAACGTGCATTATTACCCACATAATGCAGTTATTATCGCTAGAACTGTAATAATTATACTTATTACTCCCAATATTATCAATATAACATGCATTATTACCCATTTTATGCAGTTATTATTGCTAGAACTTTAATAAATATACTTATTACTCCCAATATTATCATTATAACATGCATTATTACCCATATAATGCAGTTATTATCGCTAGAACTGTAATAATTATACTTACTACTTATATTATTCTCGATATAACATGCATTATTACCCATATTATGCAGTTATTATCGCTAGAACTATAATAAGAATACTTATTACTCCCGATATTATCAATATAACATGCATTATTACGCATATAATGCAGTTATTATCGCTAGAACTGTAATAAATATACTTACTACTTTCATTATCATCAATATAACATGCATTATTGCCCATATTATGCAGTTATTATCTCTAGAACTGTAATAATTATACTTATTACTTATACTATTATCAATATAACATGCATTATTACCCATATTATGCAGTTGTTATCGCTAGAACTGTAATAAATATACGTATTACTTTTATTATCATCAATATAACATGCATTATTACCCATATTATGCAGTTATTTTGGATAGAACTGTAATAAATATACTTATTACTTTTATTATTATCAATATTACATGCACTATTTGCCATATTTTACTATTATTATCGCTAGAACTATAATAATTATACTTATTACTCCCGATATTATCAATATAACGTGCATTATCACTCATATAATGGAGTTATTATGGCTAGAACTGTAATAATTATACTTAATACATATACTATTAGCAGTATAACGTGCATTATTACTAACATAATGCAGTTATTATAGCCAGAACTGTAATAATTATACTTACTACTTGTATTATTCTCGATATAACATGCATTATTACCCATATTATGCAGTTATTATCGCTAGAACTATAATAAATATACGTACTACTTTTATTATCATCAATATAACATGCATTATTACTCATATTATGCAGTTATTATCGCTAGAACTGTAATAATTATACTTATTACTTATATTATTATCAATATAACATGCATTATTACCCATATAATGCAGTTATTATCGCTAGAACTGTAATAATTATTCTTATTACTTATATTATTATCAATTAAACATGCATTATTACCTATATAATGGAGTTATTATCGCTAGAACTGTAATAATTATACTTATTATTTATATTATTATCAATATAACGTGCATTATTACCCATATAATGCAGTTATTATCGACAGAAGTATAATAAATATACTTATTACTTTTATTATTATCAGTATAACATGTACTATTAGCCATATTTTCCTATTCTTATCGCTAGAACTATAATAATTATACTTATTACTCCCGATATTATCAATATAACATGCATTATTACCCATATAATGCAGTTATAATCGCTAGAACTATAATAAATATACTTAGTACTTTTATTATTATCAATATAACATGCACTATTACCCATATAATGCAGTTATTATCGCTAGAACTGTAATAATTATACATATTACTTATATTATTATCAATATAACATGCATTATTACCTATTTTATGCAGTTATTATTGCTAGAACTTTAATAAATATACTTATTACTCCCAATATTATCATTATAACATGCATTATTACCCATATAATGCAGTTATTATCGCTAGAACTGTAATAATTATACTCATTACTTATATTATTAGCAATATAACGTGCATTATTACCCATATAATGGAGTTATTATCGCTAGAACTGTAATAATTATACTTATTACATATACTATTAGCAGCATAACGTGCATTATTACTAACATAATGCAGTTATTATAGCCAGAACTGTAATAATTATACTTACTACTTATATTATTCTCGATATAACATGCATTATTACCCATATTATGCAGTTATTATCGCTAGAACTATAATAAGAATACTTATTACTCCCGATATTATCAATATAACATGCATTATTACGCATATAATGCAGTTATTATCGCTAGAACTGTAATAAATATACTTACTACTTTCATTATCATCAATATAACATGCATTATTGCCCATATTATGCAGTTATTATCTCTAGAACTGTAATAATTATACTTATTACTTATACTATTATCAATATAACATGCATTATTACCCATATTATGCAGTTGTTATCGCTAGAACTGTAATAAATATACGTATTACTTTTATTATCATCAATATAACATGCATTATTACCCATATTATGCAGTTACTTTGGATAGAACTGTAATAATTATACTCATTACTTTTATTATTATCAATATAACATGCACTATTACCCATATAATGCAGTTATTATCGCTAGAACTGTAATAATTATACTTATTACTAACATTATTAGCAATATAACGTGCATTATTACCCACATAATGCAGTTATTATCGCTAGAACTGCAATAATTATACTTATTACTCCCAATATTATCAATATAACATGCATTATTACCCATATAATGCAGTTATTATCGCTAGAACTGTAATAATTATACTTATTACTTATATTATTAGCAATATAACGTGCATTATTACCCATATAATGCAGTTATTAACGATAGAGCTGTAATAATTATACTTATTGCTTATATTATTAGCAATATAACGTGCATTATTACCCATATAATGCAGTTATTATCGCTAGAACTGTAATAATTATACTCATTACTTATATTATTAGCAATATAACGTGCATTATTACCCATATTATGCAGTTATTATCGCTAGAACTGTAATAATTATACTTATTACTTTTATTATTATCAATATAACATGCACTATTAGCCATATTGTACTATTATTATCGCTAGAACTATAATAATTATACTTATTACTCCCGATATTATCAATATAACATGCATTATTACCCATATAATGCAGTTATTATCGCTAGAACTGTAATAATTTTACTCATTACTTATATTATTAGCAATATAACGTGCATTATTGCCCATATAATGCAGTTATTATCGACAGAAATATAATAAATATACTTATTACTTTTATTATTATCAATATAACATGCACTATTAGCCATATTTTACTATTATTATCGCTAGAACTATAATAATTATACTTATTACTCCCGATATTATCAATATAACATGCATTATTACCCATATAATGCAGTTATTATCGCTAGAACTATAATAAATATATTTATTACTTTTATTATCATCAATATAACATGCATTATTACCCATTTTATGCAGTTATTATCGCTAGAACTTTAATAAATATACTTATTACTCCCAATATTATCAATATAACATGCATTATTACCCATATAATGCAGTTATTATCGCTAGAACTGTAATAATTATAGTTATTACTTATATTATTAGCAATATAACGTGCATTATTGCCCATATAATGCAGTTATTATCGACAGAAATATAATAAATATACTTATTACTTTTATTATTATCAATATAACATGCACTATTAGCCATATTTTACTATTATTATCGCTAGAACTATAATAATTATACTTATTACTCCCGATATTATCAATATAACATGCATTATTACCCATATAATGCAGTTATTATCGCTAGAACTATAATAAATATATTTATTACTTTTATTATCATCAATATAACATGCATTATTACGCATTTTATGCAGTTATTATCGCTAGAACTTTAATAAATATACTTATTACTCCCAATATTATCAATATAACATGCATTATTACCCATATAATGCAGTTATTATCGCTAGAACTGTAATAATTATACTCATTACTTATATTATTAGCAATATAACGTGCATTATTACCCATATAATGGAGTTATTATCGCTAGAACTGTAATAATTATACTTATTACATATACTATTAGCAGTATAACGTGCATTATTACTAACATAATGCAGTTATTATAGCCAGAACTGTAATAATTATACTTACTACTTGTATTATTCTCGATATAACATGCATTATTACCCATATTATGCAGTTATTATCGCTAGAACTATAGTAAATATACGTACTACTTTTATTATCATCAATATAACATGCATTATTACCCATATAATGCAGTTATTATCGCTAGAATTGTAATAATTATACTTATTACTTATATTATTATCAATATAACATGCATTATTACCCATATAATGCAGTTATTATCGCTAGAACTGTAATAATTATACTTATTACTTATATTATTATCAATATAACATGCATTATTACCCATATAATGGAGTTATTATCGCTAGAACTGTAATAATTATACTTATTATTTATATTATTATCAATATAACGTGCATTATTACCCATATAATGCAGTTATTATCGACAGAAATATAATAAATATACTTATTACTTTTATTATTATCAGTATAACATGTACTATTAGGCATATTTTCCTATTCTTATCGCTAGAACTATAATAATTATACTTATTACTCCCGATATTATCAATATAACATGCATTATTACCCATATAATGCAGTTATAATCGCTAGAACTATAATAAATATACTTAGTACTTTTATTATTATCAATATAACATGCACTATTACCCATAAAATGCAGTTATTATCGCTAGAACTGTAATAATTATACATATTACTTATATTATTATCAATATAACATGCATTATTACCTATTTTATGCAGTTATTATTGCTAGAACTTTAATAAATATACTTATTACTCCCAATATTATCATTATAACATGCATTATTACCCATATAATGCAGTTATTATCGCTAGAACTGTAATAATTATACTCATTACTTATATTATTAGCAATATAACGTGCATTATTACCCATATAATGGAGTTATTATCGCTAGAACTGTAATAATTATACTTATTACATATACTATTAGCAGCATAACGTGCATTATTACTAACATAATGCAGTTATTATAGCCAGAACTGTAATAATTATACTTACTACTTATATTATTCTCGATATAACATGCATTATTACCCATATTATGCAGTTATTATCGCTAGAACTATAATAAGAATACTTATTACTCCCGATATTATCAATATAACATGCATTATTACGCATATAATGCAGTTATTATCGCTAGAACTGTAATAAATATACTTACTACTTTCATTATCATCAATATAACATGCATTATTGCCCATATTATGCAGTTATTATCTCTAGAACTGTAATAATTATACTTATTACTTATACTATTATCAATATAACATGCATTATTACCCATATTATGCAGTTGTTATCGCTAGAACTGTAATAAATATACGTATTACTTTTATTATCATCAATATAACATGCATTATTACCCATATTATGCAGTTACTTTGGATAGAACTGTAATAATTATACTCATTACTTTTATTATTATCAATATAACATGCACTATTACCCATATAATGCAGTTATTATCGCTAGAACTGTAATAATTATACTTATTACTAACATTATTAGCAATATAACGTGCATTATTACCCACATAATGCAGTTATTATCGCTAGAACTGTAATAATTATACTTATTACTCCCAATATTATCAATATAACATGCATTATTACCCATATAATGCAGTTATTATCGCTAGAACTGTAATAATTATACTTATTACTTATATTATTAGCAATATAACGTGCATTATTACCCATATAATGCAGTTATTAACGATAGAGCTGTAATAATTATACTTATTGCTTATATTATTAGCAATATAACGTGCATTATTACCCATATAATGCAGTTATTATCGCTAGAACTGTAATAATTATACTCATTACTTATATTATTAGCAATATAACGTGCATTATTACCCATATTATGCAGTTATTATCGCTAGAACTGTAATAATTATACTTATTACTTTTATTATTATCAATATAACATGCACTATTAGCCATATTGTACTATTATTATCGCTAGAACTATAATAATTATACTTATTACTCCCGATATTATCAATATAACATGCATTATTACCCATATAATGCAGTTATTATCGCTAGAACTGTAATAATTTTACTCATTACTTATATTATTAGCAATATAACGTGCATTATTGCCCATATAATGCAGTTATTATCGACAGAAATATAATAAATATACTTATTACTTTTATTATTATCAATATAACATGCACTATTAGCCATATTTTACTATTATTATCGCTAGAACTATAATAATTATACTTATTACTCCCGATATTATCAATATAACATGCATTATTACCCATATAATGCAGTTATTATCGCTAGAACTATAATAAATATATTTATTACTTTTATTATCATCAATATAACATGCATTATTACCCATTTTATGCAGTTATTATCGCTAGAACTTTAATAAATATACTTATTACTCCCAATATTATCAATATAACATGCATTATTACCCATATAATGCAGTTATTATCGCTAGAACTGTAATAATTATAGTTATTACTTATATTATTAGCAATATAACGTGCATTATTGCCCATATAATGCAGTTATTATCGACAGAAATATAATAAATATACTTATTACTTTTATTATTATCAATATAACATGCACTATTAGCCATATTTTACTATTATTATCGCTAGAACTATAATAATTATACTTATTACTCCCGATATTATCAATATAACATGCATTATTACCCATATAATGCAGTTATTATCGCTAGAACTATAATAAATATATTTATTACTTTTATTATCATCAATATAACATGCATTATTACCCATTTTATGCAGTTATTATCGCTAGAACTTTAATAAATATACTTATTACTCCCAATATTATCAATATAACATGCATTATTACCCATATAATGCAGTTATTATCGCTAGAACTGTAATAATTATACTCATTACTTATATTATTAGCAATATAACGTGCATTATTACCCATATAATGGAGTTATTATCGCTAGAACTATAATAAATATACGTACTACTTTTATTATCATCAATATAACATGCATTATTACTCATATTATGCAGTTATTATCGCTAGAACTGTAATAATTATACTTATTACTTATATTATTATCAATATAACATGCATTATTACCCATATAATGCAGTTATTATCGCTAGAACTGTAATAATTATACTTATTACTTATATTATTATCAATTAAACATGCATTATTACCTATATAATGGAGTTATTATCGCTAGAACTGTAATAATTATACTTATTATTTATATTATTATCAATATAACGTGCATTATTACCCATATAATGCAGTTATTATCGACAGAAGTATAATAAATATACTTATTACTTTTATTATTATCAGTATAACATGTACTATTAGCCATATTTTCCTATTCTTATCGCTAGAACTATAATAATTATACTTATTACTCCCGATATTATCAATATAACATGCATTATTACCCATATAATGCAGTTATAACCGCTAGAACTATAATAAATATACTTAGTACTTTTATTATTATCAATATAACATGCACTATTACCCATATAATGCAGTTATTATCGCTAGAACTGTAATAATTATACTTATTACTTATATTATTATCAATATAACATGCATTATTACCCATTTTATGCAGTTATTATTGCTAGAACTTTAATAAATATACTTATTACTCCCAATATTATCATTATAACATGCATTATTACCCATATAATGCAGTTATTATCGCTAGAACTGTAATAATTATACTCATTACTTATATTATTAGCAATATAACGTGCATTATTACCCATATAATGGAGTTATTATCGCTAGAACTGTAATAATTATACTTATTACATATACTATTAGCAGCATAACGTGCATTATTACTAACATAATGCAGTTATTATAGCCAGAACTGTAATAATTATACTTACTACTTATATTATTCTCGATATAACATGCATTATTACCCATATTATGCAGTTATTATCGCTAGAACTATAATAAGAATACTTATTACTCCCGATATTATCAATATAACATGCATTATTACGCATATAATGCAGTTATTATCGCTAGAACTGTAATAAATATACTTACTACTTTCATTATCATCAATATAACATGCATTATTGCCCATATTATGCAGTTATTATCTCTAGAACTGTAATAATTATACTTATTACTTATACTATTATCAATATAACATGCATTATTACCCATATTATGCAGTTGTTATCGCTAGAACTGTAATAAATATACGTATTACTTTTATTATCATCAATATAACATGCATTATTACCCATATTATGCAGTTACTTTGGATAGAACTGTAATAATTATACTCATTACTTTTATTATTATCAATATAACATGCACTATTACCCATATAATGCAGTTATTATCGCTAGAACTGTAATAATTATACTTATTACTAATATTATTAGCAATATAACGTGCATTATTACCCACATAATGCAGTTATTATCGCTAGAACTGTAATAATTATACTTATTACTCCCAATATTATCAATATAACATGCATTATTACCCATATAATGCAGTTATTATCGCTAGAACTGTAATAATTATACTTATTACTTATATTATTAGCAATATAACGTGCATTATTACCCATATAATGCAGTTATTAACGATAGAGCTGTAATAATTATACTTATTGCTTATATTATTAGCAATATAACGTGCATTATTACCCATATAATGCAGTTATTATCGCTAGAACTGTAATAATTATACTCATTACTTATATTATTAGCAATATAACGTGCATTATTACCCATATTATGCAGTTATTATCGCTAGAACTGTAATAATTATACTTATTACTTTTATTATTATCAATATAACATGCACTATTAGCCATATTGTACTATTATTATCGCTAGAACTATAATAATTATACTTATTACTCCCGATATTATCAATATAACATGCATTATTACCCATATAATGCAGTTATTATCGCTAGAACTGTAATAATTTTACTCATTACTTATATTATTAGCAATATAACGTGCATTATTACCCATATTATGCAGTTATTATCGCTAGAACTGTAATAAATATACGTACTACTTATATTATCGTCAATATAACATGCATTACTACCCATATTATGCAGATATTATCGGTAGAACTGTAATAAATATACTTATTACTTTTATTATTATCAATATAACATGCACTATTAGCCATATTTTACTATTATTATCGCTAGAACTATAGTAATTATTCTTATTACTCCCGATATTATCAATATAACATGCATTATTACCCATATAATGCAGTTATTATCGCTAGAACTATAATAAATATATTTATTACTTTTATTATCATCAATATAACATGCATTATTACCCATTTTATGCAGTTATTATCGCTAGAACTTTAATAAATATACTTATTACTCCCAATATTATCAATATAACATGCATTATTACGCATATAATGCAGTTATTATCGCTAGAACTGTAATAATTATACTCATTACTTATATTATTAGCAATATAACGTGCATTATTACCCATATAATGGAGTTATTATCGCTAGAACTGTAATAATTATATTTAATACATATACTATTAGCAGTATAACGTGCATTATTACTAACATAATGCAGTTATTATAGCCAGAACTGTAATAATTATACTTACTACTTGTATTATTCTCGATATAACATGCATTATTACCCATATTATGCAGTTATTATCGCTAGAACTATAAAAAATATACGTACTACTTTTATTATCATCAATATAACATGCATTATTACCCATATTATGCAGTTATTATCGATAGAACTGTAATAAAGATACTTATTACTTTAATTATTATCAATATAACATGCACTATTAGCAATATTTTACTATTATTATCGCTACAACTATAATAAGAATACTTATTACTCCCGATATTATCAATATAACATGCATTATTACCCATAAATTGCAGTTATTATCGCTAGAACTGTAATAATTATACTTATTACTTATACTATTATCAATATAACATGCATTATTACCCATATTATGCAGTTGTTATATGCTAGAACTGTAATAAATATACGTATTACTTTTATTATCATCAATATAACATGCATTATTACCCATATAATGCAGTTATTATCACTAGAACTGTAATAATTATACTTATTACTTATATTATTATCAATATAACATGCATTATTACCCATATTATGCAGTTATTATCGATAGAACTGTAATAAATATACTTATTACTTTTATTATTATCAATATAACATGCACTATTTGCCATATTTTACTATTATTATCGCTAGAACTATAATAATTATACTTATTACTCCCGATATTATCAATACAACATTCATTATTACCCATATAATGCAGTTATTATCGCTAGAACTGTAATAATTATACTTATTACTTATATTATTATCAATATAACATGCATTATTACCCATATAATGGAGTTATTATCACTAGAACTGTAATAATTATACTTATTACTTATATTATTATCAATATAACATGCATTATTACCCATATTATGCAGTTATTATCGATAGAACTGTAATAAATATACTTATTACTTTTATTATTATCAATATAACAGGCACTATTAGCCATATTTTACTATTATTATCGCTAGAACTATAATAATTATACTTATTACTCCCGATATTATCAATATAACATGCCTTATTACGTATATAATGCAGTTATTATCGCTAGAACTGTAATAATTATACTTATTACTTATATTATTAGCAATATAACGTGCATTATTACCCATATAATGCAGTTATTATCGCTGGAACTGTAATAATTATACTTATTACTTATATTATTAGCAATATAACATACATTATTACCCATATAATGGAGTTATTATCGCTAGAACTGTAATAATTATACTTATTACATATACTATTAGCAATATAACGTGCATTATTACCCATATAATGCAGTTATTGTAGCCAGAACTGTAATAATTATACTTACTACTTATATTATTCTCAATATAACATGCATTATTACCCATATTATGCAGTTATCATCGATAGAACTATAATAAATATACGTATTGCTTTTATTATCATCAATATAACATGCATTATTACCCATATAATGCAGTTATTATCGCTAGAACTGTAATAATTATACTAATTACTTATATTATTATCAATATAACATGCATTATTACCCATATAATGCAGTTATTATCGACAGAAGTATAATAAATATACTTATTACTTTTATTATTATCAACATAACAGGCACTATTAGCCATATTTTACTATTATTATCGCTAGAACTATAATAATTATACTTATTACTCCCGATATTATCAATATAACATGCCTTATTACGCATATAATGCAATTATTATCGCTAGAACTGTAATAATTATACTTATTACTTATATTGTTAGCAATATAACGTGCATTATTACCTATATAATGCAGTTATTATCGCTAGAACTGTAATAAATATACGTACTACTTATATTATCGTCAATATAACATGCATTACTACCCATATTATGCAGATATTATCGGTAGAACTGTAATAAATATACTTATTACTTTTATTATTATCAATATAACATGCACTATTAGCCATATTTTACTATTATTATCGCTAGAACTATAGTAATTATACTTATTACTCCCGATATTATCAATATAACATGCATTATTACCCATATAATGCAGTTATTATCGCTAGAACTATAATAAATATATTTATTACTTTTATTATCATCAATATAACATGCATTATTACCCATTTTATGCAGTTATTATCGCTAGAACTTTAATAAATATACTTATTACTCCCAATATTATCAATATAACATGCATTATTACGCATATAATGCAGTTATTATCGCTAGAACTGTAATAATTATACTCATTACTTATATTATTAGCAATATAACGTGCATTATTACCCATATAATGGAGTTATTATCGCTAGAACTGTAATAATTATATTTAATACATATACTATTAGCAGTATAACGTGCATTATTACTAACATAATGCAGTTATTATAGCCAGAACTGTAATAATTATACTTACTACTTGTATTATTCTCGATATAACATGCATTATTACCCATATTATGCAGTTATTATCGCTAGAACTATAAAAAATATACGTACTACTTTTATTATCATCAATATAACATGCATTATTACCCATATTATGCAGTTATTATCGATAGAACTGTAATAAAGATACTTATTACTTTAATTATTATCAATATAACATGCACTATTAGCAATATTTTACTATTATTATCGCTACAACTATAATAAGAATACTTATTACTCCCGATATTATCAATATAACATGCATTATTACCCATAAATTGCAGTTATTATCGCTAGAACTGTAATAATTATACTTATTACTTATACTATTATCAATATAACATGCATTATTACCCATATTATGCAGTTGTTATATGCTAGAACTGTAATAAATATACGTATTACTTTTATTATCATCAATATAACATGCATTATTACCCATATAATGCAGTTATTATCACTAGAACTGTAATAATTATACTTATTACTTATATTATTATCAATATAACATGCATTATTACCCATATTATGCAGTTATTATCGATAGAACTGTAATAAATATACTTATTACTTTTATTATTATCAATATAACATGCACTATTTGCCATATTTTACTATTATTATCGCTAGAACTATAATAATTATACTTATTACTCCCGATATTATCAATACAACATTCATTATTACCCATATAATGCAGTTATTATCGCTAGAACTGTAATAATTATACTTATTACTTATATTATTATCAATATAACATGCATTATTACCCATATAATGGAGTTATTATCACTAGAACTGTAATAATTATACTTATTACTTATATTATTATCAATATAACATGCATTATTACCCATATTATGCAGTTATTATCGATAGAACTGTAATAAATATACTTATTACTTTTATTATTATCAATATAACAGGCACTATTAGCCATATTTTACTATTATTATCGCTAGAACTATAATAATTATACTTATTACTCCCGATATTATCAATATAACATGCCTTATTACGTATATAATGCAGTTATTATCGCTAGAACTGTAATAATTATACTTATTACTTATATTATTAGCAATAAAACGTGCATTATTACCCATATAATGCAGTTATTATCGCTGGAACTGTAATAATTATACTTATTACTTATATTATTAGCAATATAACATGCATTATTACCCATATAATGGAGTTATTATCGCTAGAACTGTAATAATTATACTTATTACATATACTATTAGCAATATAACGTGCATTATTACCCATATAATGCAGTTATTGTAGCCAGAACTGTAATAATTATACTTACTACTTATATTATTCTCAATATAACATGCATTATTACCCATATTATGCAGTTATTATCGCTAGAACTATAATAAATATACGTATTACTTTTTTTGTCATCAATATAACATGCATTATTACCCATATTATGGAGTTATTATTGCTAGAACTGTAATAATTATACTTATCACATAACTATTAGCAATATAACGTGCATTATTACCCATATAATGCAGTTATTATGGCCAGAGCTGTAATAATTATACTTACTACTTATATTATTCTCAATATAACATGCATTATTACCCATATTATGCAGTTATCATCGATATAACTATAATAAATATACGTATTGCTTTTATTATCATCAATATAACATGCATTATTACCCATATAATGCAGTTATTATCGCTGGAACTGTAATAATTATACTTATTACATATACTATTGGCAATATAACGTGCATTATTACCCATATAATGCAGTTATTATAGCCAGAACTGTAATAATTATACTAACTACTTATATTATTCTCAATATAACATGCATTATTACCCATATTATGCAGTTATTATCGCTAGAACTATAATAATTACACTTATTACTCCCAATATTATCAATATAACATGCATTATTACCCATATTATGCAGTTATTATCGATAGAACTATAATAAATATACTTAGTACTTTCATTATTATCAATTTAACATGCATTATTACCCATATAATGCAGTTATTATCGCTAGAACTGTAATAATTATACTTATTACTTATATTGTTAGCAATATAACGTGCATTATTACCCATATAATGCAGTTATTATCGCTAGAACTGTAATAATTATACTTATTACTTATATTATTATCAATATAACATGCATTATTACCCATATAATGGAGTTATTATCGCTAGAACTGTAATAATTATACTAATTACTTATATTATTATCAATATAACATGCATTATTACCCATATAATGCAGTTATTATCGACAGAAGTGTAATAAATATACTTATTACTTTTATTATTATCAACATAACAGGCACTATTAGCCATATTTTACTATTATTATCGCTAGAACTATAATAATTATACTTATTACTCCCGATATTATCAATATAACATGCCTTATTACGCATATAATGCAATTATTATCGCTAGAACTGTAATAATTATACTTATTACTTATATTGTTAGCAATATAACGTGCATTATTACCTATATAATGCAGTTATTATCGCTAGAACTGTAATAATTATACTGATTACTTATATTATTATCAATATAACATGCATTATTACCCATTTTATGCAGTTATTATCGCTAGAACTTTAATAAATATACTTATTACTCCCAATATTATCAATATAACATGCATTATTACGCATATAATGCAGTTATTATCGCTAGAACTGTAATAATTATACTCATTACTTATATTATTAGCAATGTAACGTGCATTATTACCCATATAATGGAGTTATTATCGCTAGAACTGTAATAATTATACTTATTACTTATATTATTATCAATATAACATGCATTATTACCCATATAATGGAGTTATTATCGCTAGAACTGTAATAATTATACTAATTACTTATATTATTATCAATATAACATGCATTATTACCCATATAATGCAGTTATTATCGACAGAAGTGTAATAAATATACTTATTACTTTTATTATTATCAACATAACAGGCACTATTAGCCATATTTTACTATTATTATCGCTAGAACTATAATAATTATACTTATTACTCCCGATATTATCAATATAACATGCCTTATTACGCATATAATGCAATTATTATCGCTAGAACTGTAATAATTATACTTATTACTTATATTGTTAGCAATATAACGTGCATTATTACCTATATAATGCAGTTATTATCGCTAGAACTGTAATAATTATACTGATTACTTATATTATTATCAATATAACATGCATTATTACCCATTTTATGCAGTTATTATCGCTAGAACTTTAATAAATATACTTATTACTCCCAATATTATCAATATAACATGCATTATTACGCATATAATGCAGTAATTATCGCTAGAACTGTAATAATTATACTCATTACTTATATTATTAGCAATGTAACGTGCATTATTACCCATATAATGGAGTTATTATCGCTAGAACTGTAATAATTATATTTAATACATATACTATTAGCAGTATAACGTGCATTATTACTAACATAATGCAGTTATTATAGCCAGAACTGTAATAATTATACTTACTACTTGTATTATTCTCGATATAACATGCATTATTACCCATATTATGCAGTTATTATCGCTAGAACTATAAAAAATATACGTACTACTTTTATTATCATCAATATAACATGCATTATTACCCATATTATGCAGTTATTATCGATAGAACTGTAATAAAGATACTTATTACTTTAATTATTATCAATATAACATGCACTATTAGCAATATTTTACTATTATTATCGCTACAACTATAATAGGAATACTTATTACTCCCGATATTATCAATATAACATGCATTATTACCCATAAATTGCAGTTATTATCGCTAGAACTGTAATAATTATACTTATTACTTATACTATTATCAATATAACATGCATTATTACCCATATTATGCAGTTGTTATATGCTAGAACTGTAATAAATATACGTATTACTTTTATTATCATCAATATAACATGCATTATTACCCATATAATGCAGTTATTATCACTAGAACTGTAATAATTATACTTATTACTTATATTATTATCAATATAACATGCATTATTACCCATATTATGCAGTTATTATCGATAGAACTGTAATAATTATACTTATTACTTATATTATTATCAATATAACATGCATTATTACCCATATAATGGAGTTATTATCACTAGAACTGTAATAATTATACTTATTACTTATATTATTATCAATATAACATGCATTATTACCCATATTATGCAGTTATTATCGATAGAACTGTAATAAAGATACTTATTACTTTAATTATTATCAATATAACTTGCACTATTAGCAATATTTTACTATTATTATCGCTACAACTATAATAGGAATACTTATTACTCCCGATATTATCAATATAACATGCATTATTACCCATAAATTGCAGTTATTATCGCTAGAACTGTAATAATTATACTTATTACTTATACTATTATCAATATAACATGCATTATTACCCATATTATGCAGTTGTTATATGCTAGAACTGTAATAAATATACGTATTACTTTTATTATCATCAATATAACATGCATTATTACCCATATAATGCAGTTATTATCACTAGAACTGTAATAATTATACTTATTACTTATATTATTATCAATATAACATGCATTATTACCCATATTATGCAGTTATTATCGATAGAACTGTAATAATTATACTTATTACTTATATTATTATCAATATAACATGCATTATTACCCATATAATGGAGTTATTATCACTAGAACTGTAATAATTATACTTATTACTTATATTATTATCAATATAACATGCATTATTACCCATATTATGCAGTTATTATCGATAGAACTGTAATAAATATACTTATTACTTTTATTATTATCAATATAACAGGCACTATTAGCCATATTTTACTATTATTATCGCTAGAACTATAATAATTATACTTATTACTCCCGATATTATCAATATAACATGCCTTATTACGTATATAATGCAGTTATTATCGCTAGAACTGTAATAATTATACTTATTACTTATATTATTATCAATATAACATGCATTATTACCCATATAATGGAGTTATTATCGCTAGAACTGTAATAATTATACTAATTACTTATATTATTATCAATATAACATGCATTATTACCCATATAATGCAGTTATTATCGACAGAAGTATAATAAATATACTTATTACTTTTATTATTATCAACATAACAGGCACTATTAGCCATATTTTACTATTATTATCGCTAGAACTATAATAATTATACTTATTACTCCCGATATTATCAATATAACATGCCTTATTACGCATATAATGCAATTATTATCGCTAGAACTGTAATAATTATACTTATTACTTATATTGTTAGCAATATAACGTGCATTATTACCTATATAATGCAGTTATTATCGCTAGAACTGTAATAATTATACTGATTACTTATATTATTATCAATATAACATGCATTATTACCCATTTTATGCAGTTATTATCGATAGAACTGTAATAAAGATACATATTACTTTTACTATTATCAATATAACATGCACTATTAGCCATACTTTACTATTATTATCGCTAGAACTATAATAATTATACTTATTACTCCCGATATTATCAATATAACATGCATTATTACCCATATAATGCAGTTACTATCGCTAGAACTGTAATAATTATACTTATTACTTATATTATTAGCAATATAACGTGCATTATTACCCATATAATGCAGTTATTATCGATAGAACTGTAATAAATATACTTATTACTCCCAATATTATCAATAAAACATGCATTATTACCCACATAATGCAGTTATTATCGCTAGAACTGTAATAATTATACTTATTACTTATATTATTAGCAATATAACGTGCATTATTACCCATGTAGTGCAGTTATTATCTCTAGAACTGTAATAATTATACTTATTACTTATATTATTATCAATATAACATGCATTATTACCCATATAATGGAGTTATTATCACTAGAACTGTAATAATTATACTTATTACTTATATTATTATCAATATAACATGCATTATTACCCATATTATGCAGTTATTATCGATAGAACTGTAATAAATATACTTATTACTTTTATTATTATCAATATAACATGCACTATTTGCCATATCTTACTATTACTATCGCTAGAACTATAATAATTATACTTATTACTCCCGATATTATCAATACAACATGCATTATTACCCATATAATGCAGTTGTTATCGCTAGAACTGTAATAATTATACTTATTACTTATATTATTAGCAATATAACGTGCATTATTACCCATATAATGCAGTTATTATCGATAGAACTGTAATAAAGATACTTATTACTTCCAATATTATCAATATAACATGCATTATTACCCATATAATGCAGTTATTATCGCTAGAACTGTAATAATTATACTTATTACTTATATTATTAGCAATATAACGTGCATTATTACACATATAATGCAGTTATTATCTCTAGAACTGTAATAATTATACTTATTACTTATATTATTATCAGTATAACATGCATTATTACCCATATAATGGAGTTATTATCGCTAGAACTGTAATAATTATACTTATTACTTATATTATTATCAATATAACATGCATTATTACCCATATAATGCAGTTATTATCGACAGAAGTATAATAAATATACTTATTACTTTTATTATTATCAATATAACAGGCACTATTAGCCATATTTTACTATTATTATCGCTAGAACTATAATAATTATACTTATTACTCCCGATATTATCAATATAACATGCCTTATTACGTATATAATGCAGTTATTATCGCTAGAACTGTAATAATTATACTTATTACATATACTATTAGCAATATAACGTGCATTATTACCCATATAATGCAGTTATTGTAGCCAGAACTGTAATAATTATACTTACTACTTATATTATTCTCAACATAACATGCATTATTACCCATATTATGCAGTTATTATCGCTAGAACTATAATAAATATACGTATTACTTTTTTTGTCATCAATATAACATGCATTATTACCCATATTATGGAGTTATTATTGCTAGAACTGTAATAATTATACTTATCACATATACTATGAGCAATATAACGTGCATTATTACCCATATAATGCAGTTATTATAGCCAGAGCTGTAATAATTATACTTACTACTTATATTATTCTCAATATAACATGCATTATTACCCATATTATGCAGTTATCATCGATAGAACTATAATAAATATACGTATTACTTTTATTATCATCAATATAACATGCATTATTACCCATATAATGCAGTTATAATCGCTAGAACTATAATAAATATACTTAGTACTTTTATTATTATCAATATAACATGCACTATTACCCATATAATGCAGTTATTATCGCTAGAACTGTAATAATTATACTTATTACTTAAATTATTAGCAATATAACGTGCATTATTACCCACATAATGCGGTTATTATCGCTAGAACTGTAATAATTATACTTATTACTCCCAATATTATCAATATAACATGCATTATTACCCATATAATGCAGTTATTATCGCTAGAACTGTAATAATTATACTTATTACTTATATTATTAGCAGTATAACGTGCATTATTACCCATATAATGCAGTTATTAACGATAGAACTGTATTAATTATACTTATTGCTTATATTATTAGCAATATAACGTGCATTATTACCCATATAATGCAGTTATTATCGCTAGAACTGTAATAATTATACTCATTACTTATATTATTAGCAATATAACGTGCATTATTACCCATATTATGCAGTTATTATCGCTAGAACTGTAATAATTTTACTTATTACTTTTATTATTAGCAATATAACATGCACTATTAGCCATATTGTACTATTATTATCGCTAGAACTATAATAATTATACTTATTACTCCCGATATTATCAATATAACATGCATTATTACCCATATAATGCAGTTATTATCGCTAGAACTGTAATAATTATACTTATTACTTATATTATTAGCAATATAACGTGCATTATTACCCATGTAGTGCAGTTATTATCTCTAGAACTGTAATAATTATACTTATTACTTATATTATTATCAATATAACATGCATTATTACCCATATAATGGAGTTATTATCACTAGAACTGTAATAATTATACTTATTACTTATATTATTATCAATATAACATGCATTATTACCCATATTATGCAGTTATTATCGATAGAACTGTAATAAATATACTTATTACTTTTATTATTATCAATATAACATGCACTATTTGCCATATTTTACTATTATTATCGCTAGAACTATAATAATTATACTTATTACTCCCGATATTATCAATACAACATGCATTATTACCCATATAATGCAGTTATTATCGCTAGAACTGTAATAATTATACTTATTACTTATATTATTAGCAATATAACGTGCATTATTACCCATATAGTGCAGTTATTATCGATAGAACTGTAATAAAGATACTTATTACTTCCAATATTATCAATATAACATGCATTATTACCCATATAATGCAGTTATTATCGACAGAAGTATAATAAATATACTTATTACTTTTATTATTATCAATATAACAGGCACTATTAGCCATATTTTACTATTATTATCGCTAGAACTATAATAATTATACTTATTACTCCCGATATTATCAATATAACATGCCTTATTACGCATATAATGCAATTATTATCGCTAGAACTGTAATAATTATACTTATTACTTATATTATTAGCAATATAACGTGCATTATTACCTATATAATGCAGTTATTATCGCTAGAACTGTAATAATTATACTGATTACTTATATTATTATCAATATAACATGCATTATTACCCATATAATGGAGTTATTATCACTAGAACTGTAATAATTATACTTATTACTTATATTATTATCAATATAACATGCATTATTACCCATATTATGCAGTTATTATCGATAGAACTGTAATAAATATACTTATTACTTTTATTATTATCAATATAACATGCACTATTTGCCATATTTTACTATTATTATCGCTAGAACTATAATAATTATACTTATTACTCCCGATATTATCAATACAACATGCATTATTACCCATATAATGCAGTTATTATCGCTAGAACTGTAATAATTATACTTATTACTTATATTATTAGCAATATAACGTGCATTATTACCCATATAATGCAGTTATTATCGATAGAACTGTAATAAAGATACTTATTACTTCCAATATTATCAATATAACATGCATTATTACCCATATAATGCAGTTATTATCGACAGAAGTATAATAAATATACTTATTACTTTTATTATTATCAATATAACAGGCACTATTAGCCATATTTTACTATTATTATCGCTAGAACTATAATAATTATACTTATTACTCCCGATATTATCAATATAACATGCCTTATTACGCATATAATGCAATTATTATCGCTAGAACTGTAATAATTATACTTATTACTTATATTATTAGCAATATAACGTGCATTATTACCTATATAATGCAGTTATTATCGCTAGAACTGTAATAATTATACTGATTACTTATATTATTATCAATATAACATGCATTATTACCCATATAATGGAGTTATTATCACTAGAACTGTAATAATTATACTTATTACTTATATTATTATCAATATAACATGCATTATTACCCATATTATGCAGTTATTATCGATAGAACTGTAATAAATATACTTATTACTTTTATTATTATCAATATAACATGCACTATTTGTCATATTTTACTATTATTATCGCTAGAACTATAATAATTATACTTATTACTCCCGATATTATCAATACAACATGCATTATTACCCATATAATGCAGTTATTATCGCTAGAACTGTAATAATTATACTTATTACTTATATTATTATCAATATAACATGCATTATTACCCATATAATGGATTTATTATCACTAGAACTGTAATAATTATACTTATTACTTATATTATTATCAATATAACATGCATTATTACCCATATTATGCAGTTATTATCGCTAGAACTGTAATAATTATACTTATTACTTATATTATTATCAATACAACATGCATTATTACCCATATTATGCAGTTATTATCGATAGAACTGTAATAAAGATACTTATTACATTTACTATTATCAATATAACATGCACTATTCGCCATATTTTATTAGTATTATCGCTAGAAGTATAATAATAATACTTATTACTCCCGATATTATCAATATAACATGCCTTATTACGCATATAATGCAGTTATTATCGCTAGAACTGTAATAAATATACTTACTACTTTCATTATCATCAATATAACATGCATTATTACCCATATTATGCAGTTATTATCGATAGAACTATCATAAATATACTTAGTACTTTTATTATTATCAATATAACATGCATTATTACCCATATAATGCAGTTATTATCGCTAGAACTGTAATAATTATACTAATTACTTATATTATTATCAATATAACATGCATTATTACCCATATAATGCAGTTATTATCGACAGAAGTATAATAAATATACTTATTACTTTTATTATTATCAATATAACAGGCACTATTAGCCATATTTTACTATTATTATCGCTAGAACTATAATAATTATACTTATTACTCCCGATATTATCAATATAACATGCCTTATTACGCATATAATGCAATTATTATCGCTAGAACTGTAATAATTATACTTATTACTTATATTATTAGCAATATAACGTGCATTATTACCTATATAATGCAGTTATTATCGCTAGAACTGTAATAATTATACTGATTACTTATATTATTATCAATATAACATGCATTATTACCCATATAATGGAGTTATTATCACTAGAACTGTAATAATTATACTTATTACTTATATTATTATCAATATAACATGCATTATTACCCATATTATGCAGTTATTATCGATAGAACTGTAATAAATATACTTATTACTTTTATTATTATCAATATAACATGCACTATTTGCCATATTTTACTATTATTATCGCTAGAACTATAATAATTATACTTATTACTCCCGATATTATCAATACAACATGCATTATTACCCATATAATGCAGTTATTATCGCTAGAACTGTAATAATTATACTTATTACTTATATTATTATCAATATAACATGCATTATTACCCATATAATGGAGTTATTATCACTAGAACTGTAATAATTATACTTATTACTTATATTATTATCAATATAACATGCATTATTACCCATATTATGCAGTTATTATCGCTAGAACTGTAATAATTATACTTATTACTTATATTATTATCAATACAACATGCATTATTACCCATATTATGCAGTTATTATCGATAGAACTGTAATAAAGATACTTATTACATTTACTATTATCAATATAACATGCACTATTCGCCATATTTTACTAGTATTATCGCTAGAAGTATAATAATAATACTTATTACTCCCGATATTATCAATATAACATGCCTTATTACGCATATAATGCAGTTATTATCGCTAGAACTGTAATAAATATACTTACTACTTTCATTATCATCAATATAACATGCATTATTACCCATATTATGCAGTTATTATCGATAGAACTATCATAAATATACTTAGTACTTTTATTATTATCAATATAACATGCATTATTACCCATATAATGCAGTTATTATCGCTAGAACTGTAATAATTATACTTATTACTTATATTGTTAGCAATATAACGTGCATTATTACCCATATAATGCAGTTATTATCGCTAGAACTGTAATAATTATACTTATTACTTATATTATTATCAATACAACATGCATTATTACCCATATTATGCAGTTATTATCGATAGAACTGTAATAAAGATACTTATTACATTTACTATTATCAATATAACATGCACTATTAGCCATATTTTACTATTATTATCGCTAGAACTATAATAATTATACTTACTACTCCCGATATTATCAATATAACATGCCTTATTACGCATGTAATGCAGTTATTATCGGTAGAACTATAATAAATATACTTATTACTCCCAATATTATGAATATAACACGCGTTATTACCCATGTAATGGAGTTACTATCGTTAGAACTGTAATAATTATACTTATTACACATACTATTAGCAATATAACGTGCATTATTACCCATATAATGCAGTTATTATAGCCAGAACTGTAATAATTTTACTTACTACTTACATTTTTCTCAATACAACATGCATTATTACCCATATTATGCAGTTATTATCGCTAGAACTATAATAAATATACGTATTACTTTTATTATCATCAATATAACATGCATTATTACCCGTATTATGCAGTTATTATCGATAGAACTGTAATAAAGATACTTATCACTTTTACTATTATCAATATAACATGCACTATTAGCCATATTATGCAGTTATTATCGATAGAACTGTAATAAAGATACTTATTACTTTTACTATTATCAATATAACATGCACTATTAGCCATATTTTACTATTATTATCGCTAGAACTATAATAATTATACCTATTACTCCCGATATTATCAATATAACATGCCTTATTACGCATATAATGCAGTTATTATCGCTAGAACTGTAATAATTATACTTATTACTCCCGATATTATCAGTATAACATGCCTTATTACCCGTATAATGCAATTATTATCGCTAGAACTGTAATAATTATACTTATTACTTATATTATTTGCAATATAACGTGCATTATTACCCATATAATGCAGTTATTATCGCCAGAACTGTAATAATTATACGTATTACTTATATTATTATCAATACAACATGCATTATTACGCATATTATGCAGTTATAATCGCTAGAACTATAATAAATATACGTATTAGTTTTATTATCATCAATATAACATGCATTATTACCCATATTATGCAGTTGTTATCGATAGAACTGTAATAAATATACTTATAACTTTTATTATTATCAATATAACATGCATTATTACCCATATAATGGAGTTATTATCGCTAGAACTGTAATAATTATACTTATTACATATACTATTAGCAATATAACGTGCATTATTACCCATATAATGCAGTTATTGTAGCCAGAACTGTAATAATTATACTTACTACTTATATTATTCTCAATATAACATGCATTATTACCCATATTATGCAGTTATTATCGCTAGAACTATAATAAATATACGTATTACTTTTTTTGTCATCAATATAACATGCATTATTACCCATATTATGGAGTTATTATTGCTAGAACTGTAATAATTATACTTATCACATATACTATGAGCAATATAACGTGCATTATTACCCATATAATGCAGTTATTATAGCCAGAGCTGTAATAATTATACTTACTACTTATATTATTCTCAATATAACATGCATTATTACCCATATTATGCAGTTATCATCGATAGAACTATAATAAATATACGTATTACTTTTATTATCATCAATATAACATGCATTATTACCCATATAATGCAGTTATAATCGCTAGAACTATAATAAATATACTTAGTACTTTTATTATTATCAATATAACATGCACTATTACCCATATAATGCAGTTATTATCGCTAGAACTGTAATAATTATACTTATTACTTAAATTATTAGCAATATAACGTGCATTATTACCCACATAATGCGGTTATTATCGCTAGAACTGTAATAATTATACTTATTACTCCCAATATTATCAATATAACATGCATTATTACCCATATAATGCAGTTATTATCGCTAGAACTGTAATAATTATACTTATTACTTATATTATTAGCAATATAACGTGCATTATTACCCATATAATGCAGTTATTAACGATAGAACTGTAATAATTATACTTATTGCTTATATTATTAGCAATATAACGTGCATTATTACCCATATAATGCAGTTATTATCGCTAGAACTGTAATAATTATACTCATTACTTATATTATTAGCAATATAACGTGCATTATTACCCATATTATGCAGTTATTATCGCTAGAACTGTAATAATTTTACTTATTACTTTTATTATTAGCAATATAACATGCACTATTAGCCATATTGTACTATTATTATCGCTAGAACTATAATAATTATACTTATTACTCCCGATATTATCAATATAACATGCATTATTACCCATATAATGCAGTTATTATCGCTAGAACTGTAATAATTATACTTATTACTTATATTATTAGCAATATAACGTGCATTATTACCCATGTAGTGCAGTTATTATCTCTAGAACTGTAATAATTATACTTATTACTTATATTATTATCAATATAACATGCATTATTACCCATATAATGGAGTTATTATCACTAGAACTGTAATAATTATACTTATTACTTATATTATTATCAATATAACATGCATTATTACCCATATTATGCAGTTATTATCGATAGAACTGTAATAAATATACTTATTACTTTTATTATTATCAATATAACATGCACTATTTGCCATATTTTACTATTATTATCGCTAGAACTATAATAATTATACTTATTACTCCCGATATTATCAATACAACATGCATTATTACGCATGTAATGCAGTTATTATCGGTAGAACTATAATAAATATACTTATTACTCCCAATATTATGAATATAACACGCGTTATTACCCATGTAATGGAGTTACTATCGTTAGAACTGTAATAATTATACTTATTACATATACTATTAGCAATATAACGTGCATTATTACCCATATAATGCAGTTATTATAGCCAGAACTGTAATAATTTTACTTACTACTTACATTTTTCTCAATACAACATGCATTATTACCCATATTATGCAGTTATTATCGCTAGAACTATAATAAATATACGTATTACTTTTATTATCATCAATATAACGTGCATTATTACCCATATAATGCAGTTATTATCGCTAGAACTGTAATAATTATACTCATTACTTATATTATTAGCAATATAACGTGCATTATTACCCATATTATGCAGTTATTATCGCTAGAACTGTAATAATTATACTTATTACTTATATTGTTAGCAATATAACGTGCATTATTTCCCATATAATGCAGTTATTATCGCTAGAACTGTAATAATTATACTTATTACTTATATTATTAGCAATATAACGTGCATTATTACCTATATAATGCAGTTATTATCGCTAGAACTGTAATAATTATACTGATTACTTATATTATTATCAATATAACATGCATTATTACCCATATAATGGAGTTATTATCACTAGAACTGTAATAATTATACTTATTACTTATATTATTATCAATATAACATGCATTATTACCCATATTATGCAGTTATTATCGATAGAACTGTAATAAATATACTTATTACTTTTATTATTATCAATATAACATGCACTATTTGCCATATTTTACTATTATTATCGCTAGAACTATAATAATTATACTTATTACTCCCGATATTATCAATACAACATGCATTATTACCCATATAATGCAGTTATTATCGCTAGAACTGTAATAATTATACTTATTACTTATATTATTATCAATATAACATGCATTATTACCCATATAATGGAGTTATTATCACTAGAACTGTAATAATTATACTTATTACTTATATTATTATCAATATAACATGCATTATTACCCATATTATGCAGTTATTATCGCTAGAACTGTAATAATTATACTTATTACTTATATTATTATCAATACAACATGCATTATTACCCATATTATGCAGTTATTATCGATAGAACTGTAATAAAGATACTTATTACATTTACTATTATCAATATAACATGCACTATTCGCCATATTTTACTAGTATTATCGCTAGAAGTATAATAATAATACTTATTACTCCCGATATTATCAATATAACATGCCTTATTACGCATATAATGCAGTTATTATCGCTAGAACTGTAATAAATATACTTACTACTTTCATTATCATCAATATAACATGCATTATTACCCATATTATGCAGTTATTATCGATAGAACTATCATAAATATACTTAGTACTTTTATTATTATCAATATAACATGCATTATTACCCATATAATGCAGTTATTATCGCTAGAACTGTAATAATTATACTTATTACTTATATTGTTAGCAATATAACGTGCATTATTACCCATATAGTGCAGTTATTATCGCTAGAACTGTAATAATTATACTTATTACTTATATTATTATCAATACAACATGCATTATTACCCATATTATGCAGTTATTATCGATAGAACTGTAATAAAGGTACTTATTACATTTACTATTATCAATATAACATGCACTATTAGCCATATTTTACTATTATTATCGCTAGAACTATAATAATTATACTTACTACTCCCGATATTATCAATATAACATGCCTTATTACGCATGTAATGCAGTTATTATCGGTAGAACTATAATAAATATACTTATTACTCCCAATATTATGAATATAACACGCGTTATTACCCATGTAATGGAGTTACTATCGTTAGAACTGTAATAATTATACTTATTACATATACTATTAGCAATATAACGTGCATTATTACCCATATAATGCAGTTATTATAGCCAGAACTGTAATAATTTTACTTACTACTTACATTTTTCTCAATACAACATGCATTATTACCCATATTATGCAGTTATTATCGCTAGAACTATAATAAATATACGTATTACTTTTATTATCATCAATATAACATGCATTATTACCCGTATTATGCAGTTATTATCGATAGAACTGTAATAAAGATACTTATCACTTTTACTATTATCAATATAACATGCACTATTAGCCATATTATGCAGTTATTATCGATAGAACTGTAATAAAGATACTTATTACTTTTACTATTATCAATATAACATGCACTATTAGCCATATTTTACTATTATTATCGCTAGAACTATAATAATTATACCTATTACTCCCGATATTATCAATATAACATGCCTTATTACGCATATAATGCAGTTATTATCGCTAGAACTGTAATAATTATACTTATTACTCCCGATATTATCAGTATAACATGCCTTATTACCCGTATAATGCAATTATTATCGCTAGAACTGTAATAATTATACTTATTACTTATATTATTTGCAATATAACGTGCATTATTACCCATATAATGCAGTTATTATCGCCAGAACTGTAATAATTATACGTATTACTTATATTATTATCAATACAACATGCATTATTACGCATATTATGCAGTTATAATCGCTAGAACTATAATAAATATACGTATTAGTTTTATTATCATCAATATAACATGCATTATTACCCATATTATGCAGTTGTTATCGTTAGAACTGTAATAAATATACTTATAACTTTTATTATTATCAATATAACATGCATTATTACCCATATAATGGAGTTATTATCGCTAGAACTGTAATAATTATACTTATTACATATACTATTAGCAATATAACGTGCATTATTACCCATATAATGCAGTTATTGTAGCCAGAACTGTAATAATTATACTTACTACTTATATTATTCTCAATATAACATGCATTATTACCCATATTATGCAGTTATTATCGCTAGAACTATAATAAATATACGTATTACTTTTTTTGTCATCAATATAACATGCATTATTACCCATATTATGGAGTTATTATTGCTAGAACTGTAATAATTATACTTATCACATATACTATGAGCAATATAACGTGCATTATTACCCATATAATGCAGTTATTATAGCCAGAGCTGTAATAATTATACTTACTACTTATATTATTCTCAATATAACATGCATTATTACCCATATTATGCAGTTATCATCGATAGAACTATAATAAATATACGTATTACTTTTATTATCATCAATATAACATGCATTATTACCCATATAATGCAGTTATAATCGCTAGAACTATAATAAATATACTTAGTACTTTTATTATTATCAATATAACATGCACTATTACCCATATAATGCAGTTATTATCGCTAGAACTGTAATAATTATACTTATTACTTAAATCATTAGCAATATAACGTGCATTATTACCCACATAATGCGGTTATTATCGCTAGAACTGTAATAATTATACTTATTACTCCCAATATTATCAATATAACATGCATTATTACCCATATAATGCAGTTATTATCGCTAGAACTGTAATAATTATACTTATTACTTATATTATTAGCAATATAACGTGCATTATTACCCATATAATGCAGTTATTAACGATAGAACTGTAATAATTATACTTATTGCTTATATTATTAGCAATATAACGTGCATTATTACCCATATAATGCAGTTATTATCGCTAGAACTGTAATAATTATACTCATTACTTATATTATTAGCAATATAACGTGCATTATTACCCATATTATGCAGTTATTATCGCTAGAACTGTAATAATTTTACTTATTACTTTTATTATTAGCAATATAACATGCACTATTAGCCATATTGTACTATTATTATCGCTAGAACTATAATAATTATACTTATTACTCCCGATATTATCAATATAACATGCATTATTACCCATATAATGCAGTTATTATCGCTAGAACTGTAATAATTATACTTATTACTTATATTATTAGCAATATAACGTGCATTATTACCCATGTAGTGCAGTTATTATCACTAGAACTGTAATAATTATACTTATTACTTATATTATTATCAATATAACATGCATTATTACCCATATAATGGAGTTATTATCACTAGAACTGTAATAATTATACTTATTACTTATATTATTATCAATATAACATGCATTATTACCCATATTATGCAGTTATTATCGATAGAACTGTAATAAATATACTTATTACTTTTATTATTATCAATATAACATGCACTATTTGCCATATTTTACTATTATTATCGCTAGAACTATAATAATTATACTTATTACTCCCGATATTATCAATACAACATGCATTATTACCCATATAATGCAGTTATTATCGCTAGAACTGTAATAATTATACTTATTACTTATATTATTAGCAATATAACGTGCATTATTACCCATATAATGCAGTTATTATCGATAGAACTGTAATAAAGATACTTATTACTTCCAATATTATCAATATAACATGCATTATTACCCATATAATGCAGTTATTATCGCTAGAACTGTAATAATTATACTTATTACTTATATTGTTAGCAATATAACGTGCATTATTTCCCATATAATGCAGTTATTATCGCTAGAAATGTAATAATTATACTTATTACTTATATTATTATCAATATAACCTGCATTATTACCCATATAATGGAGTTATTATCGCTAGAACTGTAATAATTATACTAATTACTTATATTATTATCAATATAACATGCATTATTACCCATATAATGCAGTTATTATCGACAGAAGTATAATAAATATACTTATTACTTTTATTATTATCAATATAACATGCACTATTAGCCATATTTTACTATTATTATCGCTAGAACTATAATAATTATACTTATTACTCCCGATATTATCAATACAACATGCATTATTACCCATATAATGCAGTTATTATCGCTAGAACTGTAATAATTATACTTATTACTTATATTATTAGCAATATAACGTGCATTATTACCTATATAATGCAGTTATTATCGCTAGAACTGTAATAATTATACTGATTACTTATATTATTATCAATATAACATGCATTATTACCCATATAATGGAGTTATTATCACTAGAACTGTAATAATTATACTTATTACTTATATTATTATCAATATAACATGCATTATTACCCATATTATGCAGTTATTATCGATAGAACTGTAATAAATATACTTATTACTTTTATTATTATCAATATAACATGCACTATTTGCCATATTTTACTATTATTATCGCTAGAACTATAATAATTATACTTATTACTCCCGATATTATCAATACAACATGCATTATTACCCATATAATGCAGTTATTATCGCTAGAACTGTAATAATTATACTTATTACTTATATTATTATCAATATAACATGCATTATTACCCATATAATGGAGTTATTATCACTAGAACTGTAATAATTATACTTATTACTTATATTATTATCAATATAACATGCATTATTACCCATATTATGCAGTTATTATCGCTAGAACTGTAATAATTATACTTATTACTTATATTATTATCAATACAACATGCATTATTACCCATATTATGCAGTTATTTTCGATAGAACTGTAATAAAGATACTTATTACATTTACTATTATCAATATAACATGCACTATTCGCCATATTTTACTAGTATTATCGCTAGAAGTATAATAATAATACTTATTACTCCCGATATTATCAATATAACATGCCTTATTACGCATATAATGCAGTTATTATCGCTAGAACTGTAATAAATATACTTACTACTTTCATTATCATCAATATAACATGCATTATTACCCATATTATGCAGTTATTATCGATAGAACTATCATAAATATACTTAGCACTTTTATTATTATCAATATAACATGCATTATTACCCATATAATGCAGTTATTATCGCTAGAACTGTAATAATTATACTGATTACTTATATTATTATCAATATAACATGCATTATTACCCATATAATGGAGTTATTATCACTAGAACTGTAATAATTATACTTATTACTTCTATTATTATCAATACAACATGCATTATTACCCATATTATGCAGTTATTATCGATAGAACTGTAATAAAGATACTTATTACATTTACTATTATCAATATAACATGCACTATTAGCCATATTTTACTATTATTATCGCTAGAACTATAATAATTATACTTACTACTCCCGATATTATCAATATAACATGCCTTATTACGCATGTAATGCAGTTATTATCGGTAGAACTATAATAAATATACTTATTACTCCCAATATTATGAATATAACACGCGTTATTACCCATGTAATGGAGTTACTATCGTTAGAACTGTAATAATTATACTTATTACATATACTATTAGCAATATAACGTGCATTATTACCCATATAATGCAGTTATTATAGCCAGAACTGTAATAATTTTACTTACTACTTACATTTTTCTCAATACAACATGCATTATTACCCATATTATGCAGTTATTATCGCTAGAACTATAATAAATATACGTATTACTTTTATTATCATCAATATAACATGCATTATTACCCGTATTATGCAGTTATTATCGATAGAACTGTAATAAAGATACTTATTACTTTTACTATTATCAATATAACATGCACTATTAGCCATATTTTACTATTATTATCCCTAGAACTATAATAATTATACTTACTACTTCCGATATTATCAATATAACATGCCTTATTACGCATATAATGCAGTTATTATCGCTAGAACTGTAATAAATATACTTACTACGTTCATTATCATCAATATAACATGCATTATTACCCATATAATTTTGTTATTATCGCTATAACTGTAATAATTATACTTATTTCTTATATTGTTAGCAATATAACGTGCATTATTACCCATATAAGGCAGTTATTATCGCTAGAACTATAATAAATATACTTATTACTCCCAATATGATCAATATAACATGCATTATTACCCATATAATGGAGTTATTATCGTTAGAACTGTAATAATTATACTTATTACATATACTATTAGCAATATAACGTGCATTATTACCCATATAATGCAGTTATTATGGCCAGATCTGTAATAACTATACTTATTACTTATATTATTAGCAATATAACGTGCATTATTACCCATATTATGCAGTTATTATCGCTAGAACTATAATAAATATACGTATTACTTTTATTATCATCAATAGAACATGCATTATTACCCATATTATGCAGTTATTGTCGATAGAACTGTAATAAAGATACTTATTACTTTTACTATTATCAATATAACATGCACTATTAGCCATATTTTACTATTATTATCCCTAGAACTATAATAATTATACTTATTACTTCCGATATTATCAATATAACATGCCTTATTACCCATATAATGCAGTTATTATCGCTAGAACTATAATAAATATACTTATTACTCCCAATATTATCAATATAACATGCATTATTACCCATATAATGGAGTTATTATCGTTAGAACTGTAATAATTATACTTATTACATATACTATTAGCAATATAACGTGCATTATTACCCATATAATGCAGTTATTATGGCCAGAACTGTAATAACTATACTTATTACTTATATTATTAGCAATATAACGTGCATTATTACCCATATTATGCAGTTATTATCGCTAGAACTATAATAAATATACGTATTACTTTTATTATCATCAATAGAACATGCATTATTACCCATATTATGCAGTTATTGTCGATAGAACTGTAATAAAGATACTTATTACTTTTACTATTATCAATATAACATGCACTATTAGCCATATTTTACTATTATTATCGCTAGAACTATAATAATTATACTAATTACTCCCGATATTATCAATATAACATGCATTATTACCCGTATAATGCAGTTATTACCGCTAGAACTGTAATAATTATACTCATTACTTATATTATTAGCAATATAACGTGCATTATTACCCATATTATGCAGTTATTATCGCTAGAACTGTAATAATTATACTTATTACTTATATTATTATCAATATAACATGCATTATTACCCATATAATGGAGTTATTATCGCTAGAACTGTAATAATTATACGTATTACATATACTATTAGCAATATAACGTGCATTATTACCCACATAATGCAGTTATTATAGCCAGAACTGTAATAATTATACTTACTACTTATTTTATTCTCAATATAACATGCATTATTACCCATATTATGCAGTTATTATCGCTAGAACTATAATAAATATACGTATTACTTTTATTATCATCAATAGAACATGCATTATTACCCATATTATGCAGTTATTGTCGATAGAACTGTAATAAAGATACTTATTACTTTTACTATTATCAATATAACATGCACTATTAGCCATATTTTACTATTATTATCGCTAGAACTATAATAATTATACTTATTACTCCCGATATTATCAATATAACATGCATTATTACCCATATAATGCAGTTATTACCGCTAGAACTGTAATAATTATACTCATTACTTATATTATTAGCAATATAACGTGCGTTATCACCCATATTATGCAGTTATTATCGCTAGAACTGTAATGATTATACTTATTACTTATATTATTATCAATATAACATGCATTATTACCCATATTATGCAGTTATCATCGATAGAACTATAATAAATATACGTATTACTTCTATTATCATCAATATAACATGCTTTATTACCCATATAATGGAGTTATTATCGCTAGAACTGTAATAATTATACTTATCACATATACTATTAGCAATATAACGTGCATTATTACCCATATAATGCAGTTATTATAGCCAGAACTGTAATAATTATACTTACTACTTATATTATTCTCAATATAACATGCATTATTACCCATATTATGCAGTTATTATCGCTAGAACTATAATAAATATACGGATTACTTTTATTATCATCAATATAACATGCAGTATTACCCATATTATGCAGTTATTATCGATAGAACTGTAATAAAGATACTTATTACTTTTACTATTATCAATATAACATGCACTATTAGCCATATTTTACTATTATTATCGCTAGAACTATAATAATTATACTAATTACTCCCGATATTATCAATATAACA
Organism: Megachile leachella; assembly: GCA_963576845.1. NCBI lineage: Eukaryota > Metazoa > Arthropoda > Insecta > Hymenoptera > Megachilidae > Megachile > Megachile leachella. Next base: position 27,319,174 of record OY756249.1, read on the forward strand.
TGCATTATTACCCATATAATGGAGTTATTATCGCTAGAACTGTAATAATTATACGTATTACATATACTATTAGCAATATAACGTGCATTATTACCCATATAATGCAGTTATTATAGCCAGAACTGTAATAATTATACGTACTACTTTTATTATCATCAATATAACATGCATTATTACCCATATTATGCAGTTATTATCGATAGAACTGTAATAAAGATACTTAATACTTTACTATTATCAATATAACATGCACTATTAGCCATATTTTACTATTATTATCGCTAGAACTATAATAATTATACTTATTACTCCCGATATTATCAATATAACATGCCTTATTACGCATATGATGCAGTTATTATCGCTAGAACTGTAATAAATATACTTACTACTTTCATTATCATCAATATAACATCCATTATTACCCATAAATTGAAGTTATTATCGCTAGAACTGTAATAATTATACTTATTATTCCCGATATTATCAATATAACATGTATTATTACCCATATTATGCAGTTATTATCGATAGAGCTGTAATAAAGATACTTATTACTTATATTGTTAGCAATATAACGTGCATTATTACCCATATAATGCAGTTATTATCGCTAGAACTGTAATAATTATACTTATTACTTATATTATTATCAATACAACATGCATTATTACCCATATTGTGCAGCTATTATCGATAGAACTGTAATAAAAATACTAATTACTTTTACTATTATCAATATAACATGCACTATTAGCCATATTTTACTATTATTATCGCTAGAACTATAATAATTATACTTATTACTCCCGATATTATCAATATAACATGCCTTATTACGCATATAATGCAATTATTATCGCTAGAACTGTAATAATTATACTTATTACTTATATTATTCTCAATATAACATGCATTATTACCCATATTATGCAGTTATTATCGCTAGAACTATGATAAATATACGTATTACTTTTATTGTCATCAATATAACATGCATTATTACCCATATTATGCAGTTATTATCGATAGAACTGTAATAAATATACTTATAACTTTTATTATTATCAATATAACATGCACTATTAGCCATATTTTACTATTATTATCGCTAGAACTATAATAATTACACTTATTACTCCCAATATTATCAATATAACATGCATTATTACCCATATAATGCAGTTATTATCCCTAGAACTGTAATAATTTTACTTATTACTTATATTATTATCATTATAACATGCATTATTACCCATATTATGCAGTTATCATCGATAGAACTATAATAAATATACGTATTACTTCTATTATCATCAATATAACATGCATTATTACCCATATAATGGAGTTATTATTGCTAGAACTGTAATAATTATACTTATTACTTACATTATTCTCAATACAACATGCATTATTAGCCATATTATGCAGTTATTATCGCTAGAACTATAATAAATATACGTATTACTTTTATTATCATCAATATAACATGCATTATTACCCATATAATGCAGTTATTATAGCCAGAACTGTAATAATTATACTTACTACTTATTTTATTCTCAATATAACATGCATTATTACCCATATTATGCAGTTATTATCGCTAGAACTATAATAAATATACGTATTACTTTTATTATCATCAATAGAACATGCATTATTACCCATATTATGCAGTTATTGTCGATAGAACTGTAATAAAGATACTTATTACTTTTACTATTATCAATATAACATGCACTATTAGCCATATTTTACTATTATTATCGCTAGAACTATAATAATTATACTTATTACTCCCGATATTATCAATATAACATGCATTATTACCCATATAATGCAGTTATTACCGCTAGAACTGTAATAATTATACTCATTACTTATATTATTAGCAATATAACGTGCGTTATCACCCATATTATGCAGTTATTATCGCTAGAACTGTAATGATTATACTTATTACTTATATTATTATCAATATAACATGCATTATTACCCATATTATGCAGTTATCATCGATAGAACTATAATAAATATACGTATTACTTCTATTATCATCAATATAACATGCTTTATTACCCATATAATGGAGTTATTATCGCTAGAACTGTAATAATTATACTTATCACATATACTATTAGCAATATAACGTGCATTATTACCCATATAATGCAGTTATTATAGCCAGAACTGTAATAATTATACTTACTACTTATATTATTCTCAATATAACATGCATTATTACCCATATTATGCAGTTATTATCGCTAGAACTATAATAAATATACGGATTACTTTTATTATCATCAATATAACATGCAGTATTACCCATATTATGCAGTTATTATCGATAGAACTGTAATAAAGATACTTATTACTTTTACTATTATCAATATAACATGCACTATTAGCCATATTTTACTATTATTATCGCTAGAACTATAATAATTATACTAATTACTCCCGATATTATCAATATAACATGCATTATTACCCATATAATGGAGTTATTATCGCTAGAACTGTAATAATTATACGTATTACATATACTATTAGCAATATAACGTGCATTATTACCCATATAATGCAGTTATTATAGCCAGAACTGTAATAATTATACGTACTACTTTTATTATCATCAATATAACATGCATTATTACCCATATTATGCAGTTATTATCGATAGAACTGTAATAAAGATACTTAATACTTTACTATTATCAATATAACATGCACTATTAGCCATATTTTACTATTATTATCGCTAGAACTATAATAATTATACTTATTACTCCCGATATTATCAATATAACATGCCTTATTACGCATATGATGCAGTTATTATCGCTAGAACTGTAATAAATATACTTACTACTTTCATTATCATCAATATAACATCCATTATTACCCATAAATTGAAGTTATTATCGCTAGAACTGTAATAATTATACTTATTATTCCCGATATTATCAATATAACATGTATTATTACCCATATTATGCAGTTATTATCGATAGAGCTGTAATAAAGATACTTATTACTTATATTGTTAGCAATATAACGTGCATTATTACCCATATAATGCAGTTATTATCGCTAGAACTGTAATAATTATACTTATTACTTATATTATTATCAATACAACATGCATTATTACCCATATTGTGCAGCTATTATCGATAGAACTGTAATAAAAATACTAATTACTTTTACTATTATCAATATAACATGCACTATTAGCCATATTTTACTATTATTATCGCTAGAACTATAATAATTATACTTATTACTCCCGATATTATCAATATAACATGCCTTATTACGCATATAATGCAATTATTATCGCTAGAACTGTAATAATTATACTTATTACTTATATTATTCTCAATATAACATGCATTATTACCCATATTATGCAGTTATTATCGCTAGAACTATGATAAATATACGTATTACTTTTATTGTCATCAATATAACATGCATTATTACCCATATTATGCAGTTATTATCGATAGAACTGTAATAAATATACTTATAACTTTTATTATTATCAATATAACATGCACTATTAGCCATATTTTACTATTATTATCGCTAGAACTATAATAATTACACTTATTACTCCCAATATTATCAATATAACATGCATTATTACCCATATAATGCAGTTATTATCCCTAGAACTGTAATAATTTTACTTATTACTTATATTATTATCATTATAACATGCATTATTACCCATATTATGCAGTTATCATCGATAGAACTATAATAAATATACGTATTACTTCTATTATCATCAATATAACATGCATTATTACCCATATAATGGAGTTATTATTGCTAGAACTGTAATAATTATACTTATTACTTACATTATTCTCAATACAACATGCATTATTAGCCATATTATGCAGTTATTATCGCTAGAACTATAATAAATATACGTATTACTTTTATTATCATCAATATAACATGCATTATTACCCATATAATGCAGTTATTATAGCCAGAACTGTAATAATTATACTTACTACTTATTTTATTCTCAATATAACATGCATTATTACCCATATTATGCAGTTATTATCGCTAGAACTATAATAAATATACGTATTACTTTTATTATCATCAATAGAACATGCATTATTACCCATATTATGCAGTTATTGTCGATAGAACTGTAATAAAGATACTTATTACTTTTACTATTATCAATATAACATGCACTATTAGCCATATTTTACTATTATTATCGCTAGAACTATAATAATTATACTTATTACTCCCGATATTATCAATATAACATGCATTATTACCCATATAATGCAGTTATTACCGCTAGAACTGTAATAATAATACTCATTACTTATATTATTAGCAATATAACGTGCGTTATCACCCATATTATGCAGTTATTATCGCTAGAACTGTAATAATTATACTTATTACTTATATTATTATCAATATAACATGCATTATTACCCATATTATGCAGTTATCATCGATAGAACTATAATAAATATACGTATTACTTCTATTATCATCAATATAACATGCATTATTACCCATATAATGGAGTTATTATCGCTAGAACTATAATAATTATACTTATTACTCCCGATATTATCAATATAACATGCATTATTACCCATATAATGCAGTTATTACCGCTAGAACTGTAATAATTATACTCATTACTTATATTATTAGCAATATAACGTGCATTATTACCCATATTATGCAGTTATCATCGATAGAACCATAATAAATATACGTATTACTTCTATTATCATCAATATAACATGCATTATTAGCCATATTTTACTATTATTATCCCTAGAACTATAATAATTATACATATTACTTCCGATATTATCAATATAACATGCCTTATTCCGCATATAATGCAGTTATTATCGCTAGAACTGTAATAAATATACTTACTACGTTCATTATCATCAATATAACATGCATTATTACCCATATAATTTAGTTATTATCGCTATAGCTGTAATAATTATACTTATTTCTTATATTGTTAGCAATATAACGTGCATTATTACCCATATAATGCAGTTATTATCGCTAGAACTATAATAAATATACTTATTACTCCCAATATTATCAATATAACATGCATTATTACCCATATTATGCAGTTATTATCGATAGAACTGTAATAAAGATACTTATTGCTTTTACTATTATCAATATAACATGCACTATTAGCCATATTTTACTATTATTATCCCTAGAACTATAATAATTATACTTATTACTTCCGATATTATCAATATAACATGCCTTATTACGCATATAATGCAGTTATTATCGCTAGAACTGTAATAAATATACTTACTACGTTCATTATCATCAATATAACATGCATTATTACCCATATAATTTAGTTATTATCGCTATAACTGTAATAATTATACTTATTTCTTATATTGTTAGCAATATAACGTGCATTATTACCCATATAATGCAGTTATTATCGCTAGAACTATAATAAATATACTTATTACTCCCAATATTGTCAATATAACATGCATTATTACCCATATTATGCAGTTATTATCGCTACAACTATAATAAATATACTTATTACTCCCAATATTATCAATATAACATGCATTATTACCCATATAATGCAGTTATTATCGCTAGAACTGTAATAATTATACTTATTACTTATATTATTAGCAATATAACGTGCATTATTACCCATATAATGCAGTTATTATCTCTAGAACTGTAATAATTATACTTATTACTTATATTGTTATCAATATAACATGCATTATTGCCCATATAATGGAGTTATTACCACTAGAACTGTAATAATTATACTCATTACTTATATTATTAGCAATATAACGTGCATTATTACCCATATTATGCAGTTATTATCGCTAGAACTGTAATAATTATACCTATTACTTATATTATTATCAATACAACATGCATTATTACCCATATTATGCAGATATTATCGCTAGAACTATAATAAATATACGTATTACTTTTATTATCATCAATATAACATGCATTATTACCCATATTATGCAGATATTATTGATAGAACTGTAATAAAGATACTTATTGCTTTTACTATTATCAATATAACATGCACCATTAGCCATATTTTACTATTATTATCGCTAGAACTATAATAATTATACTAATTACTCGCGATATTATCAATATAACATGCATTATTACCCGTATAATGCAGTTATTAGCGCTAGAACTGTAATAATTATACTCATTACTTATATTATTAGCAATATAACGTGCATTATTACCCATATTATGCAGTTATTATCGCTAGAACTGTAATAATTATACTTATTACTTATATTATTAGCGATATAACGTGCATTATTACCCATATAATGCAGTTATTATCGCCAGAACTGTAATAATTATACGTATTACTTATATTATTATCAATATAACATGCATTATTACCCATATTATGCAGTTATCATCGATAGAACCATAATAAATATACTTATTACTTATATTATTATCAATATAACATGCATTATTACCCATATAATGGACTTATTATCGCTAGAACTGTAATAATTATACTTATTACATATATTGTTATCAATATAACATGCATTATTACCCATATATAGCAGTTATTATCGACAGAAGTATAATAAATATACTTATTACTTTTATTATTATTAATATAACAGTCACTCTTAGCCATATTTTACTAGTATTATCGCTAGAACTGTAATAATTATACTTGTTACTCCCGATATTATCAATATAACATCCATTATTACCCATAAATTGCAGTTATTATCGCTAGAACTGTAATAATTATACTTATTATTCCCGATATTATCAATATAACATGTATTATTACCCATATTATGCAGTTATTATCGATAGAGCTGTAATAAAGATACTTATTACTTATATTGTTAGCAATATAACGTGCATTATTACCCATATAATGCAGTTATTATCGCTAGAACTGTAATAATTATACTTATTACTTATATTATTATCAATACAACATGCATTATTACCCATATTGTGCAGCTATTATCGATAGAACTGTAATAAAGATACTTATTACTTTTACTATTATCAATATAACATGCACCATTAGCCATATTTTACTATTATTATCGCTAGAACTATAATAATTATACTAATTACTCGCGATATTATCAATATAACATGCCTTATTACGCATATAATGCAGTTATTATCGCTAGAACTGTAATAAATATACTTACTACGTTCATTATCATCAATATAACATGCATTATTACCCATATAATTTAGTTATTATCGCTATAACTGTAATAATTATACTTATTTCTTATATTGTTAGCAATATAACGTGCATTATTACCCATATAATGCAGTTATTATCGCTAGAACTATAATAAATATACTTATTACTCCCAATATTGTCAATATAACATGCATTATTACCCATATTATGCAGTTATTATCGCTAGAACTATAATAAATATACTTATTACTCCCAATATTATCAATATAACATGCATTATTACCCATATAATGCAGTTATTATCGCTAGAACTGTAATAATTATACTTATTACTTATATTATTAGCAATATAACGTGCATTATTACCCATATAATGCAGTTATTATCTCTAGAACTGTAATAATTATACTTATTACTTATATTGTTATCAATATAACATGCATTATTGCCCATATAATGGAGTTATTACCACTAGAACTGTAATAATTATACTCATTACTTATATTATTAGCAATATAACGTGCATTATTACCCATATTATGCAGTTATTATCGCTAGAACTGTAATAATTATACCTATTACTTATATTATTATCAATACAACATGCATTATTACCCATATTATGCAGATATTATCGCTAGAACTATAATAAATATACGTATTACTTTTATTATCATCAATATAACATGCATTATTACCCATATTATGCAGATATTATTGATAGAACTGTAATAAAGATACTTATTGCTTTTACTATTATCAATATAACATGCACCATTAGCCATATTTTACTATTATTATCGCTAGAACTATAATAATTATACTAATTACTCGCGATATTATCAATATAACATGCATTATTACCCGTATAATGCAGTTATTAGCGCTAGAACTGTAATAATTATACTCATTACTTATATTATTAGCAATATAACGTGCATTATTACCCATATTATGCAGTTATTATCGCTAGAACTGTAATAATTATACTTATTACTTATATTATTAGCGATATAACGTGCATTATTACCCATATAATGCAGTTATTATCGCCAGAACTGTAATAATTATACGTATTACTTATATTATTATCAATATAACATGCATTATTACCCATATTATGCAGTTATCATCGATAGAACCATAATAAATATACTTATTACTTATATTATTATCAATATAACATGCATTATTACCCATATAATGGACTTATTATCGCTAGAACTGTAATAATTATACTTATTACATATATTGTTATCAATATAACATGCATTATTACCCATATATAGCAGTTATTATCGACAGAAGTATAATAAATATACTTATTACTTTTATTATTATTAATATAACAGTCACTCTTAGCCATATTTTACTAGTATTATCGCTAGAACTGTAATAATTATACTTGTTACTCCCGATATTATCAATATAACATCCATTATTACCCATAAATTGCAGTTATTATCGCTAGAACTGTAATAATTATACTTATTATTCCCGATATTATCAATATAACATGTATTATTACCCATATTATGCAGTTATTATCGATAGAGCTGTAATAAAGATACTTATTACTTATATTGTTAGCAATATAACGTGCATTATTACCCATATAATGCAGTTATTATCGCTAGAACTGTAATAATTATACTTATTACTTATATTATTATCAATACAACATGCATTATTACCCATATTGTGCAGCTATTATCGATAGAACTGTAATAAAGATACTTATTACTTTTACTATTATCAATATAACATGCACTATTAGCCATATTTTACTATTATTATCGCTAGAACTATAATAATTATACTTATTACTCCCGATATTATCAATATAACATGCCTTATTACGCATATAATGCAATTATTATCGCTAGAACTGTAATAATTATACCTATTACTCCCGATATTATCAATATAACATGCATTATTACCCATATTATGCAGTTATCATCGATAGAACTATAATAAATATACGTATTACTTCTATTATCATCAATATAACATGCATTATTACCCATATAATGGAGTTATTATTGCTAGAACTGTAATAATTATACTTATCTCATATACTATTAGCAATATAACGTGCATTATTACCCATATAATGCAGTTATTATACCCAGAACTGTAATAACTATACGTACTACTTATATTATTCTCAATATAACATGCATTATTACCCATATTATGCAGTTATTATAGCTAGAACTATAACAAATATACGTATTACTTTTATTATCATCAATATAACATGCATTATTACCCATATTATGCAGTTATTATCGATAGAACTGTAATAAAGATACTTATTACTTTTACTATTATCAATATAACATGCACTATTAGCCATATTTTACTATTATTATCCCTAGAACTATAATAATTATACTTATTACTTCCGATATTATCAATATAACATGCCTTATTACGCATATAATGCAGTTATTATCGCTAGAACTGTAATAAATATACTTACTACGTTCATTATCATCAATATAACATGCATTATTACCCATATAATTTAGTTATTATCGCTATAACTGTAATAATTATACCTATTTCTTATATTGTTAGCAATATAACGTGCATTATTACCCATATAATGCAGTTATTATCGCTAGAACTATAATAAATATACTTATTACTCCCAATATTGTTAATATAACATGCATTATTACCCATATTATGCAGTTATTATCGCTAGAACTATAATAAATATACTTATTACTCCCAATATTATCAATATAACATGCATTATTACCCATATAATGCAGTTATTATCGCGAGAACTGTAATAATTATACTTATTACTTATATTATTAGCAATATAACGTGCATTATTACCCATATAATGCAGTTATTATCTCTAGAGCTGTAATAATTATACTTATTACTTATATTGTTATCAATATAACATGCATTATTGCCCATATAATGGAGTTATTATCGCTAGAACTGTAATAAATGTACGTATTACATTTATTATCATCAATATAACATGCATTATTACCCATATTATGCAGTTATTATCGATAGAACTGTAATAAAGATACTTACTACTTTTACTATTGTCAATATAACATGCACTATTAGGAATATTTTACTATTATTATCGCTAGAACTATAATAATTATACTTATTACTCCCGATATTATCAATATAACATGCCTTATTACGCATGTAATGCAGTTATTATCGGTAGAACTATAATAAATATACTTATTACTCCCAATATTATGAATATAACACGCGTTATTACCCATGTAATGGAGTTACTATCGTTAGAACTGTAATAATTATACTTATTACATATACTATTAGCAATATAACGTGCATTATTACCCATATAATGCAGTTATTATAGCCAGAACTGTAATAATTATACTTACTACTTACATTTTTCTCAATACAACATGCATTATTACCCATATTATGCAGTTAATATCGCTAGAACTATAATAAATATACGTATTACTTTTATTATCATCAATATAACATGCATTATTACCCATATTATGCAGTTATTATCGATAGAACTGTAATAAAGATACTTATTACTTTTACTATTATCAATATAACATGCATTATTAACCATATAATGGAGTTATTATCGCTAGAACTGTAATAATTATACTCATTACTTATATTATTAGCAATATAACGTGCGTTATCACCCATATTATGCAGTTATTATCGCTAGAACTGTAATAATTATACTTATTACTTATATTATTATCAATATAACATGCATTATTACCCATATTATGCAGTTATCATCGATAGAACTATAATAAATATACGTATTACTTCTATTATCATAAATATAACATGCATTATTACCCATATAATGGAGTTATTATCGCTAGAAGTGTAATAATTATACTTATCACATATACTATTAGCAATATAACGTGCATTATTACCCATATAATGCAGTTATTATAGCCAGAACTGTAATAATTATACTTACTACTTATATTATTCTCAATATAACATGCATTATTACCCATATTATGCAGTTATTATCGCTAGAACTATAATAAATATACGTATTACTTTTATTATCATCAATATAACATGCATTATTACCCATATTATGCAGTTATTATCGATAGAACTGTAATAAAGATACTTATTACTTTTACTATTATCAATATAACATGCACTATTAGCCATATTTTACTATTATTATCGCTAGAACTATAATAATTATACTTATTACTCCCGATATTATCAATATAACATGCATTATTACCCATATAATGCAGTTATTACCGCTAGAACTGTAATAATTATACTCATTACTTATATTATTAGCAATATAACGTGCATTATTACCCATATTATGCAGTTATTATCGCTAGAACTATAATAAATATACGTATTACTTTTATTGTCATCAATATAACCTGCATTATTACCCATATTATGCAGTTATTATCGATAGAACTGTAATAAATATACTTATAACATTTATTATTATCAATATAACATGCACTATTAGCCATATTTTACTATTATTATCGCTAGAACTATAATAATTACACTTATTACTCCCAATATTATCAATATAACATGCATTATTACCCATATAATGCAGTTATTATCCCTAGAACTGTAATAATTTTACTTATTACTTATATTATTATCAATATAACATGCATTATTACCCATATTATGCAGTTATCATTGATAGAACTATAATAAATATACGTATTACTTCTATTATCATCAATATAACATGCATTATTACCCATATAATGGAGTTATTATTGCTAGAACTGTAATAATTATACTTATCTCATATACTATTAGCAATATAACGTGCACTATTACCCATATAATGCAGTTATTATAGCCAGAACTGTAATAATTATACGTACTACTTATATTATTCTCAATATAACATGCATTATTACCCATATTATGCAGTTATTATCGCTAGAACTATAATAAATATACGTATTACTTTTATTATCATCAACATAACATGCATTATTACCCATATTATGCAGTTATTATCGATAGAACTGTAATAAAGATACTTATTACTTTTACTATTATCAATATAACATGCACTATTAGCCATATTTTACTATTATTATCCCTGGAACTATAATAATTATTCTTATTACTTCCGATATTATCAATATAACATGCCTTATTACGCATATAATGCAGTTATTATCGCTAGAACTGTAATAAATATACTTACTACGTTCATTATCATCAATATAACATGCATTATTACCCATATAATTTAGTTATTATCGCTATAACTGTAATAATTATACTTATTTCTTATATTGTTAGCAATATAACGTGCATTATTACCCATATAATGCAGTTATTATCGCTAGAACTATAATAAATATACTTATTACTCCCAATATTATCAATATAACATGCATTATTACCCATATAATGGAGTTATTATCGTTAGAACTGTAATAATTATACTTATTACATATACTATTACCAATATAACGTGCATTATTACCCATATAATGCAGTTATTATCGCTAGAACTATAATAAATATACGTATTACTTTTATTATCATCAATAGAACATGCATTATTACCCATATTATGCAGTTATTGTCGATAGAACTGTAATAAAGATACTTATTACTTTTACTATTATCAATATAACATGCACTATTAGCCATATTTTACTATTATTATCGCTAGAACTATAATAATTATACTTATTACTCCCGATATTATCAATATAACATGCATTATTACCCTTATAATGCAGTTATTACCACTAGAACTGTAATAATTATACTCATTACTTATATTATTAGCAATATAACGTGCATTATTACCCGTATAATGCAGTTATTATCGACACAGGTATAATAAATATACTTATTACTTTTATTATTAGCAATATAACAGGCACTCTTAGCCATATTTTACTAGTATTATCGCTAGAACTATAATAATTATACTTATTACTCCCAATATTATCAATATAACATGCATTACTACCCATATTATGCAGTTATTATCGATAGAACTATAATAAATATACGTATTACTTTTATTATCATCAATATAACATGCATTATTACCCATATAATGGAGTTATTATCGCTAGAACTGTAATAATTATACTTATTACTCCCGATATTATCAATATAACATGCATTATTACCCATTTAATGCAGGTATTATCGACTGAAGTATAATAAATATACTTATTACTCTTATTATTATCAATATAACAGGCACTCTTAGCCATATTTTACTAGTATTATCGCTAGAACTATAATAACTATACTTATTACTCCCGATATTATCAATATAACATGCCTTATTACGCATATAATGCAGTTATTATCGCTAAAACTGTGATAAATATACTTACTACTTTCATTATCATCAATATATCATGCATTATTACCCATATTATGCAGTTATTATCGCTAGAACTATAATAAATATACTTATTACTCCCAATATTATCAATATAACATGCATTATTACCCATATAATGCAGTTATTATCGCTAGAACTGTAATAATTATACTTATTACTTATATTATTAGCAATATAACGTGCATTATTACCCATATTATGCAGTTATTATCGATAGAGCTGTAATAAATACACTTTTTACTTTTATTATCATCAATATAACATGCATTATTACCCATATTATGCAGTTATTATCGCTAGAACTGTAATAATTATACTTATTACTTATATTATTAGCAATATAACGTGCATTATTACCCATAAATTGCAGTTATTATCGCTAGAACTGTAATAATTATACTTAGTACTCAAATTATTATCAATATAACATGCATTATTACCCGTATTATGCAGTTATTTTGGATAGAACTGTAATATATATACTTATTACTTTTATTATTATCAATATTACATGCACTATGTGCCATATATTACTATTATTATCGCTAGAACTATAATAATTATACTTATTACTCCCAATATTATCAATATAACATGCATTATTACCCATATTATGCAGTTATTATCGCTAGAGCAATAATAAATATACGTATTACTTATATTATTATCAACATAACATGCATTATTACCCATATAATGCAGTTATTATCGACAGAAGTATAATAAATATACTTTTTTACTTTTATTATTATCAGTATAACATGTACTATTAGCCATATTTTCCTATTCTTATCGCTAGAACTATAATAATTATACTTATTACTCCCAATATTATCAATATAACATGCATTATTACCCATATATTGCAGTTATTATCGACAGAAGTATAATAAATATACTTATTACTTTTAATATTATCAATATAACATGCACTATTAGCCATATTTTACTATTATTATCGCTAGAACTATAATAAGTATACTTATTACTCCCGATATTATCAATATAACATGTATTATTACCCATATAATGCAGTTATTATCGCTAGAACTGTAATAATTATACTTATTACTCCCAATACTATCAATATAACATGCATTATTACCCATATAATGCAGTTATTATCGCTAGAACTGTAATAATTATACTTATTACTTATATTATTAGCAATATAACGTGCATTATTACCCATATAATGCAGTTATTATCGCTAGAACTGTAATAATTATACTTATTACTTAGATTATTATCAATATAACATGCATTATTACCCATATAATGCAGTTATTATCGACAGAAGTATAATAAACATACTTTTTACTTTTATTATTATCAGTATAACATGTACTATTAGCCATATTTTCCTATTCTTATCGCTAGAACTATAATAATTATACTTATTACTCCCGATATTTTCAATATAACATGCATTATTACCCATATAATGCAGTTATTATCGCTAGAACTGTAATAATTATACTTATTACTTATATTATTAGCAATATAACGTGTCATTATTACCCATATTATGCAGTTATTATCGATAGAGCTGTAATAAATACACTTATTACTTTTATTATCATCAATCTAACATGCATTATTACCCATATTATGCAGTTATTATCGCTAAAACTGTGATAAATATACATATTACATATACTATTAGCAATGTAACGTGCATTATTACCCATATAATGCAGTTATTAAAGCCAGAACTGTAATAATTATACTTACCATATATATTATTCTCAATATAACATGCATTATTAGCCATATTATGCAGTTATTTTGGATAGAACTGTAATAAATATACCTATTACTTTTATTATTATCAATATTACATGCACTATGTGCCATATGTTACTATTATTATCGCTAGAACTATAATAAATATACTTATTACTTTTATTATTATCAATATAACATGCATTATTACCCATATTATGCAGTTATTATCGCTAGAACTATAATAAATATACGTATTACTTTTATTATTATCAATATAACATGCATTATTACCCATATAATGCAGTTATTATCGCTAGAACTGTAATAATTATACTTATTACTTATATTATTAGCAATATTACGTGCATTATTACCCATAAATTGCAGTTATTATCGCTAGAACTGTAATAATTATACTTAGTACTTAAATTATTATCTATATAACATGCATTATTACCCATATTATGCAGTTATTTTGGATAGAACTGTAATAAATATACTTATTACTTTTATTATTATCAATATTACATGCACTATGTGCCATATATTACTATTATTATCGCTAGAACTATAATAATTATACTTATTACTCCCAATATTATCAATATAACATGCATTATTACCCATATTATGCAGTTATTATCGATGGAACTGTAATAAATATACTTATATCTTTTATTATTATCATTATAACATGCACTATTAGCCATATTTTACTATTATTATCGCTAGAACTATAATAATTATACTTATTACTCCCGATATTATCAATATAACATGCCTTATTACGCATGTAATGCAGTTATTATCGTTAGAACTGTAATAATTATACTTATTACATATACTATTAGCAATATAACGTGCATTATTACCCATATAATGCAGTTATTATAGCCAGAACTGTAATAATTATACTTACTACTTATATTATTCTCAATATAACATGCATTATTACACATATTATGCAGTTATTATCGCTAGAACCATAATAAATATACGTATTACTTTTATTATCATCAACATAACATGCATTATGACCCATACTATGCAGTTATTATCGATAGAACTGTAATAAAGATACTTATTACTTTCACTATTATCAATATAGCATGCACTATTAGCCATATTTTACTATTATTATCGCTGGAACTATAATAATTATACTTATTACTCCCGATATTATCAATATAACATGCCTTATTACGCATATAATGCAGTTATTATCGCTAGAACTGTAATAATTATACTTATTACTTATATTATTAGCAATATAACATGCATTATTACCCATATAATGGAGTTATTATCGCTAGAACTGTAATAATTATACTTATTACATATACTATTAGCAACATAACGTGCATTATTACCCATATAATGCAGTTATTAAAGCCAGAACTGTAATAATTATACTTACCACTTATATTATTCTCAATATAACATGCATTATTACCCATATTATGCAGTTATTATCGCTAGAACTATAATAAATATACGTATTACTTTTATTATCATCAACATAACATGCATTATGACCCATATTATGCAGTTATTATCGATAGAACTGTAATAAAGATACTTATTACTTTTACTATTATCAATATAACATGCACTATTAGCCATACTTTACTATTATTATCGCTAGAACTATAATAATTATACTTATTACTCCCGATATTATCAATATAACATGCCTTATTACGCATGTAATGCAGTTATTATCGTTAGAACTGTAATAGTTATACATATTACATATACTATTAGCAATATAACGTGCATTATTACCCATATAATACAGTTATTATAGCCAGAACTGTAATAATTATACTTACTACTTATATTATTCTCAATATAACATGCATTATTACACATATTACGCAGTTATTATCGCTAGAACTATAATAAATATACTTATTACTCCCAATATTATCAATATAACATGCGTTATTGCCCGTATAATGCAGTTATTATCGCTAGAACTGTAATAATTATACGTATTACTTATATTATTATCAATTTAACATGCATTATTACCCATATAATGCAGTTATTATCGACAGAAGTATAATTAATATACTTATTACTTTTATTATTATCAATATAACATGCACTATTAGCCATATTTTACTATTATTATCGTTAGAAATATAATAATTATACTTATTACTCCCGGTATTATCAATATAACAAGCATTATTACCCATACAATGCAGTTATTATCGCTAGAAGTGTAATAATTATACCTATTACTTATATTATTAGCAATATAACGTGCATTATTACCCATATTATGCAGTTGTTATCGCTGGAACTATAATAAATATACTTATTACTCCCAATATTATCAATATGACATGCATTATTACCCGTATAATGCAGTTATTATCGCTAGAACTGTAATAATTATACTTATTACTCCCGATATTATCAATATAACATCCATTATTACCCATATAATGCAGTTATTATCGACAGAAGTATAATAAATATACTTATTACTTTCATTATTATCAATATAACATGCACTATTAGCCATATTTTACTATTATTATCGCTAGAACTATAATAATTACACTTATTACTCCCAATATTATCAATATAACATGCATTATTACCCATATAATGCAGTTATTATCCCTAGAACTGTAATAATTTTACTTATTACTTATATTATTATCAATATAACATGCATTATTACCCATATTATGCAGTTATCATTGATAGAACTATAATAAATATACGTATTACTTCTATTATCATCAATATAACATGCATTATTACCCATATAATGGAGTTATTATTGCTAGAACTGTAATAATTATACTTATCTCATATACTATTAGCAATATAACGTGCACTATTACCCATATAATGCAGTTATTATAGCCAGAACTGTAATAATTATACGTACTACTTATATTATTCTCAATATAACATGCATTATTACCCATATTATGCAGTTATTATCGCTAGAACTATAATAAATATACGTATTACTTTTATTATCATCAACATAACATGCATTATTACCCATATTATGCAGTTATTATCGATAGAACTGTAATAAAGATACTTATTACTTTTACTATTATCAATATAACATGCACTATTAGCCATATTTTACTATTATTATCCCTGGAACTATAATAATTATTCTTATTACTTCCGATATTATCAATATAACATGCCTTATTACGCATATAATGCAGTTATTATCGCTAGAACTGTAATAAATATACTTACTACGTTCATTATCATCAATATAACATGCATTATTACCCATATAATTTAGTTATTATCGCTATAACTGTAATAATTATACTTATTTCTTATATTGTTAGCAATATAACGTGCATTATTACCCATATAATGCAGTTATTATCGCTAGAACTATAATAAATATACTTATTACTCCCAATATTATCAATATAACGTGCATTATTACCCATATAATGCAGTTATTATCGCTAGAACTATAATAAATATACGTATTACTTTTATTATCATCAATAGAACATGCATTATTACCCATATTATGCAGTTATTGTCGATAGAACTGTAATAAAGATACTTATTACTTTTACTATTATCAATATAACATGCACTATTAGCCATATTTTACTATTATTATCGCTAGAACTATAATAATTATACTTATTACTCCCGATATTATCAATATAACATGCATTATTACCCTTATAATGCAGTTATTACCACTAGAACTGTAATAATTATACTCATTACTTATATTATTAGCAATATAACGTGCATTATTACCCGTATAATGCAGTTATTATCGACACAGGTATAATAAATATACTTATTACTTTTATTATTAGCAATATAACAGGCACTCTTAGCCATATTTTACTAGTATTATCGCTAGAACTATAATAATTATACTTATTACTCCCAATATTATCAATATAACATGCATTACTACCCATATTATGCAGTTATTATCGATAGAACTATAATAAATATACGTATTACTTTTATTATCATCAATATAACATGCATTATTACCCATATAATGGAGTTATTATCGCTAGAACTGTAATAATTATACTTATTACTCCCGATATTATCAATATAACATGCATTATTACCCATTTAATGCAGGTATTATCGACTGAAGTATAATAAATATACTTATTACTCTTATTATTATCAATATAACAGGCACTCTTAGCCATATTTTACTAGTATTATCGCTAGAACTATAATAACTATACTTATTACTCCCGATATTATCAATATAACATGCCTTATTACGCATATAATGCAGTTATTATCGCTAAAACTGTGATAAATATACTTACTACTTTCATTATCATCAATATATCATGCATTATTACCCATATTATGCAGTTATTATCGCTAGAACTATAATAAATATACTTATTACTCCCAATATTATCAATATAACATGCATTATTACCCATATAATGCAGTTATTATCGCTAGAACTGTAATAATTATACTTATTACTTATATTATTAGCAATATAACGTGCATTATTACCCATATTATGCAGTTATTATCGATAGAGCTGTAATAAATACACTTTTTACTTTTATTATCATCAATATAACATGCATTATTACCCATATTATGCAGTTATTATCGCTAGAACTGTAATAATTATACTTATTACTTATATTATTAGCAATATAACGTGCATTATTACCCATAAATTGCAGTTATTATCGCTAGAACTGTAATAATTATACTTAGTACTCAAATTATTATCAATATAACATGCATTATTACCCGTATTATGCAGTTATTTTGGATAGAACTGTAATATATATACTTATTACTTTTATTATTATCAATATTACATGCACTATGTGCCATATATTACTATTATTATCGCTAGAACTATAATAATTATACTTATTACTCCCAATATTATCAATATAACATGCATTATTACCCATATTATGCAGTTATTATCGCTAGAGCAATAATAAATATACGTATTACTTATATTATTATCAACATAACATGCATTATTACCCATATAATGCAGTTATTATCGACAGAAGTATAATAAATATACTTTTTACTTTTATTATTATCAGTATAACATGTACTATTAGCCATATTTTCCTATTCTTATCGCTAGAACTATAATAATTATACTTATTACTCCCAATATTATCAATATAACATGCATTATTACCCATATATTGCAGTTATTATCGACAGAAGTATAATAAATATACTTATTACTTTTAATATTATCAATATAACATGCACTATTAGCCATATTTTACTATTATTATCGCTAGAACTATAATAAGTATACTTATTACTCCCGATATTATCAATATAACATGTATTATTACCCATATAATGCAGTTATTATCGCTAGAACTGTAATAATTATACTTATTACTCCCAATACTATCAATATAACATGCATTATTACCCATATAATGCAGTTATTATCGCTAGAACTGTAATAATTATACTTATTACTTATATTATTAGCAATATAACGTGCATTATTACCCATATAATGCAGTTATTATCGCTAGAACTGTAATAATTATACTTATTACTTAGATTATTATCAATATAACATGCATTATTACCCATATAATGCAGTTATTATCGACAGAAGTATAATAAACATACTTTTTACTTTTATTATTATCAGTATAACATGTACTATTAGCCATATTTTCCTATTCTTATCGCTAGAACTATAATAATTATACTT
This sequence comes from Megachile leachella, assembly GCA_963576845.1. Taxonomy (NCBI): domain Eukaryota; kingdom Metazoa; phylum Arthropoda; class Insecta; order Hymenoptera; family Megachilidae; genus Megachile; species Megachile leachella. The sequence goes on from OY756249.1 coordinate 27,340,312, forward strand.
ATTACTCCCGATATTTTCAATATAACATGCATTATTACCCATATAATGCAGTTATTATCGCTAGAACTGTAATAATTATACTTATTACTTATATTATTAGCAATATAACGTGTCATTATTACCCATATTATGCAGTTATTATCGATAGAGCTGTAATAAATACACTTATTACTTTTATTATCATCAATCTAACATGCATTATTACCCATATTATGCAGTTATTATCGCTAAAACTGTGATAAATATACATATTACATATACTATTAGCAATGTAACGTGCATTATTACCCATATAATGCAGTTATTAAAGCCAGAACTGTAATAATTATACTTACCATATATATTATTCTCAATATAACATGCATTATTAGCCATATTATGCAGTTATTTTGGATAGAACTGTAATAAATATACCTATTACTTTTATTATTATCAATATTACATGCACTATGTGCCATATGTTACTATTATTATCGCTAGAACTATAATAAATATACTTATTACTTTTATTATTATCAATATAACATGCATTATTACCCATATTATGCAGTTATTATCGCTAGAACTATAATAAATATACGTATTACTTTTATTATTATCAATATAACATGCATTATTACCCATATAATGCAGTTATTATCGCTAGAACTGTAATAATTATACTTATTACTTATATTATTAGCAATATTACGTGCATTATTACCCATAAATTGCAGTTATTATCGCTAGAACTGTAATAATTATACTTAGTACTTAAATTATTATCTATATAACATGCATTATTACCCATATTATGCAGTTATTTTGGATAGAACTGTAATAAATATACTTATTACTTTTATTATTATCAATATTACATGCACTATGTGCCATATATTACTATTATTATCGCTAGAACTATAATAATTATACTTATTACTCCCAATATTATCAATATAACATGCATTATTACCCATATTATGCAGTTATTATCGATGGAACTGTAATAAATATACTTATATCTTTTATTATTATCATTATAACATGCACTATTAGCCATATTTTACTATTATTATCGCTAGAACTATAATAATTATACTTATTACTCCCGATATTATCAATATAACATGCCTTATTACGCATGTAATGCAGTTATTATCGTTAGAACTGTAATAATTATACTTATTACATATACTATTAGCAATATAACGTGCATTATTACCCATATAATGCAGTTATTATAGCCAGAACTGTAATAATTATACTTACTACTTATATTATTCTCAATATAACATGCATTATTACACATATTATGCAGTTATTATCGCTAGAACCATAATAAATATACGTATTACTTTTATTATCATCAACATAACATGCATTATGACCCATACTATGCAGTTATTATCGATAGAACTGTAATAAAGATACTTATTACTTTCACTATTATCAATATAGCATGCACTATTAGCCATATTTTACTATTATTATCGCTGGAACTATAATAATTATACTTATTACTCCCGATATTATCAATATAACATGCCTTATTACGCATATAATGCAGTTATTATCGCTAGAACTGTAATAATTATACTTATTACTTATATTATTAGCAATATAACATGCATTATTACCCATATAATGGAGTTATTATCGCTAGAACTGTAATAATTATACTTATTACATATACTATTAGCAACATAACGTGCATTATTACCCATATAATGCAGTTATTAAAGCCAGAACTGTAATAATTATACTTACCACTTATATTATTCTCAATATAACATGCATTATTACCCATATTATGCAGTTATTATCGCTAGAACTATAATAAATATACGTATTACTTTTATTATCATCAACATAACATGCATTATGACCCATATTATGCAGTTATTATCGATAGAACTGTAATAAAGATACTTATTACTTTTACTATTATCAATATAACATGCACTATTAGCCATACTTTACTATTATTATCGCTAGAACTATAATAATTATACTTATTACTCCCGATATTATCAATATAACATGCCTTATTACGCATGTAATGCAGTTATTATCGTTAGAACTGTAATAGTTATACATATTACATATACTATTAGCAATATAACGTGCATTATTACCCATATAATACAGTTATTATAGCCAGAACTGTAATAATTATACTTACTACTTATATTATTCTCAATATAACATGCATTATTACACATATTACGCAGTTATTATCGCTAGAACTATAATAAATATACTTATTACTCCCAATATTATCAATATAACATGCGTTATTGCCCGTATAATGCAGTTATTATCGCTAGAACTGTAATAATTATACTTATTACTTATATTATTAGCAATATAACGTGCATTATTACCCATATAATGCAGTTATTATCGCCAGAACTGTAATAATTATACGTATTACTTATATTATTATCAATTTAACATGCATTATTACCCATATAATGCAGTTATTATCGACAGAAGTATAATTAATATACTTATTACTTTTATTATTATCAATATAACATGCACTATTAGCCATATTTTACTATTATTATCGTTAGAAATATAATAATTATACTTATTACTCCCGGTATTATCAATATAACAAGCATTATTACCCATACAATGCAGTTATTATCGCTAGAAGTGTAATAATTATACCTATTACTTATATTATTAGCAATATAACGTGCATTATTACCCATATTATGCAGTTGTTATCGCTGGAACTATAATAAATATACTTATTACTCCCAATATTATCAATATGACATGCATTATTACCCGTATAATGCAGTTATTATCGCTAGAACTGTAATAATTATACTTATTACTCCCGATATTATCAATATAACATCCATTATTACCCATATAATGCAGTTATTATCGACAGAAGTATAATAAATATACTTATTACTTTCATTATTATCAATATAACATGCACTATTAGCCATATTTTACTATTATTATCGTTAGAACTATAATAATTATACTTATTACTCCCGGTATTATCAATATAACATGCATTATTTCCCATATAATGCAGTTATTTTGGATAGAACTGTAATAAATATACTTATTACTTTTATTATTATCAATATTACATGCACTATGTGCCATATATTACTATTATTGTCGCTAGAACTATAATAATTATACTTATTACTCCCAATATTATCAATATAACACGCATTATTACCCATATAATGGAGTTATTATCGCTAGAACTGTAATAATTATACTTATTACTCCCGATATTATCAATATAACATGCATTATTACCCATATAATGCAGGTATTATCGACTGAAGTATAATAAATATACTTATTACTCTTATTATTATCAATATAACAGGCACTCTTAGCCATATTTTACTAGTATTATCGCTAGAACTATAATAATTATACTTATTACTCCCGATATTATCAATATAACATGCATTATTACCCATATAATGCAGTTATTATCCCTAGAACTGTAATAATTTTACTTATTACTTATATTATTATCAATATAACATGCATTATTACCCATATAATGGAGTTATTATTGCTAGAACTGTAATAATTATACTTATCTCATATACTATTAGCAATATAACGTGCACTATTACCCATATAATGCAGTTATTATAGCCAGAACTGTAATAATTATACGTACTACTTATATTATTCTCAATATAACATGCATTATTACCCATATTATGCAGTTATTATCGATAGAACTGTAATAAAGATACTTATTACTTTTACTATTATCAATATAACATGCACTATTAGCCATATTTTACTATTATTATCCCTAGAACTATAATAATTATTCTTATTACTTCCGATATTATCAATATAACATGCCTTATTACGCATATAATGCAGTTATTATCGCTAGAACTGTAATAAATATACTTATTACGTTCATTATCATCAATATAACATGCATTATTACCCATATAATTTAGTTATTATCGCTATACCTGTAATAATTATACTTATTTCTTATATTGTTAGCAATATAACGTGCATTATTACCCATATAATGCAGTTATTATCGCTAGAACTATAATAAATATACGTATTACTTTTATTATCATCAATAGAACATGCATTATTACCCATATTATGCAGTTATTGTCGATAGAACTGTAATAAAGATACTTATTACTTTTACTATTATCAATATAACATGCACTTTTAGCCATATTTTACTATTATTATCGCTAGAACTATAATAATTATACTTATTACTCCCGATATTATCAATATAACATGCATTATTACCCATATAATGCAGTTATTACCACTAGAACTGTAATAATTATACTCATTACGTATATTATTAGCAATATAACGTGCATTATTACCCGTATAATGCAGTTATTATCGATAGAGCTGTAATAAATACACTTATTACTTTTATTATCATCAATATAACATGCATTATTACCCATATTATGCAGTTATTATCGCTAGAACTGTAATAATTATACTTATTACTTATATTATTAGCAATATAACGTGCATTATTACCCATAAATTGCAGTTATTATCGCTAGAACTGTAATAATTATACTTAGTACTTAAATTATTATCAATATAACATGCATTATTACCCGTATTATGCAGTTATTTTGGATAGAACTGTAATATATATACTTATTACTTTTATTATTATCAATATTACATGCACTATGTGCCATATATTACTATTATTATCGCTAGAACTATAATAATTATACTCATTACTCCCAATATTATCAATATAACATGCATTATTACCCATATTATGCAGTTATTATCGCTAGAGCAATAATAAAGATACGTATTACTTATATTATTATCAACATAACATGCATTATTACCCATATAATGCAGTTATTATCGACAGAAGTATAATAAATATACTTTTTACTTTTATTATTATCAGTATAACATGTACTATTAGCCATATTTTCCTATTCTTATCGCTAGAACTATAATAATTATACTTATTACTCCCGATATTATCAATATAACATGCATTATTACCCATATATTGCAGTTATTATCGACAGAAGTATAATAAATATACTTATTACTTTTAATATTATCAATATAACATGCACTATTAGCCATATAATGGAGTTATTATCGCTAGAACTGTAATAATTATACTTATTACTTATATTATTATCAATATAACACGCATTATTACCCATATAATGGAGTTATTATCGCTAGAACTGTAATAATTATACTTATTACTCCCGATATTATCAATATAACATGCATTATTACCCATATAATGCAGGTATTATCGACTGAAGTATAATAAATATACTTATTACTCTTATTATTATCAATATAACAGGCACTCTTAGCCATATTTTACTAGTATTATCGCTAGAACTATAATAATTATACTTATTACTCCCGATATTATCAATATAACATGCCTTATTACGCATATAATGCAGTTATTATCGATAGAACTGTAATAAAGATACTTATTACTTTTACTATTATCAATATAACATGCACTATTAGCCATACTTTACTATTATTATCGCTAGAACTATAATAATTATACTTATTACTCCCGATATTATCAATATAACATGCCTTATTACGCATGTAATGCAGTTATTATCGTTAGAACTGTAATAGTTATACAAATTACATATACTATTAGCAATATAACGTGCATTATTACCCATATAATACAGTTATTATAGCCAGAACTGTAATAATTATACTTACTACTTATATTATTCTCAATATAACATGCATTATTACACATATTACGCAGTTATTATCGCTAGAACTATAATAAATATACTTATTACTCCCAATATTATCAATATAACATGCATTATTACCCATATTATGCAGTTATTATCGATGGAACTGTAATAAATATACTTATATCTTTTATTATTATCATTATAACATGCACTATTAGCCATATTTTACTATTATTATCGCTAGAACTATAATAATTATACTTATTACTCCCGATATTATCAATATAACATGCCTTATTACGCATGTAATGCAGTTATTATCGTTAGAACTGTAATAATTATACTTATTACATATACTATTAGCAATATAACGTGCATTATTACCCATATAATGCAGTTATTATAGCCAGAACTGTAATAATTATACTTACTACTTATATTATTCTCAATATAACATGCATTATTACACATATTATGCAGTTATTATCGCTAGAACCATAATAAATATACGTATTACTTTTATTATCATCAACATAACATGCATTATGACCCATACTATGCAGTTATTATCGATAGAACTGCAATAAAGATACTTATTACTTTCACTATTATCAATATAGCATGCACTATTAGCCATATTTTACTATTATTATCGCTGGAACTATAATAATTATACTTATTACTCCCGATATTATCAATATAACATGCCTTATTACGCATATAATGCAGTTATTATCGCTAGAACTGTAATAATTATACTTATTGCTTATATTATTAGCAATATAACATGCATTATTACCCATATAATGGAGTTATTATTGCTAGAACTGTAATAATTATACTTATTACATATACTATTAGCAACATAACGTGCATTATTACCCATATAATGCAGTTATTAAAGCCAGAACTGTAATAATTATACTTACCACTTATATTATTCTCAATATAACATGCATTATTACCCATATTATGCAGTTATTATCGCTAGAACTATAATAAATATACGTATTACTTTCATTATCATCAACATAACATGCATTATGACCCATATTATGCAGTTATTATCGATAGAACTGTAATAAAGATACTTATTACTTTTACTATTATCAATATAACATGCACTATTAGCCATACTTTACTATTATTATCGCTAGAACTATAATAATTATACTTATTACTCCCGATATTATCAATATAACATGCCTTATTACGCATGTAATGCAGTTATTATCGTTAGAACTGTAATAGTTATACATATTACATATACTATTAGCAATATAACGTGCATTATTACCCATATAATACAGTTATTATAGCCAGAACTGTAATAATTATACTTACTACTTATATTATTCTCAATATAACATGCATTATTACACATATTACGCAGCTATTATCGCTAGAACTATAATAAATATACTTATTACTCCCAATATTATCAATATAACATGCGTTATTACCCGTATAATGCAGTTATTATCGCTAGAACTGTAATAATTATACTTATTACTTATATTATTAGCAATATAACGTGCATTATTACCCATATAATGCAGTTATTATCGCCAGAACTGTAATAATTATACGTATTACTTATATTATTATCAATTTAACATGCATTATTACCCATATAATGCAGTTATTATCGACAGAAGTATAATTAATATACTTATTACTTTTATTATTATCAATATAACATGCACTATTAGCCATATTTTACTATTATTATCGTTAGAAATATAATAATTATACTTATTACTCCCGGTATTATCAATATAACAAGCATTATTACCCATACAATGCAGTTATTATCGCTAGAAGTGTAATAATTATACTTATTACTTATATTATTAGCAATATAACGTGCATTATTACCCATATTATGCAGTTGTTATCGCTGGAACTATAATAAATATACTTATTACTCCCAATGTTATCAATATGACATGCATTATTGCCCGTATAATGCAGTTATTATCGCTAGAACTGTAATAATTATACTTATTACTCCCGATACTATCAATATAACATCCATTATTACCCATATAATGCAGTTATTATCGACAGAAGTATAATAAATATACTTATTACTTTCATTATTATCAATATAACATGCACTATTAGCCATATTTTACTATTATTATCGTTAGAACTATAATAATTATACTTATTACTCCCGGTATTATCAATATAACATGCATTATTTCCTATATAATGCAGTTATTTTGGATAGAACTGTAATAAATATACTTATTACTTTTATTATTATCAATATTACATGCACTATGTGCCATATATTACTATTATTATCGCTAGAACTATAATAATTATACTTATTACTCCCGATATTATCAATATAACATGCCTTATTACGCATGTAATGCAGTTATTATCGTTAGAACTGTAATAGTTATACATATTACATATACTATTAGCAATATAACGTGCATTATTACCCATATAATACAGTTATTATAGCCAGAACTGTAATAATTATACTTACTACTTATATTATTCTCAATATAACATGCATTATTACACATATTACGCAGTTATTATCGCTAGAACTATAATAAATATACTTATTACTCCCAATATTATCAATATAACATGCGTTATTACCCGTATAATGCAGTTATTATCGCTAGAACTGTAATAATTATACTTATTACTTATATTATTAGCAATATAACGTGCATTATTACCCATATTATGCAGTTGTTATCGCTGGAACTATAATAAATATACTTATTACTCCCAATATTATCAATATGACATGCATTATTGCCCGTATAATGCAGTTATTATCGCTAGAACTGTAATAATTATACTTATTACTCCCGATATTATCAATATAACATCCATTATTACCCATATAATGCAGTTATTATCGACAGAAGTATAATAAATATACTTATTACTTTCATTATTATCAATATAACATGCACTATTAGCCATATTTTACTATTATTATCGTTAGAACTATAATAATTATACTTATTACTCCCGGTATTATCAATATAACATGCATTATTTCCTATATAATGCAGTTATTTTGGATAGAACTGTAATAAATATACTTATTACTTTTATTATTATCAATATTACATGCACTATGTGCCATATATTACTATTATTGTCGCTAGAACTATAATAATTATACTTATTACTCCCAATATTATCAATATAACACGCATTATTACCCATATAATGGAGTTATTATCGCTAGAACTGTAATAATTATACTTATTACTCCCGATATTATCAATATAACATGCATTATTACCCATATAATGCAGGTATTATCGACTGAAGTATAATAAATATACTTATTACTCTTATTATTATCAATATAACAGGCACTCTTAGCCATATTTTACTAGTATTATCGCTAGAACTATAATAATTATACTTATTACTCCCGATATTATCAATATAACATGCATTATTACCCATATAATGCAGTTATTATCGCTAGAACTGTAATAATTATACTCATTACTTATATTATTAGCAATATAACGTGCATTATTACCCATATTGTGCAGTTATTATCACTAGAACTGTAATAATTATACTTACTACTTATATTATTATCAATATAACATGCATTATTACCCATATAATGGAGTTATTATCGCTAGAACTGTAATAATTATACTTATTACATATACTATTAGCAATATAACGTGCATTATTACCCATATAATGCAGTTATTATAGCCAGAACTGTAATAATTATACTTACTACTTACATTTTTCTCAATACAACATGCATTATTACCCATATTATGCAGTTATTATCGCTAGAACTATAATAAATATACGTATTACTTTTATTATCATCAATATAACATGCATTATTACGCATGTAATGCAGTTATTATCGTTAGAACTGTAATAATTATACTTATTACATATACTATTAGCAATATGACGTGCATTATTACCCATATAATGCAGTTATTATAGCCAGAACTGTAATAATTATACTTACTACTTATATTATTATCAATATAACATGCATTATTACACATATTATGCAGTTATTATCGCTAGAACCATAATAAATATACGTATTACTTTTATTATCATCAACATAACATGCATTATGACCCATACTATGCAGTTATTATCGATAGAACTGTAATAAAGATACTTATTACTTTCACTATTATCAATATAGCATGCTCTATTAGCCATATTTTACTATTATTATCGCTGGAACTATAATAATTATACTTATTACTCCCGATATTATCAATATAACATGACTTATTACGCATATAATGCAGTTATTATCGCTAGAACTGTAATAATTATACTTATTACTTATATTATTAGCAATATAACATGCATTATTACCCATATAATGGAGTTATTATCGCTAGAACTGTAATAATTATACTTATTACATATACTATTAGCAACATAACGTGCATTATTACCCATATAATGTAGTTATTAAAGCCAGAACTGTAATAATTATACTTACCGCTTATATTATTCTCAATATAACTTGCATTATTACCCATATTATGCAGTTATTATCGCTAGAACTATACTAAATATACGTATTACTTTTATTATCATCAACATAACATGCATTATGACCCATATTATGCAGTTATTATCGATAGAACTGTAATAAAGATACTTATTACTTTTACTGTTATCAATATAACATGCACTATTAGCCATACTTTACTATTATTATCGCTAGAACTATAATAATTATACTTATTACTCCCGATATTATCAATATAACATGCCTTATTACGCATGTAATGCAGTTATTATCGTTAGAACTGTAATAGTTATACATATTACATATACTATTAGCAATATAACGTGCATTATTACCCATATAATACAGTTATTATAGCCAGAACTGTAATAATTATACTTACTACTTATATTATTCTCAATATAACATGCATTATTACACATATTACGCAGTTATTATCGCTAGAACTATAATAAATATACTTATTACTCCCAATATTATCAATATAACATGCGTTATTACCCGTATAATGCAGTTATTATCGCTAGAACTGTAATAATTATACTTATTACTTATATTATTAGCAATATAACGTGCATTATTACCCATATAATGCAGTTATTATCGCCAGAACTGTAATAATTATACGTATTACTTATATTATTATCAATTTAACATGCATTATTACCCATATAATGCAGTTATTATCGACAGAAGTATAATTAATATACTTATTACTTTTATTATTATCAATATAACATGCACTATTAGCCATATTTTACTATTATTATCGTTAGAAATATAATAATTATACTTATTACTCCCGGTATTATCAATATAACAAGCATTATTACCCATACAATGCAGTTATTATCGCTAGAAGTGTAATAATTATACTTATTACTTATATTATTAGCAATATAACGTGCATTATTACCCATATTATGCAGTTGTTATCGCTGGAACTATAATAAATATACTTATTACTCCCAATATTATCAATATGACATGCATTATTGCCCGTATAATGCAGTTATTATCGCTAGAACTGTAATAATTATACTTATTACTCCCGATATTATCAATATAACATCCATTATTACCCATATAATGCAGTTATTATCGACAGAAGTATAATAAATATACTTATTACTTTCATTATTATCAATATAACATGCACTATTAGCCATATTTTACTATTATTATCGTTAGGACTATAATAATTATACTTATTACTCCCGGTATTATCAATATAACATGCATTATTACCCATATAATGCAGTTATTATCGCTAGAACTATAATAAATATACTTATTACTTTTATTATTATCAATATATCATGCATTATTACCCATATTATGCAGTTATTATCGCTAGAACTATAATAAATATACGTATTACTTTTATTATTATCAATATAACATGCATTATTACCCATATAATGCAGTTATTATCGCTAGAACTGTAATAATTATACTTATTACTTATATTATTAGCAATATTACGTGCATTATTACCCATAAATTGCAGTTATTATCGCTAGAACTGTAATAATTATACTTAGTACTTAAATTATTATCTATATAACATGCATTATTACCCATATTATGCAGTTATTTTGGATAGAACTGTAATAAATATACTTATTACTTTTATTATTATCAATATTACATGCACTATGTGCCATATATTACTATTATTATCGCTAGAACTATAATAATTATACTTATTACTCCCAATATTATCAATATAACATGCATTATTACCCATATTATGCAGTTATTATCGATGGAACTGTAATAAATATACTTATATCTTTTATTATTATCAATATAACATGCACTATTAGCCATATTTTACTATTATTATCGCTAGAACTATAATAATTATACTTATTACTCCCGATATTATCAATATAACATGCCTTATTACGCATGTAATGCAGTTATTATCGCTAGAACTGTAATAAATATACTTACTACGTTCATTATCATCAATATAACATGCATTATTACCCATATAATTTAGTTATTATCGCTACAACTGTAATAATTATACTTATTTCTTATATTGTTAGCAATATAACGTGCATTATTACCCATATAATGCAGTTATTACCGCTAGAACTATAATAAATATACTTATTACTCCCAATATTATCAATATAACATGCATTATTACCCATATAATGGAGTTATTATCGTTAGAACTGTAATAATTATACTTATTACATATACTATTAGCAATATAACGTGCATTATTACCCATATTATGCAGTTATTATCGCTAGAACTATAATGAATATAGGTATTACTTTTATTATCATCAATAGAACATGCATTATTACCCATATTATGCAGTTATTGTCGATAGAACTGTAATAAAGATACTTATTACTTTTACTATTATCAATATAACATGCACTATTAGCCATATTTTACTATTATTATCGCTAGAACTATAATAATTATACTTATTACTCCCGATATTATCAATATAACATGCATTATTACCCATATAATGCAGTTATTACCACTAGAACTGTAATAATTATACTCATTACTTATATTATTAGCAATATAACGTGCATTATTACCCGTATAATGCAGTTATTATCGACACAGGTATAATAAATATACTTATTACTTTTATTATTAGCAATATAACAGGCGCTCTTAGCCATATTTTACTAGTATTATCGCTAGAACTGTAATTATTATACTTATTACTCCCGATATTATCAATATAACATCCATTATTACCCATATAATGCAGTTATTATTGCTAGAACTGTAATAATTATACTTATTACGCCCGATATTATCAATATAACATGCATTATTACCCATATAATGCAGGTATTATCGACTGAAGTATAATAAATATACTTATTACTCTTATTATTATCAATATAACAGGCACTCTTAGCCATATTTTACTAGTATTATCGCTAGAACTATAATAATTATACTTATTACTCCCGATATTATCAATATAACATGCCTTATTACGCATATAATGCAGTTATTATCGCTAAAACTGTAATAAAGATACTTATTACTTTTACTATTATCAATATAACATGCACTATTAGCCATATTTTACTATTATTATCGCTAGAACTATAATAATTATACTTATTACTCCCAATATTATCAATATAACGTGCATTATTACCCATATTATGCAGTTATTATCGCTAGAGCTATAATAAATATACGTATTACTTATATTATTATCAACATAACATGCATTATTACCCATATAATGCAGTTATTATCGACAGAAGTATAATGAATATACTTATTACTTTTATTATTATCAATATAACAGGCACTAATAGCCATATTTTACTATTATTATGGCTAGAACTATAATAATTATACTTATTACTCCCGATATTATCAATATAACATGCATTATTACCCATTTAATGCAGGTATTATCGACTGAAGTATAATAAATATACTTATTACTCTTATTACTATCAATATAACAGGCACTCTTAGCCATATTTTACTAGTATTATCGCTAGAACTATAATAACTATACTTATTACTCCCGATATTATCAATATAACATGCCTTATTACGCATATAATGCAGTTATTATCGCTAAAACTGTGATAAATATACTTACTACTTTCATTATCATCAATATAACATGCATTATTACCCATATTATGCAGTTATTATCGCTAGAACTATAATAAATATACTTATTACTCCCAATATTATCAATATAACATGCATTATTACCCATATAATGCAGTTATTATCGCTAGAACTGTAATAATTATACTTATTACTTATATTATTAGCAATATAACGTGCATTATTACCCACATTATGCAGTTATTATCGATAGAGCTGTAATAAATACACTTATTACTTTTATTATCATCAATATAACATGCATTATTACCCATATTATGCAGTTATTATTGCTAGAACTGTAATAATTATACTTATTACTTATATTATTAGCAATATAACGTGCATTATTACCCATAAATTGCAGTTATTATCGCTAGAACTGTAATAATTATACTTAGTACTTAAATTATTATCAATATAACATGCATTATTACCCGTATTATGCAGTTATTTTGGATAGAACTGTAATATATATACTTATTACTTTTATTATTATCAATATTACATGCACTATGTGCCATATATTACTATTATTATCGCTAGAACTATAATAATTATACTTATTACTCCCAATATTATCAATATAACATGCATTATTACCCATATTATGCAGTTATTATCGCTAGAGCAATAATAAATATACGTATTACTTATATTATTATCAACATAACATGCATTATTACCCATATAATGCAGTTATTATCGACAGAAGTATAATAAATATACTTTTTACTTTTATTATTATCAGTATAACATGTACTATTAGCCATATTTTCCTATTCTTATCGCTAGAACTATAATAATTATACTTATTACTCCCGATATTATCAATATAACATGCATTATTACCCATATATTGCAGTTATTATCGACAGAAGTATAATAAATATACTTATTACTTTTAATATTATCAATATAACAGGCACTAATAGCCATATTTTACTATTATTATGGCTAGAACTATAATAATTATACTTATTACTCCCGATATTATCAATATAACATGCATTATTACCCATTTAATGCAGGTATTATCGACTGAAGTATAATAAATATACTTATTACTCTTATTATTATCAATATAACAGGCACTCTTAGCCATATTTTACTAGTATTATCGCTAGAACTATAATAAATATACTTATTACTCCCAATATTATCAATATAACATGCATTATTACCCATATAATGCAGTTATTATCGCTAGAACTGTAATAATTATACTTATTACTTATATTATTAGCAATATAACGTGCATTATTACCCATATTATGCAGTTATTATCGATAGAGCTGTAATAAATACACTTATTACTTTTATTATCATCAATATAACATGCATTATTACCCATATTATGCAGTTATTATCGCTAGAACTGTAATAATTATACTTATTACTTATATTATTAGCAATATAACGTGCATTATTACCCATAAATTGCAGTTATTATCGCTAGAACTGTAATAATTATACTTAGTACTTAAATTATTATCAATATAACATGCATTATTACCCGTATTATGCAGTTATTTTGGATAGAACTGTAATATATATACTTATTACTTTTATTATTATCAATATTACATGCACTATGTGCCATATATTACTATTATTATCGCTAGAACTATAATAATTATACTTATTACTCCCAATATTATCAATATAACATGCATTATTACCCATATTATGCAGTTATTATCGCTAGAGCAATAATAAATATACGTATTACTTATATTATTATCAACATAACATGCATTATTACCCATATAATGCAGTTATTATCGACAGAAGTATAATAAATATACTTTTTACTTTTATTATTATCAGTATAACATGTACTATTAGCCATATTTTCCTATTCTTATCGCTAGAACTATAATAATTATACTTATTACTCCCGATATTATCAATATAACATGCATTATTACCCATATTATGCAGTTATCATCGATAGAACTATAATAAATATACGTATTACTTCTATTATCATAAATATAACATGCCTTATTACGCATGTAATGCAGTTATTATCGTTAGAACTGTAATAATTATACTTATTACATATACTATTAGCAATATGACGTGCATTATTACCCATATAATGCAGTTATTATAGCCAGAACTGTAATAATTATACTTACTACTTATATTATTATCAATATAACATGCATTATTACACATATTATGCAGTTATTATCGCTAGAACCATAATAAATATACGTATTACTTTTATTATCATCAACATAACATGCATTATGACCCATACTATGCAGTTATTATCGATAGAACTGTAATAAAGATACTTATTACTTTCACTATTATCAATATAGCATGCTCTATTAGCCATATTTTACTATTATTATCGCTGGAACTATAATAATTATACTTATTACTCCCGATATTATCAATATAACATGCCTTATTACGCATATAATGCAGTTATTATCGCTAGAACTGTAATAATTATACTTATTACTTATATTATTAGCAATATAACATGCATTATTACCCATATAATGGAGTTATTATCGCTAGAACTGTAATAATTATACTTATTACATATACTATTAGCAACATAACGTGCATTATTACCCATATAATGTAGTTATTAAAGCCAGAACTGTAATAATTATACTTACCGCTTATATTATTCTCAATATAACTTGCATTATTACCCATATTATGCAGTTATTATCGCTAGAACTATAATAAATATACGTATTACTTTTATTATCATCAACATAACATGCATTATGACCCATATTATGCAGTTATTATCGATAGAACTGTAATAAAGATACTTATTACTTTTACTGTTATCAATATAACATGCACTATTAGCCATACTTTACTATTATTATCGCTAGAACTATAATAATTATACTTATTACTCCCGATATTATCAATATAACATGCCTTATTACGCATGTAATGCAGTTATTATCGTTAGAACTGTAATAGTTATACATATTACATATACTATTAGCAATATAACGTGCATTATTACCCATATAATACAGTTATTATAGCCAGAACTGTAATAATTATACTTACTACTTATATTATTCTCAATATAACATGCATTATTACACATATTACGCAGTTATTATCGCTAGAACTATAATAAATATACTTATTACTCCCAATATTATCAATATAACATGCATTATTACCCATATTATGCAGTTATTATCGATGGAACTGTAATAAATATACTTATATCTTTTATTATTATCAATATAACATGCACTATTAGCCATATTTTACTATTATTATCGCTAGAACTATAATAATTATACTTATTACTCCCAATATTATCAATATAACATGCATTATTACCCATATTATGCAGTTATTATCGATGGAACTGTAATAAATATACTTATATCTTTTATTATTATCAATATAACATGCACTATTAGCCATATTTTACTATTATTATCGCTAGAACTATAATAATTATACTTATTACTGGCGGTATTATCAATATAACATGCATTATTACTCATATAATGCAGTTATTTTGGATAGAACTGTAATAAATATACTTATTACTTTTATTATTATCAATATTACATGCACTATGTGCCATATATTACTATTATTGTCGCTAGAACTATAATAATTATACTTGTTACTCCCAATATTATCAATATAACATGCATTACTACCCATATTATGCAGTTATTATCGATAGAACTATAATAAATATACGTATTACTTTTATTATCATCAATATAACATGCATTATTACCCATATAATGGAGTTATTATCGCTAGAACTGTAATAATTATACTTATTACTTATATTATTATCAATATAACACGCATTATTACCCATATAATGGAGTTATTATCGCTAGAACTGTAATAATTATACTTATTACTCCCGATATTATCAATATAACATGCATTATTACCCATATAATGCAGGTATTATCGACTGAAGTATAATAAATATACTTATTACTCTTATTATTATCAATATAACAGGCACTCTTAGCCATATTTTACTAGTATTATCGCTAGAACTATAATAATTATACTTATTACTCCCGATATTATCAATATAACATGCCTTATTACGCATATAATGCAGTTATTATCGCTAAAACTGTAATAAAGATACTTATTACTTTTACTATTATCAATATAACATGCACTATTAGCCATATTTTACTATTATTATCGCTAGAACTATAATAATTATACTTATTACTCCCAATATTATCAATATAACATGCATTATTACCCATTTAATGCAGGTATTATCGACTGAAGTATAATAAATATACTTATTACTCTTATTACTATCAATATAACAGGCACTCTTAGCCATATTTTACTAGTATTATCGCTAGAACTATAATAACTATACTTATTACTCCCGATATTATCAATATAACATGCCTTATTACGCATATAATGCAGTTATTATCGCTAAAACTGTGATAAATATACTTACTACTTTCATTATCATCAATATAACATGCATTATTACCCATATTATGCAGTTATTATCGCTAGAACTATAATAAATATACTTATTACTCCCAATATTATCAATATAACATGCATTATTACCCATATAATGCAGTTATTATCGCTAGAACTGTAATAATTATACTTATTACTTATATTATTAGCAATATAACGTGCATTATTACCCACATTATGCAGTTATTATCGATAGAGCTGTAATAAATACACTTATTACTTTTATTATCATCAATATAACATGCATTATTACCCATATTATGCAGTTATTATTGCTAGAACTGTAATAATTATACTTATTACTTATATTATTAGCAATATAACGTGCATTATTACCCATAAATTGCAGTTATTATCGCTAGAACTGTAATAATTATACTTAGTACTTAAATTATTATCAATATAACATGCATTATTACCCGTATTATGCAGTTATTTTGGATAGAACTGTAATATATATACTTATTACTTTTATTATTATCAATATTACATGCACTATGTGCCATATATTACTATTATTATCGCTAGAACTATAATAATTATACTTATTACTCCCAATATTATCAATATAACATGCATTATTACCCATATTATGCAGTTATTATCGCTAGAGCAATAATAAATATACGTATTACTTATATTATTATCAACATAACATGCATTATTACCCATATAATGCAGTTATTATCGACAGAAGTATAATAAATATACTTTTTACTTTTATTATTATCAGTATAACATGTACTATTAGCCATATTTTCCTATTCTTATCGCTAGAACTATAATAATTATACTTATTACTCCCGATATTATCAATATAACATGCATTATTACCCATATATTGCAGTTATTATCGACAGAAGTATAATAAATATACTTATTACTTTTAATATTATCAATATAACAGGCACTAATAGCCATATTTTACTATTATTATGGCTAGAACTATAATAATTATACTTATTACTCCCGATATTATCAATATAACATGCATTATTACCCATTTAATGCAGGTATTATCGACTGAAGTATAATAAATATACTTATTACTCTTATTATTATCAATATAACAGGCACTCTTAGCCATATTTTACTAGTATTATCGCTAGAACTATAATAAATATACTTATTACTCCCAATATTATCAATATAACATGCATTATTACCCATATAATGCAGTTATTATCGCTAGAACTGTAATAATTATACTTATTACTTATATTATTAGCAATATAACGTGCATTATTACCCATATTATGCAGTTATTATCGATAGAGCTGTAATAAATACACTTATTACTTTTATTATCATCAATATAACATGCATTATTACCCATATTATGCAGTTATTATCGCTAGAACTGTAATAATTATACTTATTACTTATATTATTAGCAATATAACGTGCATTATTACCCATAAATTGCAGTTATTATCGCTAGAACTGTAATAATTATACTTAGTACTTAAATTATTATCAATATAACATGCATTATTACCCGTATTATGCAGTTATTTTGGATAGAACTGTAATATATATACTTATTACTTTTATTATTATCAATATTACATGCACTATGTGCCATATATTACTATTATTATCGCTAGAACTATAATAATTATACTTATTACTCCCAATATTATCAATATAACATGCATTATTACCCATATTATGCAGTTATTATCGCTAGAGCAATAATAAATATACGTATTACTTATATTATTATCAACATAACATGCATTATTACCCATATAATGCAGTTATTATCGACAGAAGTATAATAAATATACTTTTTACTTTTATTATTATCAGTATAACATGTACTATTAGCCATATTTTCCTATTCTTATCGCTAGAACTATAATAATTATACTTATTACTCCCGATATTATCAATATAACATGCATTATTACCCATATTATGCAGTTATCATCGATAGAACTATAATAAATATACGTATTACTTCTATTATCATAAATATAACATGCCTTATTACGCATGTAATGCAGTTATTATCGTTAGAACTGTAATAATTATACTTATTACATATACTATTAGCAATATGACGTGCATTATTACCCATATAATGCAGTTATTATAGCCAGAACTGTAATAATTATACTTACTACTTATATTATTATCAATATAACATGCATTATTACACATATTATGCAGTTATTATCGCTAGAACCATAATAAATATACGTATTACTTTTATTATCATCAACATAACATGCATTATGACCCATACTATGCAGTTATTATCGATAGAACTGTAATAAAGATACTTATTACTTTCACTATTATCAATATAGCATGCTCTATTAGCCATATTTTACTATTATTATCGCTGGAACTATAATAATTATACTTATTACTCCCGATATTATCAATATAACATGCCTTATTACGCATATAATGCAGTTATTATCGCTAGAACTGTAATAATTATACTTATTACTTATATTATTAGCAATATAACATGCATTATTACCCATATAATGGAGTTATTATCGCTAGAACTGTAATAATTATACTTATTACATATACTATTAGCAACATAACGTGCATTATTACCCATATAATGTAGTTATTAAAGCCAGAACTGTAATAATTATACTTACCGCTTATATTATTCTCAATATAACTTGCATTATTACCCATATTATGCAGTTATTATCGCTAGAACTATAATAAATATACGTATTACTTTTATTATCATCAACATAACATGCATTATGACCCATATTATGCAGTTATTATCGATAGAACTGTAATAAAGATACTTATTACTTTTACTGTTATCAATATAACATGCACTATTAGCCATACTTTACTATTATTATCGCTAGAACTATAATAATTATACTTATTACTCCCGATATTATCAATATAACATGCCTTATTACGCATGTAATGCAGTTATTATCGTTAGAACTGTAATAGTTATACATATTACATATACTATTAGCAATATAACGTGCATTATTACCCATATAATACAGTTATTATAGCCAGAACTGTAATAATTATACTTACTACTTATATTATTCTCAATATAACATGCATTATTACACATATTACGCAGTTATTATCGCTAGAACTATAATAAATATACTTATTACTCCCAATATTATCAATATAACATGTATTATTACCCATATTATGCAGTTATTATCGATGGAACTGTAATAAATATACTTATATCTTTTATTATTATCAATATAACATGCACTATTAGCCATATTTTACTATTATTATCGCTAGAACTATAATAATTATACTTATTACTCCCAATATTATCAATATAACATGCATTATTACCCATATTATGCAGTTATTATCGATGGAACTGTAATAAATATACTTATATCTTTTATTATTATCAATATAACATGCACTATTAGCCATATTTTACTATTATTATCGCTAGAACTATAATAATTATACTTATTACTCCCGATATTATCAATATAACATGCCTTATTACGCATGTAATGCAGTTATTATCGCTAGAACTGTAATAAATATACTTACTACGTTCATTATCATCAATATAACATGCATTATTACCCATATAATTTAGTTATTATCGCTATAACTGTAATTATTATACTTATTTCTTATATTGTTAGCAATATAACGTGCATTATTACCCATATAATGCAGTTATTATTGCTAGAACTGTAATAATTATACTTATTACGCCCGATATTATCAATATAACATGCATTATTACCCATATAATGCAGGTATTATCGACTGAAGTATAATAAATATACTTATTACTCTTATTATTATCAATATAACAGGCACTCTTAGCCATATTTTACTAGTATTATCGCTAGAACTATAATAATTATACTTATTACTCCCGATATTATCAATATAACATGCCTTATTACGCATATAATGCAGTTATTATCGCTAAAACTGTAATAAAGATACTTATTACTTTTACTATTATCAATATAACATGCACTATTAGCCATATTTTACTATTATTATCGCTAGAACTATAATAATTATACTTATTACTCCCAATATTATCAATATAACGTGCATTATTACCCATATTATGCAGTTATTATCGCTAGAGCTATAATAAATATACGTATTACTTATATTATTATCAACATAACATGCATTATTACCCATATAATGCAGTTATTATCGACAGAAGTATAATAAATATACTTATTACTTTCATTACTATCAATATAACATGCACTATTAGCCATATTTTACTATTATTATCGTTAGAACTATAATAATTATACTTATTACTGGCGGTATTATCAATATAACATGCATTATTACTCATATAATGCAGTTATTTTGGATAGAACTGTAATAAATATACTTATTACTTTTATTATTATCAATATTACATGCACTATGTGCCATATATTACTATTATTGTCGCTAGAACTATAATAATTATACTTGTTACTCCCAATATTATCAATATAACATGCATTACTACCCATATTATGCAGTTATTATCGATAGAACTATAATAAATATACGTATTACTTTTATTATCATCAATATAACATGCATTATTACCCATATAATGGAGTTATTATCGCTAGAACTGTAATAATTATACTTATTACTTATATTATTATCAATATAACACGCATTATTACCCATATAATGGAGTTATTATCGCTAGAACTGTAATAATTATACTTATTACTCCCGATATTATCAATATAACATGCATTATTACCCATATAATGCAGGTATTATCGACTGAAGTATAATAAATATACTTATTACTCTTATTATTATCAATATAACAGGCACTCTTAGCCATATTTTACTAGTATTATCGCTAGAACTATAATAATTATACTTATTACTCCCGATATTATCAATATAACATGCCTTATTACGCATATAATGCAGTTATTATCGCTAAAACTGTAATAAAGATACTTATTACTTTTACTATTATCAATATAACATGCACTATTAGCCATATTTTACTATTATTATCGCTAGAACTATAATAATTATACTTATTACTCCCAATATTATCAATATAACGTGCATTATTACCCATATTATGCAGTTATTATCGCTAGAGCTATAATAAATATACGTATTACTTATATTATTATCAACATAACATGCATTATTACCCATATAATGCAGTTATTATCGACAGAAGTATAATAAATATACTTATTACTTTTATTATTATCAATATAACAGGCACTAATAGCCATATTTTACTATTATTATGGCTAGAACTATAATAATTATACTTATTACTCCCGATATTATCAATATAACATGCATTATTACCCATTTAATGCAGGTATTATCGACTGAAGTATAATAAATATACTTATTACTCTTATTATTATCAATATAACAGGCACTCTTAGCCATATTTTACTAGTATTATCGCTAGAACTATAATAACTATACTTATTACTCCCGATATTATCAATATAACATGCCTTATTACGCATATAATGCAGTTATTATCGCTAAAACTGTGATAAATATACCTACTACTTTCATTATCATCAATATAACATGCATTATTACCCATATTATGCAGTTATTATCGCTAGAACTATAATAAATATACTTATTACTCCCAATATTATCAATATAACATGCATTATTACCCATATAATGCAGTTATTATCGCTAGAACTGTAATAATTATACTTATTACTTATATTATTAGCAATATAACGTGCATTATTACCCATATTATGCAGTTATTATCGATAGAGCTGTAATAAATACACTTATTACTTTTATTATCATCAATATAACATGCATTATTACCCATATTATGCAGTTATTATTGCTAGAACTGTAATATTTATACTTATTACTTATATTATTAGCAATATAACGTGCATTATTACCCATAAATTGCAGTTATTATCGCTAGAACTGTAATAATTATACTTAGTACTTAAATTATTATCAATATAACATGCATTATTACCCGTATTATGCAGTTATTTTGGATAGAACTGTAATATATATACTTATTACTTTTATTATTATCAATATTACATGCACTATGTGCCATATATTACTATTATTATCGCTAGAACTATAATAATTATACTTATTACTCCCAATATTATCAATATAACATGCATTATTACCCATATTATGCAGTTATTATCGCTAGAGCAATAATAAATATACGTATTACTTATATTATTATCAACATAACATGCATTATTACCCATATAATGCAGTTATTATCGACAGAAGTATAATAAATATACTTTTTACTTTTATTATTATCAGTATAACATGTACTATTAGCCATATTTTCCTATTCTTATCGCTAGAACTATAATAATTATACTTATTACTCCCGATATTATCAATATAACATGCATTATTACCCATATATTGCAGTTATTATCGACAGAAGTATAATAAATATACTTATTACTTTTAATATTATCAATATAACAGGCACTAATAGCCATATTTTACTATTATTATGGCTAGAACTATAATAATTATACTTATTACTCCCGATATTATCAATATAACATGCATTATTACCCATTTAATGCAGGTATTATCGACTGAAGTATAATAAATATACTTATTACTCTTATTATTATCAATATAACAGGCACTCTTAGCCATATTTTACTAGTATTATCGCTAGAACTATAATAAATATACTTATTACTCCCAATATTATCAATATAACATGCATTATTACCCATATAATGCAGTTATTATCGCTAGAACTGTAATAATTATACTTATTACTTATATTATTAGCAATATAACGTGCATTATTACCCATATTATGCAGTTATTATCGATAGAGCTGTAATAAATACACTTATTACTTTTATTATCATCAATATAACATGCATTATTACCCATATTATGCAGTTATTATCGCTAGAACTGTAATAATTATACTTATTACTTATATTATTAGCAATATAACGTGCATTATTACCCATAAATTGCAGTTATTATCGCTAGAACTGTAATAATTATACTTAGTACTTAAATTATTATCAATATAACATGCATTATTACCCGTATTATGCAGTTATTTTGGATAGAACTGTAATATATATACTTATTACTTTTATTATTATCAATATTACATGCACTATGTGCCATATATTACTATTATTATCGCTAGAACTATAATAATTATACTTATTACTCCCAATATTATCAATATAACATGCATTATTACCCATATTATGCAGTTATTATCGCTAGAGCAATAATAAATATACGTATTACTTATATTATTATCAACATAACATGCATTATTACCCATATAATGCAGTTATTATCGACAGAAGTATAATAAATATACTTTTTACTTTTATTATTATCAGTATAACATGTACTATTAGCCATATTTTCCTATTCTTATCGCTAGAACTATAATAATTATACTTATTACTCCCGATATTATCAATATAACATGCATTATTACCCATATTATGCAGTTATCATCGATAGAACTATAATAAATATACGTATTACTTCTATTATCATAAATATAACATGCCTTATTACGCATGTAATGCAGTTATTATCGTTAGAACTGTAATAAATATACTTATTACATATACTATTAGCAATATGACGTGCATTATTACCCATATAATGCAGTTATTATAGCCAGAACTGTAATAATTATACTTACTACTTATATTATTATCAATATAACATGCATTATTACACATATTATGCAGTTATTATCGCTAGAACCATAATAAATATACGTATTACTTTTATTATCATCAACATAACATGCATTATGACCCATACTATGCAGTTATTATCGATAGAACTGTAATAAAGATACTTATTACTTTCACTATTATCAATATAGCATGCTCTATTAGCCATATTTTACTATTATTATCGCTGGAACTATAATAATTATACTTATTACTCCCGATATTATCAATATAACATGCCTTATTACGCATATAATGCAGTTATTATCGCTAGAACTGTAATAATTATACTTATTACTTATATTATTAGCAATATAACATGCATTATTACCCATATAATGGAGTTATTATCGCTAGAACTGTAATAATTATACTTATTACATATACTATTAGCAACATAACGTGCATTATTACCCATATAATGTAGTTATTAAAGCCAGAACTGTAATAATTATACTTACCACTTATATTATTCTCAATATAACTTGCATTATTACCCATATTATGCAGTTATTATCGCTAGAACTATAATAAATATACGTATTACTTTTATTATCATCAACATAACATGCATTATGACCCATATTATGCAGTTATTATCGATAGAACTGTAATAAAGATACTTATTACTTTTACTGTTATCAATATAACATGCACTATTAGCCATACTTTACTATTATTATCGCTAGAACTATAATAATTATACTTATTACTCCCGATATTATCAATATAACATGCCTTATTACGCATGTAATGCAGTTATTATCGTTAGAACTGTAATAGTTATACATATTACATATACTATTAGCAATATAACGTGCATTATTACCCATATAATGCAGTTATTACCGCTAGAACTATAATAAATATACTTATTACTCCCAATATTATCAATATAACATGCATTATTACCCATATAATGGAGTTATTATCGTTAGAACTGTAATAATTATACTTATTACATATACTATTAGCAATATAACGTGCATTATTACCCATATAATGCAGTTATTATGGCCAGAACTGTAATAACTATACTTATTACTTATATTATTAGCAATATAACGTGCATTATTACCCATATTATGCAGTTATTATCGCTAGAACTATAATAAATATACGTATTACTTTTATTATCATCAATAGAACATGCATTATTACCCATATTATGCAGTTATTGTCGATAGAACTGTAATAAAGATACTTATTACTTTTACTATTATCAATATAACATGCACTATTAGCCATATTTTACTATTATTATCGCTAGAACTGTAATTATTATACTTATTACTCCCGATATTATCAATATAACATCCATTATTACCCATATAATGCAGTTATTATTGCTAGAACTGTAATAATTATACTTATTACGCCCGATATTATCAATATAACATGCATTATTACCCATATAATGCAGTTATTATCGACAGAAGTATAAT
The DNA here is from genome assembly GCA_963576845.1 of Megachile leachella. Classification (NCBI taxonomy): domain Eukaryota; kingdom Metazoa; phylum Arthropoda; class Insecta; order Hymenoptera; family Megachilidae; genus Megachile; species Megachile leachella. The sequence continues at coordinate 27,367,859 of OY756249.1, forward strand.
AAATATACTTATTACTTTCATTACTATCAATATAACATGCACTATTAGCCATATTTTACTATTATTATCGTTAGAACTATAATAATTATACTTATTACTGGCGGTATTATCAATATAACATGCATTATTACTCATATAATGCAGTTATTTTTGATAGAACTGTAATAAATATACTTATTACTTTTATTATTATCAATATTACATGCACTATGTGCCATATATTACTATTATTGTCGCTAGAACTATAATAATTATACTTGTTACTCCCAATATTATCAATATAACATGCATTACTACCCATATTATGCAGTTATTATCGATAGAACTATAATAAATATACGTATTACTTTTATTATCATCAATATAACATGCATTATTACCCATATAATGGAGTTATTATCGCTAGAACTGTAATAATTATACTTATTACTTATATTATTATCAATATAACACGCATTATTACCCATATAATGGAGTTATTATCGCTAGAACTGTAATAATTATACTTATTACTCCCGATATTATCAATATAACATGCATTATTACCCATATAATGCAGGTATTATCGACTGAAGTATAATAAATATACTTATTACTCTTATTATTATCAATATAACAGGCACTCTTAGCCATATTTTACTAGTATTATCGCTAGAACTATAATAATTATACTTATTACTCCCGATATTATCAATATAACATGCCTTATTACGCATATAATGCAGTTATTATCGCTAAAACTGTAATAAAGATACTTATTACTTTTACTATTATCAATATAACATGCACTATTAGCCATATTTTACTATTATTATCGCTAGAACTATAATAATTATACTTATTACTCCCAATATTATCAATATAACGTGCATTATTACCCATATTATGCAGTTATTATCGCTAGAGCTATAATAAATATACGTATTACTTATATTATTATCAACATAACATGCATTATTACCCATATAATGCAGTTATTATCGACAGAAGTATAATAAATATACTTATTACTTTTATTATTATCAATATAACAGGCACTAATAGCCATATTTTACTATTATTATGGCTAGAACTATAATAATTATACTTATTACTCCCGATATTATCAATATAACATGCATTATTACCCATTTAATGCAGGTATTATCGACTGAAGTATAATAAATATACTTATTACTCTTATTATTATCAATATAACAGGCACTCTTAGCCATATTTTACTAGTATTATCGCTAGAACTATAATAACTATACTTATTACTCCCGATATTATCAATATAACATGCCTTATTACGCATATAATGCAGTTATTATCGCTAAAACTGTGATAAATATACTTACTACTTTCATTATCATCAATATAACATGCATTATTACACATATTACGCAGTTATTATCGCTAGAACTATAATAAATATACTTATTACTCCCAATATTATCAATATAACATGCATTATTACCCATATTATGCAGTTATTATCGATGGAACTGTAATAAATATACTTATATCTTTTATTATTATCAATATAACATGCACTATTAGCCATATTTTACTATTATTATCGCTAGAACTATAATAATTATACTTATTACTCCCAATATTATCAATATAACATGCATTATTACCCATATTATGCAGTTATTATCGATGGAACTGTAATAAATATACTTATATCTTTTATTATTATCAATATAACATGCACTATTAGCCATATTTTACTATTATTATCGCTAGAACTATAATAATTATACTTATTACTCCCGATATTATCAATATAACATGCCTTATTACGCATGTAATGCAGTTATTATCGCTAGAACTGTAATAAATATACTTACTACGTTCATTATCATCAATATAACATGCATTATTACCCATATAATTTAGTCATTATCGCTATAACTGTAATAATTATACTTATTTCTTATATTGTTAGCAATATAACGTGCATTATTACCCATATAATGCAGTTATTACCGCTAGAACTATAATAAATATACTTATTACTCCCAATATTATCAATATAACATGCATTATTACCCATATAATGGAGTTATTATCGTTAGAACTGTAATAATTATACTTATTACATATACTATTAGCAATATAACGTGCATTATTACCCATATAATGCAGTTATTATGGCCAGAACTGTAATAACTATACTTATTACTTATATTATTAGCAATATAACGTGCATTATTACCCATATTATGCAGTTATTATCGCTAGAACTATAATAAATATACGTATTACTTTTATTATCATCAATAGAACATGCATTATTACCCATATTATGCAGTTATTGTCGATAGAACTGTAATAAAGATACTTATTACTTTTACTATTATCAATATAACATGCACTATTAGCCATATTTTACTATTATTATCGCTAGAACTGTAATTATTATACTTATTACTCCCGATATTATCAATATAACATCCATTATTACCCATATAATGCAGTTATTATTGCTAGAACTGTAATAATTATACTTATTACGCCCGATATTATCAATATAACATGCATTATTACCCATATAATGCAGTTATTATCGACAGAAGTATAATAAATATACTTATTACTTTCATTACTATCAATATAACATGCACTATTAGCCATATTTTACTATTATTATCGTTAGAACTATAATAATTATACTTATTACTGGCGGTATTATCAATATAACATGCATTATTACTCATATAATGCAGTTATTTTGGATAGAACTGTAATAAATATACTTATTACTTTTATTATTATCAATATTACATGCACTATGTGCCATATATTACTATTATTGTCGCTAGAACTATAATAATTATACTTGTTACTCCCAATATTATCAATATAACATGCATTACTACCCATATTATGCAGTTATTATCGATAGAACTATAATAAATATACGTATTACTTTTATTATCATCAATATAACATGCATTATTACCCATATAATGGAGTTATTATCGCTAGAACTGTAATAATTATACTTATTACTTATATTATTATCAATATAACACGCATTATTACCCATATAATGGAGTTATTATCGCTAGAACTGTAATAATTATACTTATTACTCCCGATATTATCAATATAACATGCATTATTACCCATATAATGCAGGTATTATCGACTGAAGTATAATAAATATACTTATTACTCTTATTATTATCAATATAACAGGCACTCTTAGCCATATTTTACTAGTATTATCGCTAGAACTATAATAATTATACTTATTACTCCCGATATTATCAATATAACATGCCTTATTACGCATATAATGCAGTTATTATCGCTAAAACTGTAATAAAGATACTTATTACTTTTACTATTATCAATATAACATGCACTATTAGCCATATTTTACTATTATTATCGCTAGAACTATAATAATTATACTTATTACTCCCAATATTATCAATATAACGTGCATTATTACCCATATTATGCAGTTATTATCGCTAGAGCTATAATAAATATACGTATTACTTATATTATTATCAACATAACATGCATTATTACCCATATAATGCAGTTATTATCGACAGAAGTATAATAAATATACTTATTACTTTTATTATTATCAATATAACAGGCACTAATAGCCATATTTTACTATTATT